>CM062810.1:620749942-621157427 GCA_031772625.1 Pinus tabuliformis
TTCTGGGATGGGTGACCTCTTGGGAAGTCCTGGTTACCGGGTGCAAGCCCTGGAAGTGATGATTGATGCTATGTTCTCCACATTTCACTAGTTTCAATCCCACTTCTTCACCCCTGTGAGCATCACCCAATGCAATGAGTGCTAAGTGAACTATTCAAAAATCATGAGAAATTAGTCAGTTATGACTACCTCTCATGGAAATGGTCATACGTTTGAATGACTTACTTAACGCAGTTGAATCCCAAAAATGATATCTAATATATATATATATATATATATATATATATATATATATATATATATAACCATACCCACTCTTAACTTTGGTTAATGCGAACTTAACCCTTAAACGTGCAACCGTGCATTATTTCTATTATAATTCTTTTATAATAGAAATACACATAAACATTCATAAACTTACCTTTCTACCAAACCACACCTTCGCATAGTTACTGAGGACTACCTTTATCGGGTTCACTCTCCACTGTATATTTCAACCCCATGATCTGACGGTCGATATCTATTCCCGATCAATCAAACTTACGTGACAATCCTCCACTGTCGATCTGCACTCAATGGATCTGACAGTTCACAATGATTTTGGGTAGACAACAAGTACGGATAATACCCGCCTGAAAAAGTGGTTTTCTCTCTCTCCTCTGCTACTACGTGTCGCTCAGTTAGTGGAATCGGGTGACCACTCCTTTTTACCACTGATGGTTTCTACCTCGCCCAAAATACCACTTTCGCTTATAAACCCACCTTTCTTATTGGTTAACGTTCATACTAGTTTGCGCTTGATGACCGTAGATCTTCAACCATCGATGGCTACGACGGCTCCTCTAGATTACTCTTCCACCTGCATTTTTGGTCAATCTCCACCGTTCATTCCTTGATTTAAATCTACATGATTTAATCTTGATCGCTTATCATCTGAAAACCTCGTCCATTGATCTCCAAGATTCAACAGCTCCTATGCATTGACAACTCGCCTCTTCGTTCGTCCCTTTTCTTTGACTTTAATTTATTTTTCAGTGTTTTGTGGTTTCAGGTTTTTCTTCAGGGTTTCGACCTTTTTGCTATTCTATTGCACTCTTTCTCTGAGCTTAACTCCACAAATTCTTACTTTGCTACCTCTCCAGAGCTTCACTCTGATCCTTCAACTGGATTTAATGATCCATTATGATTCCTCCGAATCACTCTTCTCCTCTGCGTAGTTCTACAAAACTTTGCCTGCAACCTGTGTTACAGAATACACAACTTACATGTAATTCAATCATTCAATATTCATTTCACACATATATACAGTTTTGGAATAAACCTTTGTATATATAAATATGAACAACTAATTACATATCAAGACTCTTTGTCTCTCAAGCCTGATCTTTAATATCAGTGGCCTCCTCCTTTTACACTCTGCTCGTAGGCTTACATTTATACGAGAAAGGTTCTGTTGAACTAATTTTGGTTCAAATCCTTAATCTACTGAACTGACTCCTAAATGTCCTCTAAGTCCACTTCTAACTCTAGTTAATCCCTAAGAATCCTCTCTAGTTCCTCGAATCATGAAACTACCTTAAGAGTTATAATTGACTTCTAACTCTCTCATCATTACTAACCACTCATGTTCTCCTCCTTTCAAGAGCATTTACAAACATCCTCACAGCATCTAATGAACTCCTATCCTACTCACTCAAAAGCCTAAATATTACATTAACTTAACAGTTAGGAAACTAACTTTCCTAAAACACATGACCCCCTATGTATACTAAAATACAATGATTTTCCTTGGGTTGAATGCTCCTGCATCACATTTTATTATGAAACAAAAAGACATAGAAGCCACGTCCAATTGCAAAAAGATTTACCTACCTTGAAGCTTAGGGGCCCATTGTTCTGTGATCCATGAATCAACAAATTTTGGATCCATACACAAGCCCATAAACTTTCCAATCACCACTTTTTTTAGAGAGCTAAGGCTCTCTTGCATATATCCAAAGGAGAGAGGCCGACCACAGGGATCACAATTAATTTCTTCACAAACTTTTGGGGGTTAGAAGAAGACCCCCAAGGTCTTCTAGCCTGCACCACGGCTTTGAATGCTACTTCCTCCCACATGACATAGTGAACATAATGCTCCAACAAAGAAAATGCAATCCGTAGTGGAAACAAGTGGAGCTTTGGGTTTGATGGGTGTCAAAGCATCATAATCACAACCAACATAGATATCAACACATCTTTGGCAATCCAAATGGGCTTGTTTTCTACAAATCTGCAAAATTCCATCAACATCTAGGGAAACCCTAGATACATGAAACCATAGAATGAAAAGCCCATTTTCCCCTTTGTTTCTCATCTTATAATTTTTATATTGTTAAAAATATTTCATAATTTATATATATATAATGGAAATGTGTAATTCATTTAACATTTAATATAAAATTAGTATGTGGCATTTAAAAAATATTAGTAAAAAAAAATTCAATCTATATCATAAATAAAATATTCTAATATGAAAGGTTAAATAATATTCATGTGTATTTACAAATATTTTTTCCAAGGAAAAAAACGGTAACTTTTTATTAAAAAGATAATGAAAAGTTACACTAGCAGATGCAATGAAGCATTCCATATGATGCCGCAAGGGCCAGAGTGCTTTCGCACCCCACGCAACGTTAGAGAACTAACGTGCACAAAGAATAAGAAAAGAGAAAGAGAGGAGAGAGGAAGAGAGGGGCAAAAACTGAAATCCGGTAGTGAGGAGGACTCACGCCTCAAGTTTTCCGCCCCTTTTTCTTTTCGACCTTACGCCACTCTCCTTGAGAGGGCTCGATCGAAGCAATGACTAACTGTTTCTCTGTATTCTGTGAACCATATTCTTTGTCTGAATCTGAAGTGTCTGAGTGGTGGTGCCGTTTGATGCCTCCCGGACTAGGATCCATGATTGTCTCCACTGCCTTGTTGTCTGATGAGATTCCTTTCTGATTCTCCATTTCTTGAGCTACCTCAGTTTTCTCTGCTGGGATTTCTTCCTCTGCTGCTTCTGATTCTTCATCATCTGAATCTGGAGGAGGAAAGTGCCATCCTTTCCTCTGCTTCCCTTGCTGCTTCTTTTTATACTTGACTTCTGGACACGAGCTTTGTAAATGTCCTGTCTGCCTACAGGTCCTACATCTGAAAGCAGTGTTTTCATAATCTAGTACCTGCCACCAGTTCTGTTGTTTGTAGATCAACCTTATATTTTCTGGCAGTCCTTTACTTAAATCTACTTCCACACAGATACGTGTGTAGGTGTAGATCCTTTCATCGATCCTTTCCAGATCTGTTTTGATGTACTTCCCTATGCTGTTCCCAATGCCTTCCAGCACTCGTTCATCCCAAAAGTGCAAAGGAAGATTGTGTAGTCTAACCCAGACAGGCATTTTGGTTACAGTCATTTTATTTGGATCGAAATCTGGGAACCATGGGGTCACGAACAGCCCCGATGTTCCCCAAAACCATGGCCCGGTACTGATGACTGTATCTCTGACTTCCTTGGATGTAAATCTTACTATGAAGAAACCCTTTGAACATAAATGAATATCACATTCCATGGTCCAGCTGGTGAAGATCCAGTGGAACAGATCCTGAGGTTTAGGCCAAAAGCTGTTGAACCGGCAAATTAGAGCTTGCGTTTCATAGGACTTGACGAAATCATCAAGCCCTGAAGAATCTAAGTTTAAAGCTAGGACTTGCTCTGACTGGTCTACTATGTATGGTCTGGGCGTATGTCCACCTTTATCTGGAGAGAACCCTGAATTCCTGCTGCCCTGTAAGATGTTTTTGTATGATCCCTTTGGTTGATGCTAGTCTGCAGCTTTTTTCCCTTTGTCTCCTCCTGAGGAGCTTGTCTGTCCCTGAGGCAGAGCCCCTCCTCTTAGTCTGAGATTTAAGATAATGATTGATCCTGGTCCGATCTCATAGTTTTCCATCGATCTGCAGTCTTGGAGGGACCGTCTACCACTGACCAGATGTTGGATCTGAACAGGGTATCCCATTTCTGCCCATATTTGGTGTTTCAGCTGCATGGATGTGATTCCTGCATGAACCCACACTAGACGAGATTTCCCCTGAGGGGGTTTTATCAAAATCTGAAAACAATTAGTTTTTACCTGCTCTGTCTGCAAGCAAAAATCCAGATCTGGGCCTGTTTTTGTTCGTTCTTCCTTGTGCATGTCCAGATCTGCAGAAGCTCTGCACACTCCATGGTTATTGCCTTCGATCTGAGTCCTGGGGTCAAACTGTACACGAATATAAGCTAGATCGTGCCGATCTAAGCCTATACTGCAATGTCTGGGTTCATGCGATGAGGGAGAGAGCGGATCTGCCTCGAGCTTTCCCCCCCTACCGTTTCTCTGAGCATTCCTCATTTGACGGGGCCTTTCCTCTAAACGCCATACGCCACAGGGTCTTCTTTGTTCAAGGGCGTAGGTCGAGATCTCGTTCTTTCGCGAGAGAAAACCCTCCTCATTTATCCACGCAGAAAAGAGGGCTTCCATTAAAATCCTCGCTTCACGATCTCGTTGGAAGCTTTTATCTCGTCCCCGTTCCATGATCACTTGATTCTTTATGGCTGCAGCCCCCATAGATACATAGCCGCACAGATCTGGGTAGATTTGTGGCGTTTGACTGCTAGGGACATGGGTTGAAACGAGCTTAACCTCTAAACGCCATACGCCCAGCATGCATCTTTGTTCATGGCCGCGGATAGGAGCCTCAAACCTTCGCAGGAGGAAACCCTTCTTGTATCTCCACGCAGCCACGGATTCTTTCGTTGATGCCTGCACCCCTTCTCGCTGAAGACGCAGATCTGAGTAAGTTTGGGCCGTGCGCCTGTGTGAAGCCGACCGTTACTCTGAGAATGCTTTCAGTATAGACGGCCTTCCAACAATGATCACCGGTTCCCAAGCTCCTAAGCCGCCTTCGGCCCTTGAGACAGGCTTGGGAGCCGTTGCGGCAGCAACCAGAACGCTGTTTGAAACCCTTACCATCACCATCGCTCCAGTACCTCTCCAATATTTTTGCTTTAAACACATGTGTATTTACAAATATATTAATAACAAAAAAAATATTTTAATGTGGACAATTTTTTCCACAAATAAAATATTTCAATGCTCATGTTAAGGTAAATATTTCAATATTAAAATTCTCTTTCTCTATAGTTCTATATATCTAAGTATTGAAAAAATAAATTCTTATGTCTAAAACATTTCAAATAGTCTCACTATCATACATTTTGGCCATTTCCCAAATATATTTTTGGGTCATTTGTGTGTGAAATTAAACAAAGATTTATTGAATTTACAAGTTTAAACTATGTAGTCTACACACTCAAGTACCCAAGGAAATTTTCAAGTGGGTGAATCCATATATTCATTCAAAAATTCAATTTGAACAATAGTATTTGCTAGACCAACTATGATTAAAATAGGTTTATACTAATTTAGAAAAAAGTTAAATTATCTCATTAAAACGTATCATTTAATCAAATAACATATTGGTTATTTTACCAAAAGAATATTTAAATATTTTTAAGGCAAATTTTGTTTTAATATTTGAATTATAACATGTTTGGCATTTCCATAACTTTTTCTCTTAATCAATTTTTATATTACATTAAAAAAATTACAAATAATCACCGATGGGGGTGATAACAATGACCACGATATTCTCATGTTGAAATGTGTTCCATATTTGACATTTTTCCTCCCATCATTATAACGTGTGAGGAAAACATTTGTTTTCTTAGATAATACCAACCAATGTCATTTCCTCATAAATAGGTATGGTTGGTGCAAGTTGGTGGATGTGTGTGTCTTATTCCCTTCATCACACTCCTTCGTTTCTTTGTAATCATGGGTGGTGTATACATGGTAGGATTGGATCATTCATGTGAGGAATTGGGTGATGTATGCTTTGATATCAGTAATGGAAGGATGCAATAGGATATGAATGTTTTTCTTAAGAAGTGTGCTAGTACCAACACTTTTCCTCTCCTAGTCTTGCAATGTCATGAAAATTATTTTTCCACCTCGCATCATTCTCTTATGTCCTATCATTATAAATGCATGGAATTGACGACAGGGTGGCAAGGAGATGACGTGATCGGGGATGGCAGTGAGAAGAACTACACACCTGGTCAGTTCTATTCCTATGGCATGGTATACATTGTGTGTTGTGGTCATTTGAATCCATGTTTCTGTAAATTGAGGAGTCACTACTTTTCTGACAGAAATTTGGATTTGTTTCACAACACTCTCATATCCTTTTGGATTTTAAAAGGGGTTCAATGTTATTTATCCTATTATTTCACAACACTACCACAGGACTGGTCTTTGAATTGTTTATGGTTCTTCCTACCTCAACGCCACAAGGAACTAATTTTGTAGGTATCTCATTTAATTTTCCTGTCTTGGTTTGTGTCATATGGTATCCTAGAAGTTTTTCCATATGGTTTTAGTAATATTTCCCTCTCCTATAGTCTAGTTGGGTAATTGGGGGTTTTGTTTTTTAATGCTTTTGGTATTTATCTGTTTCGGCCCAAGCCTATGTTTTGTGGTCGACCCTAGTCTCTAGTGTGTGGTATCCTACACTTTTCATATGTGTGTGTGTGTGTGTTTGACGTATTCCTTGAGGGGTAAGAAAGAGTTTCTGGTCATCGTTTCTCATTTCCATAGAGACATCAAGTTTCTACTCTGGCTTAGGGTCCAAAATTCTAGGTAAAGTTATCGTACTAGTTGTTCTTTCAAAACTTTTATTTTCACTCTGTAAATAGTCATATGGGTTTATAGCTTGCAATCTCTTGTTCATGAATTCCAATTATTACAAATTGGTGATGAAATACTTCTGCTCTGGTCAAGGGTCCAAATCTTGGGGTATTGTCTAGTTGGTCTTTTTGTTGGTCAGGTTAGAGTGGTTTATAAGTTCTCTGCCCCCTCGATAGCGAATGAAAAGTTGATGAGGGGGTGCAAGAATATCTACTTCCCAATGTACATAGTTATTTAGTTGGAATTCGATTGCAAGATTTTTTTGTTCGGTCCAACTAGAGGTTTGAAAGGAAAGTCTACACCTCAAATTAAGAGTTCTTGGTGGCATGATTCATAAGTGTGTGTTCAAGATTTTAAATGGATTCTCAATCCTGGGAAATTTAGAAAGAGGAGATTGCATTTTCTCCACTCCCTTAATATGCATCAATAGATGGATACCCTCTTTTATCTAGTTGTGAGAGCTTAGCAAGTAGACAATTACACAATCTTCGCAGGTCAAGAGGATATCAAACAACTTCTCAGGAATATATGTTTTTTCTTGGATGATATAGTGTCTCATTTGTGAAAGGTTGAGAAATATGTGTTATTTGATTCTGATTCGAAGGAGCCAACTGAGCCTATTTTTGTTATTAATTCTCAACCAACTATTACCTCTCCATCGTCTAATACATCCCCCTCTTTCCAATGGTCATCTCTAACTGAGGTGGCAACAATGGTATCTATGTCTCCCAACTCTAAAAGCAATGGAAACCTTTATCTAACAAGGTATTTTGTATGCTTTCTAAAACATGCAATGGTATTTATCTCGTAAGGAATTTGTTTTATGTTCTTCTCACAAAGGGATGGTGTCCTTGTTACAATTTTTCCATCGTAGTTATGTTGGTGGTTTTCTTTCTTTTGTGGCTCTTGGGAGCATCAAACACTGTGGTTTACTTTCCTTTGATGCATTATAGGAATTATTTTTCTTGTTGGATAGTGGATGTAAATGATGAATAATGAGCCTCAGTATTGCAACAAGGATGCTGCAACTCCTAGGGCTACCAGCTTTACTTTATCAACATAGGGTTTCGTACAAACTTAGACGTGACAGTTCTATATACACAATAAAAGCAACATTCTACTCATGTCACTTCTCAACTGGGGAGCTAGACCACTAGGGTTCCAGACCAGTATTCTATTGACTAGAAGGAGTCTAAATACTAACAATAAATGTAAGGTTAGTTCTAATGCATGAAACTAAATTCTTTCCTATTTAGGAAATGAAAGTTACTGAATGGTAAATGGTGTGAAATTCCATAAATCATCTAGCTAGGAAATGACACAAATTACTTGCATAAAAGAACTATGCTAACCTTGCAATTTATCCTCTATCTATTAGGACTCTTCAAAAATAGAAAGTTGTTCAGTCATTATAGGACTCATACATACATGCACTAACTATCTCACTTTACATTTGCAAAAAAGAATATTTTAATTTCTAAATTCAGAAATGCAAATGCTATGCTATTATGTCTGATCTTGTATAGGGAGAAGGCATGAGAAAAATTATCTCAGGTGGAACTGATAGGCATGGAATCCAATATGAGGGCCTAACCTACTCTTATACTACCATCTTTGGTCAAAACAGGGTCAAACAGACTGCTACAGGATATCATGTAGCAGCTATAGGAAACTGCTACACAATTTCCTAATCTGCTACAAGATTTCCTGGTTTGCTACAGGAAGTTAGCTGAAGGGCTTAGGGGGGAAGAAAAGTGATATGAGGTGTTGGAGAGATGTATGAAGGTGATATTAGGTGTAAGGAAGGTGCACATTACCCAAGAATAAGCCCATCTCTCCAAGCAGGTTAGATTTTCCTAAGGTGACTTGCTCATGGTAGCTACAAAATAGAGGTTTGGATTATGGGTTGGTATGCCTTTGCAGAAGGTGGATATGACCTAGGTGAACCTGGTTAGATGAGTTCCTCCCTATAGATCAAAAATCCCTACAACAAAACTAGTTTTTCTTTTCATTTATGCATCACTACATGTGAACATGGAAAATATGAATTGAATTTGAGAAAGGTGATATATCTATTGTTAAGGATTGGATCTATGAAATGGAGTGCCATTTAAGCTATAGAAAACTTAAGGAAACAAGATAACAACTACAGGTGCTTCCAAGAAATCATAAACATAAATCTAGCTAAGAATGAACCCGAAACTATGCAATGACCAAAAGACAAACTTTGTTTTTGGGGTTGTGAGAGTGGGGCCCTCTAATCATGATCCCATGAGGGAGATGAGATAGAGGCCACTGTTACAACCTTTTCTGAAGTACTTTCCTTCACTACGACACCACTAATCTACCTCTTCAAACTAATGGCAACTAGGTTAAGTAATAATTCAAATACTTGTTAAGCTAAGCGAAACATAAACAAACTTCAACAGCTAACTATCATTTTAATTTAAGAATACAAATAAAAAAGAGGAACTTATGTTGCTAGGATTGGGCCCTAACCCAAGAGATTTAGCCCTTTGAGTCAACTCAGTTCTGGATCAAAACATAATTTCTCATTATCTTCAAAATTTCAATTACAACATAGCAATAATAGTCACAATATTTTAGCTCAAAATGGCCTCTTGGCTACAACAAAAAATCAAATCCTAATGAGTCCCTTGACTCTCTTATCTATAAAAAATGGACCTCCCAAAAACTCCCTAGAAAATAGGGAGACTTGGCTCCCTAAGTCGAGAATGACTCTTTATTAACTGTCACTGGCTTGGCTGCCAATGGACTTAGCTTGCTTGGATGCCAGTAACTCCAAGGTGATGAGATATGGTGGAGGAATCTTCGAATGATTTGAGGAGTTAAGGAGGGAGACCAATCTCCTAAAATATCTCTTTCTTTCCCACTTCGATTTTTAGTCCAATCCAATTGATCTTTAGTCTCGACATGGCATTCTTATAGAGGGGGGTCCTTTCCAATGAATTTCTCAACTTCTTAAGGGAATTGTACTCACTGATCCGAAGGCTGTGTGGCAGGTTAGTCCCCAATAACCTTAAAGTGTCCTCAAAATGGGAGATGACCTATTCTTGGGTAGCTAGGTATCTTGGTGCAAGGTGAGCATCATTGGAAATGATGTTATGGTTACTAATAACATCCATGGAATTTATGTGTTCTTATCTGATGTAGAGGGGCTCTCCTTCCTCTTTTTCTACTATTCTCTTCACTTCCTCAACCCTTGCCTCCTCATGGCTTATCCATGATCAAAGGGCCATCAGCTACAAGTCCCCCAACTTTGCATTGGGGTCCCACAAATTCAATTTCGCCAATGCAATGTTGTGTAGGTAGAATTAAAATAATTTGGCATTATCTTCAAGGGTTCTCTTGTCACATAGCTCTATGAATTGCCTATAATCTTGGAATGGCATAGTCCCTTGTTGTCCCAATGTCTTGATTTGAAACTGCATCCATTGATATTTGAGATATAGTCCATATGATTTGGATGGAAGCCTGCATTGAAGTCCCTCCATGGAGAGGCTTTCCATGGTGGCCAATTATCTCTCCTTTTCTTGAAACTTCCTCCTCAGCCATGTGTTTTCTCCCTACACTATTTATTTTATGGTGCGTTCTCTGTCTCTCAATTCACTCAACTCCCTGCCCATCTCTAGGAGTTTTTCTTCCATATGGCCCACATCTTCTACTTTCTTTGACTTCACAATTTCCATCCAATGATGTGTTCTTTCCCTTTATTTTTCAAACTCAAAGAAGAGAGGGATTGCAAATTTCTGTGGTATTACTCTACCTCCCTCAATGAACTAGTAGTAGGAGCTCATATTTGGTTTTGGGATAGGCTCCTGCAACTCTGGAACATCTCCCTCAAATGTATTTGGAGAATATGCCCCCTCCTGTACCTATGGGGTTGATTCTTTGCCTTCTTTCTACCCCTGATGTCCTTCCTGTAGCTCTGATTGTCTTTCATGTAACCCTGACAATGTTTCCTGTAGCACTATTTGGGGATCCTGAATCAGGCCCTTTCCTTTCTATGGGAGGGTTATAGGTGCCTTAGTTTCCTTAGATGATGTTGACCTGGTGATAGGCTTACTTAGTTTCCTTAGATGATGTTGACCTGGTGATAGGCTTACTTACATAGGTAATGGTAGCTTTTGGGTTTTCTTGCAATGATGTTCCTTCCTCAACCTTCATTACTAAGGAACCTAGCTTCTCTTGCTTGTTTGGAGATTCTTCAATTATGATGGGAGATTTTGTAGGTGTTTGTGGCTTCCCCTCCTTGATCATGGTGCTTCTTCTTGTCCTAAAATAGAGGGGATTCTACTTCTACCTTTTCCTCTTGGACTTGGGGGGTGTGCTCAAGTCAACCAAGGTAGCAAACTGCCTCCTTTTATGTGGGTTCAGGAGAAAATCTTGGATATATTTCCCCTTCTGTAGTGTTTTTCTTAGTGATGGTCTCTGCCTTTTGCTCCTCCTCTTCTAAATCTTTTTCTTCTTCTTCTTCTGCTTCTTCTTCTTCCTCTGTTTTACCTTTCTCTACTTCCTTTTTTCTTCTTCTTCTTCTTCACCTTCTTCCTCTTTGTTTTGTTTGTTTCTGACTCCTCTTCTTCTTTTGCCTCTTCTTCTTCTGCTTCTTCTTCTTCATCTTCTTATGCTTCCTCTTCATCACTAGAGGTTGGGGTCTCACCATATTCAAGGGCTTGGGTTTCAAGGATACCTCTCTATCCATGTCTCTAAATGTGGACCAGAGAACATGAATTCTCAATTGGCTCAAGGCATCCTCCATTATCATCTTAATGAGTCCATGATGTGTTAATGGATGTTGTTTCCCTTCTTGCACCTTATGGCTCATGTCTATATTTGAATGCAAAAAGAAATAAGGCATATTGATCCTTTGGTTTATGAGGAAATCATCTTTGAACCTCAACTCATGGAGGGGTCTGAATTGGTAGCCATAAACTACACTAACCCTCCCTTCACAAGAAATATATTTGAGGATGTGGTAGCTCACATCATCCCAAGGATAGGGAAGACTCTCCCTCCTGACCCCATTTTTGTCTTCAATTGGCTTTTCATCATTTATGAAGAAGTTTTTATTAGCAAAGGTGTTGCTAGGCTTGTCCTCTTTTCTCCATTGTATCCCTAGAGGAAGTGTGGTTACTCTGTTGATCACATCAGGGTTGATTGTAATGGAGAGCCCTCTCACCATAGTGTTAGCACTTGCTCTTGCTTGAGGGTTTAGTGTCATGGAAATTGATAGGCTATATCATCATCGTACCCCTTTAGCAACTCAAAAAATCCCAACCAGTGATGTCTCCTAAAGATATCTACCAAGGGGGATGAAGGTGAATCCTTGATGTACTTATGGGTTCTCTTCTATTGAATCCCCCTCCCATTTCTCTTCTCTAGTTATAGCTAAATGCAGGAGGTTTTGTTGGCTAGCTTCAATATGAGTTTCAGGGTGGATGAGAGCTTAAAATGTTTTTGGTACATATCTGCAATTTATACCCTTTTCTATATCCACACAATTCCCTTAAATTTCACAAAATTTTGTCTAATTCTCCACCCCACTACAATTACTAGAAGATTGTAGAGTCTTTTCCTTTTTTTTCTTTTTAGTTATCAAACCATGAATGTAGGAGAGATGTGTCACTTAATTTTCACTATGATGCTTGGGATTATGAGAATTTTATCTCTTAGGTTTTTGCGATCTTCATAGGTGTGTAGATCATCTTCCGAATTCATCACATTAGGTTACCTATTACTCGACGTTTTGAACCATCAACAGTGGTTCATCTTTAGGATGTGAAAGAGTATGTGGAAAATTGGTCTTATTATTCAATTTAATAAATAGATGTAAGAGATGCATTGCTCACAGATATTAGGGATTATTAGTCTATTAATTTATTATTGAATTTTTAATATGTAATCTTAATTATATTCTTATTTTAATTGTTTAATTATATACTTATGTTGTTTTTAATTAAACAATTAAAATAAGTTTAATTGTTTAATTATATATTTATGTTGTTTTATATAATTAAACAATTAAACTTATTTTAATTGTTTAATTAAAAACAACATAAGTATATAATTAAACAATTAAAATAAGAATATAATTAAAATTACAGATTAAAAAATTCAATAATAAATTAATAGATTAATAATCCCTAATATCTGTCAGAAATGCATCTCTTACATATATTTATTAAATTGAATAATAAGACCATTTTTCCACATATTCTTTCACATCCTGAAGATGAACCATCGTTGATGGTTTGAAACGTCGAGCAAAAAGTAACCTAATGCGATGAATCTGGAAGATGATCTACACATTATGAGAATTGTTGACCAATTTGACCCTAGGCACCCCCTTGTAGACTTCTTGTGGAATTCCAGTGCTTCTTGTAGCTTTCTGAGTTTCCTCTAGCTTCCTGTAGCTCTGTTTCTTGTAGGGTGGCCAAAACATGGTTTGACTCTTCGATGGCTTCTTAGCCGGTCCCAGTCTCTCTAATTTCGAAATGAGAAAAAAGTGCATGAAAGTTTGGAATTTTATGATATTTATGGTCGAGGCTTGGAGCACTGTGTTGGCTGGCAGTGGTACAGGATTTCCTAATTCAGACCGTTGGCACACCACTGGTGATCATGCACTTTTCCATCGTAATCATCACCCACTCCTACATAATGGAATTGACCACCTTTTTTACTAATGCCCATTGATTTGACACTCCAACATGGCATGTTGACTAGGAATTCTCTTTTTGATCACGAGCTGAGGGTGTCCAAGTTGATTGGCCACCTCCAACTTATAAAAGATAAAAAATTTCAACATTTATACATTTTCATAATATCGTACTCGAGGAAGAGTTGGATGAGTGGCCATACCTATGCCTACCTTTGTTGATCGATGCATGCTAGAGGATTGGCCTGCTGTGCTACTACTCAAGTAAGTGTTCCTTTTTGTCATTCCTATTAATTTCCTCTTTCTTATGTAGCTAATTGCCTGTTGTTCCATGTCTACAGGTGCTTGGTACATCCTTGTTGTTGTGGAGCTTTGGCTAGTAGAAATAAGGTCTTTAGAGATGTTGGTGCTCCCCTTTTCTCTCATTGTGAAGGACAATGCAGGCTTAGGCTGGTTGCAGTGATGGCATTAGCTGCTATAGAAGAACGTATAGCTGCCTTCTTCTTCCTTACTCAATTTTTTTTGTTAGAGGGAGGATGGGTAGTGGTTTAGGGGTTGGATAATGATGATGAAGGCTTATATGGAGTGGTGAATGGCTAAGGAAATGGAGGACATGTCCTCTGGGCCTCTTTTTTTTTATTTTTTCATTTTCCTGTGTGATGAGCCCCAATTTTTGGTAACAAATTGGGCTCATTTGGCCTACTTACCTTGCTCAACCCTTCATCTTTTATCACTTATGCATTCATTTCTTGGTATATTCGTGTTATTTGTAGGAAGAAGGGCAGGCATTATATCTATGTGGCTAATACATGATGATTTCAAGTTTTTTGGCATTAAAGGGAGCAAAGACCACGCAGAAGGAGACAAGGAGACAGCAAAGGTGGCATTGCAGGTTTATAGGGAGGTTGTCTACAGCCTTAAATAACCTCCCTCGTGATCTCCACCCTAACTCCGAGCTCCAACAGCTCTCCCCACCGAGCTTAAAGGCAGCCAACAGGTTCTACAGGAACAACAGTTTACAGCAGTTTAACTTTTAGTTGGACAACCGAGCTCCATTAATTGAGGAAGCCAGCTTGATCCTCATCATGTATAAATATTAAGGCCGTGGTCTTTGATAGGAGATTTTTGAACTTTTGAACTACTGTTGCAATTTCTAAGCACGAGCCACAGCTCGGTTTTTGCTCTTTGTAAGCCAGTTTTGGCATGTCATTAGACTCATGATTATTCAATAAAGACATGCAGCTTTTGATTCAATTCTAAGTTTCTAAGGGAGCTATAGCTCTCAGGTTAGGGCCCAACCTGAGAGCAATAGACCTCCTCTTCTTTGTATTGTTACTTGTCTTTCTTCTCAGCATTTTATTCCTCTGTTTTGACATGCATTTAGAGATTACAGTCTGCTGATTTGATTTCTTTTATGTGATTGAGTAGGATTAGTTTATGGTTCAAGTGCTTTTAGTTGCTTAGATTAGGGTAGAAGGATCAGTATTCATTAGAGCTCCAAGAAAAGGCTGATAGTGCACTCACTGCAATCTCTGTTTAGAGATTGGGGGTGTAGACTGTACCAGCCACCAAAAACGCAGTCATACACTTTCATTTAAGCTGCAACACAGTCATTTCCATTATAGATCCATCCATGCATTCTCATCTTGAGCAGTATTTCCTCATTCCAACTCCATGCACGATTTTTCTCTGAAGTATACATTGTTGTTCGTTGATTTAATCACACAGTTAGGATAAGTTCATGAATTCTCGGTTTTTTGCAGATTTGTTTCCTTTACACTGCGTTGCATCACTCCGTTATCTTCTTCTTCTTCTCAACCACGTCTAAAGCCACCTACCCAACCTCTGTTCAGATCGTTTGCCTTCCAACACTTCCACTGTTCATGTAGCTCCATCTTTTTGGACTTTTCATTGCTTCCACCCTTCCATTCACTAACTAGCTGCAAGCACTCTTTCCTCATCTCATATATTTGTCCCTGAGCCATCATAAGCCCCCTCTCCATTCTAACTATCCACCCATACAACTCCTCCACTCCTCCATCACCCAAAACTCCAACCACAGAACATCCTGTAGAAGTTAGCAGACTTCCTGTAAAAATCCCAAGCTTCCTGTAGGATCCCCTGCAGACATCCTGTAGAAACCTGTAACCTCGGTTGCCGAGCACCTGAACGTTGTGGACTTCTATGGAATGATGTTTTGGATCCTCTGGAACCTCTCCTAGCCCTCCTGACCTTTCCCAAGCTTTCTTTCCCTTCGAACTACTCCTGCGCAGTCAAACCCTAATAAGAAACAAAATCATAATAACTCCAAACCACTTAAGAAAAAATACAAAAACAATGTTCTTTTCAGTAGAAGTAGCTTAATTTCATGCATCTCATATCACTAGAAGTAATGGCATCATTTCTAGAAGTTTGCACACCCACCATTGCATCATAGAGGTTAGACTAGTCAGATTAGGGCTTACTAGGGTTTCCCTGTTTTTTTGGCTTTCAGTTCATTATTGCAAAGTAGATCAATTTCCTTTGAGATAGCCTTCGTCCATCATTTAGAAAGCTTCTTCTGAGAACATATAGAAGTTGGCTTGAGCCATAGCGGACTTGTGCCAGCTGACCAAGTGACAGCTGCGACAAGAGATAATACTTGTGCATACAGCACCGTCGCTTCCAAGTTTGTTACGAACTACCGGGTTGATAAAATTAGAGATAGGAAGCTCCAGGAGTTGTAGCATTATCGCTAAAATACTGGATCCCACCATCTTTTTGGTGCCGTTGCCGGGGAAGCGTCAGAGTATTAGTAATTGTTGCTTTTCTTCTATTTTCTTACTCTTGCCTTCTGCTACGTAGTTTATTTCATTTCCATTCTGCAAAAGTAGCATAGACATTTCCTGCTTTCATAGATTAGCATTTCCTGCTTTCATAGATTAGCATTTCAATTCTGCAATTTCATTTCTGCAAGCGTAGATTAGCATTTCATTTCTGCAAGCGTAGATTAGTGTTTCAATTCTACAAGCGTAGACTAGCATTTCATTTCTGCAATTTCATTTGAGCAAAGTAGATTAGTTCTTTCCTGCTTTCAGTTTAATTCTGCATCTTTATAGTTAGTTGTAGATCAATCTGTTTCAGTTTTGCAGGTACCACAGAAAAAAGCAAAAGCAATCAAAAAAAAAAAAAAAAAGCCTTTCCATTTCATGCCTCGTAGGAATCGAGATAAAACAGGCAAATTCTTACCCAACACCCCCACCACATCACTGAGTCACCCTTCTCTCTTCTTCGGTGACAGTGATCCAGAAGAACCTATAGGCGAACCTCCTGAGATATACGAAGATCCTATAGCAGAAGAAGAATTAGAGACCATCCCATCTGAAGCTATGGCTGACAATAGAAGAGAAGATGAGAGAATAGAAGGTGCCTTCCCCATCCGAGAGACCAATGGAGAGATGAAAATGAAGAACATTAGCCCCTCCGCTTTACCTCACTTCCATGGACTGACTACTGAAGATCCTGATACCTTCCTGTTTGAGTTTGCTGTCCTTTGTAGAACCTATGACTATACTGAAGATGAGCAGAAGCTGAAACTCTTCCCTTCAACTCTTAAGGATGCAGCATTACGCTGGTTCATGGTCTTACCTGGGAATAGTATCACCACTTGGGCTCAGATGCAGCAAGCTTTCAATACCAAGTACAGGGATTACTGTAGGTCCAAGGAAACCAAGGGAGAAATCTTTCGGATGACCATGGGAAATGATGAGTCCTTAGAGGATTATGAGGAGAGGTTCCAACTTAGTTATAAGCGGGCCAGGTGCACACTTGACCCTGAATCCCTCAAGTTGGTCCTGCTATGAGGAGTCCCTGAAGACCTCTTAGATACCCTTCACATGTTAGCTGGGGGGGACATTTACCAACTGCCTTATGAGGATATCAAGACTGTGTTTAGAAACCACTCCAGGGCAGCTTGGAAACGAGGTAGAGGAAACCTCCTCTCAACTGGTGTCCCTTTCTCCAAACATGAGTTTGCAAATCAATTGGAAGATCTTAAGAGTGAGGTGAGATAGACCATTTCCATGCAACTGGACACATTCAGGATCCAGCAAAAGAAGGAAGAAGCTGAGAGAGCCTTGGCTATCTTCTGTCCTAGATGTACCAGGAGACACCCTAAGAACGAATGTCCATTGCATTCGGTTGAAGTGTGTTTCGTTTGTGAGGAGGACCATCCCACAAACCAATTTCCAACCTTACCTGGATTTAAAGCCATGTACCAAGGGACAGAAGCTCCCACTGAACCTCTCTATTACCTCAACCAAAGGAGGCCACAAGGACCTAGAACTTACCAACAGGGGATGCAAGGGGCACCTTAAGCTTATTACAGCCCCAACCAATCGACTCCTATGCCTTCCTGGGGTCCCCCTGCTCATCCTTCCTGGTCTATGCCTCCTCCATGGTCTTATCCACCTCAGTACCCTACTCAAACCACTACTCATTCTTATCACTCACAGGCCCAGCCACAGCCTCAGTGGAGTGCACCTCAGTCGGGGTGGAGGCCCCAATACAACACTCCTCTTGTCATTTTGCCTCCACCACCAGCTCAACCTCAACCATTACCTCCTGCTCCTCCAAGGCAACCTCAAATACCTGCCCAACCGAACCCAAACCCCAACAATAGACAGGCCCAATAGGTATACACTGGGGAAACATCATGCCTTACTTATGCTGTGGAGATCTAGGAGATCAATCTTCGATCTGGCAAGACTCTTCCAGATCGCCAAACTCCTCCCCCAGAGGATGAGGAAGATAAACAGGAAAGTGAACCAAAGGCTATTCCACCCTTTCCTGAGAGACTAACAGCCACCACACAACCCAACCCAGAGGAGGATGAGCTTCTGGGTGAGCTCAAGCAGTTGTGTGTAAAAATACCACTTCTCCAAGCCATCAAGGATGTGCCAATATGCAACAAACTGGTTAAGGAAAAGTGCTTCAAACACCCAGGTAGGCAAAAGAGAGATGCTTCAACCATCAATGTCTTAGGACAACTGTCTGACCTTATGTTAGGACAAGTCATCTGCCCAAAGTATCTAGATCCTGGGAGTCCTGTAGTAGATGTCCACATCAATGGCATCATCATACCTCACACTTTGATTGATTTGGGGGCCGCCATTAATGTGATGACCAGGGATACCATGCTCAAACTCAATCTTCAGGGTTCCTTGAGGAAGACCTCGACAGTTCTGCAACTTGCAGATCGCTCCACTGTGACTCCCGAAGGGATTGTGGAGGATGTCTTGGTCTCTGTCGACTCTTGGGAATACTCTGCAGATTTCTTGGTTCTGCAACCCAAGGCAAAGCTTACTGGATATCCTATTATTTTGGGAAGGCCTTGGTTAGCCACTGCAGATGCTTACATAAGTTGTCGTGCAGGAAATATGACCATCAAAAATGGTCCTATGTCCAAGCAGCTAGTCCTATATCCTCCTGCCCAACCTTCCTTAGAGCATGACTTACCACTTTGGTTGGAGGAAGGAGAAGAGGATGAAGTGTACTCAACACCTTTGTGCACCCTAGATACCACCAGAAGAGACCCCCAAACCGAGGATGACTTGATTGAGACCTTGATCCAGAATCCACCTTCCAGTGCACTATCCTTAGAGAAATTGGTGGAGGATGCCCAAGCCAGCACCTTAGTGGATCTTTGTATGACCAACCCTGTCACTCCCAGAGTCAAAAATGTGGAGTTCGGCCCTGAGAGAACGTTAAAGATCAGCTCCTCCCTATCTCCTTCCCAAGAAAAGGAGCTGTGTAGCCTGTTGGCCAGTCACCTAGATGCTTTTGCTTGGAGCTATAAGGAGATGAAAGGAGTCCATCCCTCGGTCTGTACCCATCACATATACATCAAAGAGGGTTTTAAACCGGTTAGGCAACCTCAGAGGAGAATGAATCTAGCCCTTAAGGACATTGTCAAGGAAGAATTGCAAAAGCTGTTGGATGCCGGATTCATTTACCCCATATCAGATAGTGAATGGGTGTCCCCTCTGGTGTTGGTTCCCAAGAAGAATGGGAAGTGGAGAATCTGTGTGGACTACCGAGAACTGAACAAAGCTACCAAGAAAGACCATTTCCCTCTACCTTTCATAGATCAAGTGTTGGATGGACTGGCAGGAAAGAAGTTCTTCTCTTTCCTGGATGGGTTTAGCGGGTACAACCAGATTCAAATCAGCCCGGAAGACCAAGATAAGAACACCTTCACTTGCCCTTGGGGTACCTTTGCCTACCGAGTTCTTCCCTTTGGGCTATGCAATTCTCCTGCTACCTTCCAGAGAGTTGTCTTTAGCATCTTCTCGGAGCTGGTCCATGATGCAGTGGAAATCTATATGGATGACTTCACTCCTTATGGGGCCAATTTCCAGGAAGCATTGTCCAATCTGGGAAAAGTCCTAACCAAATGCATTGAGATGAACCTGTCCCTTAGTCCTGAAAAATGTGAATTCCTGATGACTGAAGGAACCGTGCTAGGTCATACCATTTCTTGCCAAGGGTTACAGGTGGATCCTAACAAAATTGCTCTCATCAAGAAGGTTCCACCTCTTCAAAAGGTAAGGGATGTTCGGAGTTTCTTAGGATTAGCAGGGTATTACAGGAGATTCATTAAGGACTTCAGCAAGCTAGCCTCGCCATTGTTTGGCCTGTTGGCAAAAGATGTGGAGTTTAAGTGGACTAATGAATGTCAGAGGGCTTTGAATGAATTAAAGGACAAGTTGGTGTCAGCCCCAATCTCGAGAGGTCCAAACTGGGCCCTACCTTTCCACATCCACACTGATGCCTCGAACAAAGCCATAGGTGCAGCTTTAGGACAAGTTGAACAAAAACTTCCATATGCCATTTACTTTGTTAGTAAAAACTTGTCCAAAGCTGAGCTGAATTACACTGTAACGGAGAAAGAGTTTTTGGCTGTGGTCCATGCACTGAACAAGTTCCGACACTATATCACTGGCTATCAAACATTTGTACATACAGACCATGCTACAATTAGATATTTAATGAATAAACCAGATGTGAATGCTCGTATTATTATATGGTTACTTTTGTTGCAGTAGTTTGATTTGACCATTGTTGACAAACCAGGTAAAGAAAATGTTGTTGCTGACTTTTTATCTAGATTGGATTTGTCTGCAGATGAGGATGGAACAGTGGATGACCAGATGCATGATGAACATCTGTTTCCTATCTCAGTACTCTCTCCATGGTTTGCTGATATAGCAAACTACCTTGTTTCAGCACAGTTCCCTCCGCACCTATCTTCAAGAGAGAAGAGCAGAATCATCAGAAAAAGTGCCTCATTTACTTGGATCAGGGGCAATCTGTTCAAGCCTGGCCCCGATCAGATCTTAAGGCGTTGTGTAAGGGAGGAGGAAGTCCTTGATATCCTCCTCACCTGTCATGATGGGCCTTGTGGAGGACATTTTGCATCAAAGAGGACTGCCTTCAAGATCCTGCAGGCAGGCTACTATTTGCCCACACTTCATCAAGATGTCAGAAGATATATCAGCCAATGTGACCAATGCCAAAGAATGGGGAAACCGACTCAAAGGGATGAGATGCCTCTCCAACCTCAAGTGACTCTTGAGCCATTTGAGAAGTGGGGCATGGACTTTGTGGGTCCAATCAACCCTCCTTCGAGGCAAAGGTCTTACATCATTGTGTGTACTGACTACCTGACAAAGTGGGCAGAGACTAAAGCAATCAAAGCAGCAACAGAAGAAAAGGTGGCCGAGTTCTTAAGAGAAAACATCTTCTACAAGTTTGGCTACCCAAGAGAGCTGGTCACCGATCAAGGGAGCCAGTTCACATCCAACCTGGTTGAAGACTTACTAGATCACCACAAGATCAAGCATAGGACTTCCACCCCCTATCACCCTCAAGAAAATGGGCAGGTGGAAGTCACCAATAGAGCATTAGAAGGGATCTTGACTAAGGTGGTGAGCAGCAGCAGAAAGGACTGGGAAGATCGCCTGGTTGAGGCCACATGGGCTTACAACACAACCTGGAAGACCACCACCGGCTTCACACCTTATGAGCTGGTCTATGGGAAGAAAGCTTTGTTGTCCATTGAGTTCGAATACAACACTTTGAGGATGGCAGCTCAGCTAGATCTAGATCTCAGCCATGCACAACAAGAAGGGTTATTGCAGCTGAATGGACTGGATGAGCACCGAATGCAGGCCCTCCTTCACTCAGAAGTAGTTCAACTTCAGAGAAAGGTGTGGCATGACCAACATCTCCATGACAAGCAATTCCAGCCGGGAGATTGGGCTTTGTTGTATGACTCCAGATACAAAGATTTCAAGGGAAAGCTGAGAACCAGGTGGCTAGGACCATATGCAGTGGAAAAATGTCATGACAATGGATCTGTGCTTATTCGGACCATTGATGAGGAAGCCATCCCCATGCTTGTCAATGGGCATCGATTGAAGATCTACAGGAAGCCTCTCTCAAGACAAGAGTTAATCAAAACTATGGAGAAATCAGTGTTGGTCATAGAGAAGGGTTCTGCCTCTCCTTTGGGCATACCCTGAAAGATCTAAAAAAAAAAAAAATAATAATAATAATAATAAAGATCCTTGGGTGAAAACCTTTCTGAGGCGCCCAAGGCAGGCGGTAGGGGTGAAAACCTCATTGAGGCGCCCCTATTGTCTTTCAAAAAAAAGAAAAAGAAAAAAGAGACTTGAAAAAAGATCCTTGAGTGAAAACCTCTCTGAGGCGCTCAGGGCAGATGGCAAGGGTGAAAACCTCATTGAGGCGCCCCTGTTATCTTAAAAAAAAAAAAAAGAGAGAGAGAAAAAAAGAAAAAGAAAAAAAGAAAAAAAACAAGGTCAGCAGATTCATAATGTAAAATTGCATGCAGGTTGCAGGTGTTCTATGGAGGAGAGGAAGCCTCTCAACTCAAAGCTAAGGGTCCTTATCATGCTGTCAGGAGACCCCACCAGCACCTCCTCCAAGAATACTCATTTTTTTCTAAGGTATGTGCAATCTTATTACAGCTTGAGTCTTCTACAGGAAGACACAGATTTTCTACAGGAAGACGTAGATCTTCTACAGGAAGACGCAGATCTTCTACAGGAAGATGCGGATTTTCTACAGGAAGGTGTAGACTCTCTACACGAAATGCAACCTTTCTACAGGAAGCTCTGTATTTCTACAGGAAACTTCCTGTAGAAGTTCAGGACAGCCCAGAATCCATCTTATGAGGAGATCTAACGACTAAGGATCGGTTTGGACGCATGCAAGCTATTGTTATCTCCCTTGCACATTGTTGTCAACTCGTCCTTCCATCCTTGTCAAACATGCAACGAAGTTACCTGCACCAGCAAAGCAGATCGATGAGTTCTCAAGAAAAAGCAATTTTTAAATGAAAAAACTCTGAGATCTCATACCATATCCGTCCGAGTCATCCAGAAGCCCTGGGAGCGTGATCGGGAGGCCAGATCCTTCGTCGTGCAGCATGCACCCAAGGAGGAAGAACTGTTACAAGACATCTCGCGGGAGTCCTGTAACAGTTAAGCCCGTTAGAGTGTATACTATTCACAGCGCTGGCCATATGCAATGAACGCGGACGCATGCAGCCAAGCATCAACTCCATCGTCGGTAGCCTGTAAACGTGAACCTCCGGGCCTGTGCAAATTCACCAGCAGCAGATAGATCCATTCATCATCATCCAAAACCCGAAAAATCGTGTTGCAGCCGCGCAAGTAAGTGTCTCGACCCTCTCTTCCGTCAGATCGCATGAATTTTACTTTGAATTGTTTGCAAAGTGTAAGGTGAATGGGTTGAGTGGCTGTATGGCCAGTTGACTGGCCACGTCGACCAGTTAATGGTCCAGTCAGATGTTTGGGTGGCGGCCGTGACAAAAGGCATGATCAGCATACACGTGAGAACAATCCCCATCAGAAAAAACGGATTTAGCAGAAGAAACGGCGGCGGATCTGCTGGAGAGATGATGCGGTAGTAAGTGAACGCGCAGTCAAATGATGGAACGACGTCATCCAACGGTCCAGCGGGGACAGCTCACCTCCGCGCCACGGATTCCGTCGATTCAAATCTAATCAGCTAGATTGGCCGCATGCATTTATCATTCGTCGTTGGAGCCTCGAGTGAACATTCAGATCTCTCTGAAGTTCGAAACTCTGAGCCTTTGGCTATCAAAACGGCTGAGAAGCACCACCGAGAGCGCAGACCAACTGCAGTCTTCCCCAGGAATCACGCGCTGCTTCTACAGGAAAGCTGCTCCTACAGGAAAGTTGTTTCTATAGGAAGGCGGGTTCCTCACGTAAAAAGGTGCCAGATAAAAAGGTAACCCTGAACCTTCCATGCAATTGGTTTTTAAAGGTGGCAGAATCCTCGTCTACAGTCTGGTTGTAGGAAATGGTTGAAAGTATTGTCTGCTGTGCATAGACTGTTGTTCTACAGGATGTCAGTGAATTAAACTATGTTAAGGTCCTCAGGGATAAGCTTTGTGGATTATTTGCACGATGGAGTCGTAATTCTACGCTCTGTCCCAATAAGCTAAACTTCTTCCGCATTCGCCACCTCTAGCAACAGTTTTTATCATGCCGGGTGGGTTTATTAGACGAGAACCCACTGATTCATCAAAATTAAGAGAAAACCAGGAGGTGGTGGAGCTCTTTACACAGGCACAATGGATATCCTTTTGTGATAAGTTGCAAGGTCATGACGACGAAGTGGCAGAAGAATTTTTACAAGCCTTGAGGCCGAAATCCAAAACACTGGCCACCGTGAACTTCAGGGGCCTAAGCCTCAAGCTCACCCCGCAGTATATCAGTCGAATTACTGAACTTCCAATGGGTTTGCCATGGGATAAGGAAGAAAGGAAGTTGAGCCAGCAGGCAAAGAAAGAATTCTTTCCACCTGAGGAGGAATTCACGGAGGACAAAAATGGGGTGCGAAGAACCAGCTTGCTACCACCATGGAATGAAGTAAGCCTACAAATTATGAAGTATATAACCTGTGAAGGTCGTTTTAGCATCGTGTACGCATATCACTTCAGGTTGCTCACTGAATTGAGACACCAGATTGATCTTCCTGTAGAAAACAAACTGAGAATTCCTTATTTCTTACTACAGTCTCTAATGGAGTGTGCCACAAAGTTAAAAGAAGGCATACCAGATTAGGTAGCCCACCATGGATTGATCAAACTTCTCGTGGAGGATGCACTTCATTCATATAAGGTTCCCCTCTCATGGGAATCATTTAGAAATTTGACAAGAGATGGAGACATAAGGATGTTGACCGAGGAAAGTGGCTCCTCCAGCAGTGAGGAAAAAGAAGCAGTGGCCGCGGAAAAGAAAGAAACAGGCCAGAAGACCCCGACCACAGTGCAGAAGAAAGAACAAAGGAGGAAGCACGAGAAAAAATATGCTGAGGAAAAAGGTGACACACCCATCTTGTCAGCAAGAGAGAAAAGGTTGCAGAGCAGAACGGACAAAGCTGAGAAGGTCCACATCAGCACAAGTACCTCGTCAGCACCCGCAACCAAATCAAAAAGCAAAACCCATGCAGCAAAGCAAGCCAAGGTGGTGACACCTGTGTCTACAGGAAAGCAGAAACAGGCTTCTACAGGAAGCCCGAAAATTATTGGAAAAGGGTCTTCTACAGGAAGCCCGAAAACAGAAAAAGGGTCTTCTACAGGAAGCCCGAAAATTACCAAAACAGGGTCTTCTACAGGAAGCCCGAAATTGGCTAAAACAGGGTCTTCTACAGGAAGCCCTGGAAAGGTGAACCCAAAGGAGAAGAAGGCTGATATTTGTGAAAGAGAGGCAGCAGCTGTACTGGCTGGCCTCAGCACGCCACCTAAACCAAAAGAAAAGAGGAAGAGGGAGACCCCTCTATACTCTGAAGTTCGAAGAAGTTTGAGAATAAAGACGGGCAAGCCACAACCCCCATCCAGCATCCAAGTCAGGGGATGCCCCTACTTCACCCAGTGAGAGGTCCCCCTCGAAGATATCGGTCACCTACGAGAAGGGGAGCCCAAAAGCAACTACATGGAAAAGAAGGATAGACCAATCGCCTTCAAAAGCCCGGCTCAAGGTCAAGGAAGCAGAGAAGAGGGAAGGAGCGGCACCCTCATCGCCACCAAGGGCAGAACAAGCAGATCCACCAAGAGTAGGGAAGAAAGAGCGTATTCCGGAGCCTAGTTCTCGGCCAAGGACAAGGAGCTGGGGCAAAATTGCTCAAGGATGAGCAAATATTTTAGCTGGGGGGTGATGATGAGCCCCAATTTTTGGTAACAAATTGGGCTCATTTGGCCTACTTACCTTGCTCAACCCTTCATCTTTTATCACTTATGCATTCATTTCTTGGTATATTCGTGTTATTTGTAGGAAGAAGGGCAGGCATTATATCTATGTGGCTAATACATGATGATTTCAGGTTTTGGAGCAAAGACCACGCAGATGGAGACAAGAAGACAGCAAAGGTGGCATTGCAGGTTTATAGGGAGGTTGTCTACAACCTTAAATAACCTCCCTCGTGATCTCCACCCTAACTCCGAGCTCCAACAGCTCTCCCCACCGAGCTTAAAGGCAGCCAACAAGTTCTATAGGAATAACAGTTTACAGCAGTTTAACTTTTAGTTGGACAGCCGAGCTCCATTAATTTAGGAAGCCAGCTTGATCCTCATCATGTATAAATATTAAGGCCGTGGCCTTTGATAGGAGCTTTTTGAACTTTTGAACTACTGTTGCAATTTCTAAGCACGAGCTACAGCTCGGTTTTTGCTCTTTGTAAGCCAGTTTTGGCATGTCATTAGACTCATGATTATTCAATAAAGACAGGCAGCTTTTGATTCAATTCTGAGTTTCTAAGGGAGCTATAGCTCTCAGGTTAGGGCCCAACCTG
Source organism: Pinus tabuliformis (assembly GCA_031772625.1). Taxonomy (NCBI): domain Eukaryota; kingdom Viridiplantae; phylum Streptophyta; class Pinopsida; order Pinales; family Pinaceae; genus Pinus; species Pinus tabuliformis. The sequence continues at coordinate 620,776,328 of CM062810.1, forward strand.
AGAGTAATAGACCTCCTCTTCTTTGTATTGTTACTTGTCTTTCTTCTCAGCATTTTATTCCTCTGTTTTGACATGCATTTAGAGATTACAGTCTGCTGATTTGATTTCTTTTATGTGATTGAGTAGGATTAGTTTATGGTTCAAGTGCTTTTAGTTGCTTAGATTAGGGTAGAAGGATCAGTATTCATTAGAGCTCCAAGAAAAGGCTGATAGTGCACTCACTGCCATCTCTGTTTAGAGATTGGGGGTGTAGACCGTACCAGCCACCAAAAACGTAGTCATACACTTTCATTTAAGCTGCAACACAGTCATTTCCATTATAGATCCATCCATGCATTCTAATCTTGAGCAGTATTTCCTCATTCCAACTCCATGCACGATTTTTCTCTGAAGTATACATTGCTGTTCGTTGATTTAATCACACAGTTAGGATAAGTTGATGAATTCTCGGTTTTTTGCAGATTTGTTTCCTTTACACTACGTTGCATCACTCCGTTATCTTCTTCTTCTTCTCAACCGCATCTAAAGCCACCTACCCAACCTCTGTTCAGATCGTTTGCCTTCCAACACTTCCACTGTTCACGTAGCTCCATCTTTTTGGACTTTTCATTGCTTCCACCCTTCCATTCACTAACTAGCTGCAAGCACTCTTTCCTCATCTCATATCTCTGTCCCTGAGCCATCATAAGCCCCCTCTCCATTCTACCTATCCACCCATACAACTCCTCCACTCCTCCATCACCCAAAACTCCAACCACAGAACATCCTGTAGAAGTTAGCAGACTTCCTGTAAAAATCCCAAGCTTCTTGTAGGATCCCCTGCAGACATCCTGTAGAAACCTGTAACCTCGGTTGTCGAGCACCTGAACGTTGTGGACTTCTATGGAATGATGTTTTGGATCCTCTGGCACCTCTCCTAGCCCTCCTGACCTTTCCCAAGCTTTCTTTCCCTTCGAACTACTCCTGCGCAGTCAAACCCTAATAAGAAACAAAATCATAATAACTCCAAACCACTTAAGAAAAAATACAAAAACAATGTTCTTTTCAGTAGAAGTAGCTTAGTTTCATGCATCTCATATCACTAGAAGTAATGGCATCATTTCTAGAAGTTTGCACACCCACCATTGCATCATAGAGGTTAGACTAGTCAGATTAGGGCTTACTAGGGTTTCCCTGTTTTTTTGGCTTTCAGTTCATTATTGCAAAGTAGATCAATTTCCTTTGAGATAGCCTTCGTCCATCATTTAGAAAGCTTCTTCTGAGAACATATAGAAGTTGGCTTGAGCCATAGCGGACTTGTGCTAGCTGACCAAGTGACAGCTACGACAAGAGATAATACTTGTGCATACAGCACCGTCACTTCCAAGTTTGTTACGAACTACCGGGTTGATAAAATTAGAGATAGGAAGCTCCAGGAGTTGTAGCATTATCGCTACAATACTGGAGCCCTCCACTATGCTTTTTGAATGGCATAGAGCTAGGTATGGATATGATGGCTTGGAACATTGATGATGGGTGAGGTATGATGAGTTGTAGGGTCCCAACTCAAACTAGAATAGGCCTGCATAGTGATTTTCCTATCGGGACCCCTTTCCTATATTATTTCAAGACATCCAATAGTTCTACACGATCTTAATGTAGCAGCTAGAGGACATCCTATAGCAAGTTAGAAAATGACAAAAAAAATGATTTCTGATGCCTGAAAATGGATATGAGTGATGGGGACATGGTAGGCATGAATGGGATGAAGCAGATGGAGGAAGAAATGAGATGATTCTTGACATGTTGTATCTGTAGCTCTGAATCTTTTATTTCCTTCGAAATCCTACAAAATCATAGAATTTATTAGTGGGCAGGTTTGAGGCCCCTGCCATGGAGTTTTTGGTTTTTTTTTCTCTTCTCTCTTATTTTTTTTTGAAAGACATGTAGGTCACCCCAAAAGATGTTTCCATCCTGTCTACCTACCCTAGGCACCTCAAAGAAGGTTTTCACCCAGGGATCTTTTTTTTTCCTTTTTTTCACTCTTGGGCCGCCTCAAGGAGGTTTTCAACCCAAGATTTGGCCTCATATTCCTCATAGAGGTTTTCATCTAGGCCCCTTATTGTTTTTTATTTTTTCACAAAAATAAAAATAGTCAGCAAGAATTGAGTGACCTGGAAGCTAAGACACTTCTAATCAAATTTACCTCCTTACTAATGGTATTGATGAACTCTTCCCTGGAAAAAGGTCTTTTATAGGCTTTCAATCTATATCCATTGACAAGCAAGGGAATTCCTTCCTCATCAATGGTTCTGATTTGAACAACCCCATTGTCATATAAATTCTCTATTAGATATGGGCCCAACCACTTGGTCATCAATTTTCCTTTGAAGTCCTTGAACCTGGAGTCATATAGCAAAGCCCAATACCCTTCCTGAAAAACCTTGTCCTTCATGTTCTTGTCATGCCAAACCTTCCTCTGTACTTGAACGACTTCAGTGTGTAGGAGGGCCTGCATCCTGAATTCATCCAGAAGATTCAACTAGTGTAGTCTGTATTGTTGTGCCTTTGTAACATCCAAATGTAACTATGCTACCATTCTCAAAGTGTTGTACTCAAACTCAATGGAGATCAGAGCCTTATTTCCATAGACCAAGTCATAAGCGGTGAAGCCAGTGGTTGTCTTCTAGGTTGTATTATAGGCCCAAGTGGCCTCCACTAGTCTATCGGCCCAATATTTTTTGTTGTTTCTCACAACCTTGGTGAGGATTCCTTCCAATTCCTTATTAGTGACCTCTACTTATCAATTTCACTGAGGATGATAGGTAGTTGACTTCCTGTGTTTTGTCTTATGCTACCTTGTTTTGGGAAATTTTAATGTTCTTGGATAAACGCCTAACCCTCTAGACTAGTAGCTCAGTTTAGAAACAATAGTACAAAACATTCTCTACCTTTTCTATCAAAAATAGATAAAATAAGAGAACAAAGAACATACTTGTAGCTTCCACTTGTTCCTTATCTCCCTTGGGCGATTCTATTGCTCCTTCCCATACTTAAGTCGCTTGAGAAGTACCTGCACACAGACAGAAACAAGAACCCATCAAAGCATATGATAATGATCTATTGATTAAACATAGCATGGAACCAAGTACATGATAAGCATATGAAAGAATCAAAAGACAATACAAGCATATGGAAAAAAATTGAACACTTTAATAGTGAAAGGAAGAATTACAACCCAATTTGCCTGATTGAGCCTCATTCCTCCAATTTAATCCCACCCTCTCCTCACAACGAGCAAGACACTTTGACATCATTACAATACTTGCAATCAACTCAAATCTCACATCAACACCATCTCTCTATATCTCAATAATTTCCAGCCCCTGATCACTTAGATGAGTGGTCTTTTTATAGGTGAATGGAGGAAGTTATGCCATGAATGGTGATAATGATAGCCCTCCTAAATTTAGAATTCAGTTCCATGGAAGAAGGGATAAGGGAATTGATGTTCCTTAACTCCTTTCCTCATCCAAATGCGAACTCAAAGGAGTGGATAGACTTGAGAAACTTCTAGAGGCATCCAATGGATAAGGAATCTTTCAAACCCTCATGAAAATTCGCTCAAATTTGCCTAGCGTAGGCCAAAGAGGGACCAAGTGCACTGCATAGCAGCCTAACAATGTATGGTTTGCATTACAACGCACCCTAATGAAGACCTACCTGCACTGATCTTCTTAGAGGCAAATTCTGGATGTTTTCAGTGATGGAACTTCTTGGGAAGTGAGGCATTCTAATGTTTAACTTCTTTAGGGGATGTAACAACTGCATTAGGGGTTGATGGGCCCTAATAGTATCAATATGTAAGTTGGGTTTTATGTGCCCAAATGGATCTGTAACATGCCTCAACAAATTCTCAATTAGATGTGATGTGAATTGAGCTCCCTGATTGGTGACTAGTTCTCTAGGGTACCCAAACTTGTAAAATACATTCTCCCTTAAGAACTCAGCCACTTTCTCTTATGTTGCTACCTTTACAAGCTTGGTCTCAGCCCACTTTGTCAAATAATAAATGCATACAATTATGTACTTTTTCTGCCCTAATGGTGGATCAATGGGCCCAATGAAATCCATGCCCCACTTGTTAAATGGATCTAGAGCCACCTAAGGTTGCAAGGGAATTTCATCTTGGGTGTAGGTTTCCCCATTATCTAGCATTGATCACATAGACTGGTGTATCTTCTTGTATCTTGGTGGAGAGTGGGCCCGTACTATCCATCTTGCAATACCTTGAAGGTTGTCCTCTTGGTTACAAAGTGGCCTCCACAAGGCCCATCATGACAGGCTAGAACGATGTCAAAGACTTCCTCCTACTTGACACATCTCCTCAAAATTTGATATGGGCCTATCTTGAAGAGATTTCCGCCAATCCAAGTGAATGGGGTGCTCTTCCTTACAATTCTTCTCTTTTCCTTGGATCATAGATTTTGAGGGAAATGTGCAACAACTAGGTAGTTGGCTATGTCGGCAAACCATGGGGAGAGAATGTAAATAGCCAATAAATGCTCATCTGGAAGCTGGTCATCAACCATTCCTTCCTCACCTGCACGCAAAGAAAGTCTAGACAAAAAATCTTCCACTACATTTTCTCTACCTAACTTATCAATGATAGTTAAACCAAACTGTTGTAATAAAAGAAACCATCTAATAATTCTAGCATTCACATCAGGCTTGTTCATCAAGTATTTGATAGTAGCATGGTCAGTATGCACAAAGTTTTGATAACCAGTGATGTGGTGTCTAAATGTGTTCAAGAAATGGATAACAACTAGGAGTTCCTTTTCAGTCACATTGTAGTTTAATTCAGCCTTGGAAATATTTTTGCTAATGAAGTAAATCGCATAAGGAAACTTGTCATCTATCTAGCCTAGAGCTACTCCTATATCTTTGTCAAAGGAGTCAGCATGGATGTGGAAAGGAAGAGCCCAATTTGGGCCTCAAAGTATGGATGTAGTAGTCAACTTGTCCTTCAAGATTTTTAGGGCCTCTTGGCAACTTTTTGATGAGCAAAATTCAGAGTCCTTGGCTAGCAGTCCAGATAAAGGTGAGGCTACTTTGCTGATGTCTTTGATAAATCTCTAATAATATCCAGCTAAGCCTAAGAAACTCTTGACATCCCTCTGCGTTTGAGGAGTAGGGACCCTTTTTATGATAGAAAATTTATTTTGGTCCACTTGTAGTCCTCTTCGGATATTGAGTGACCCAAAACAGTCCCTGTATTCATCAAGAATTCACACTTCTCGGGACTAAGTGATAGTTTAATTTCAATGCACTTATTAAATACTTTCCCCAAGACAGAGAGAGCCTCAAGGAAATCACACCCATAGGGAGTGAAATCATCCATATATATTTCTACAGAGTCATGGACTAGCTCAAAAAATATGCTCAAAACTTCCCTTTCAAAAGTGGCAGGGTCATTACATAATCCAAAAGGAAGGACCCTATAAGCAAAGGTACCCCAAGGACAAGTGAATGTGTTTTATCTTGGTCCTATGGGCTTATCTAGATCTGATTATAACCAATGAATCCATCCAGGAACGAGAAGAAATTCTTTCCTGCAAGACCATCCAAGACTTTATCAATGAAAGGTAGAGAGAAATGGTCTTTTTAGTGGCTTTGTTTAATTGCCTGTAATCCACACAGACCCTACATTTTCCATTATTTTTTGGACTAGAACTAGAGGGGACACCCACTCACTATTTGAGATGGGGTAAATGAACCTTACATCTAACAACTTTTGCAATTCTTATTTGACTATGTCTCTAAGGGCTGGGTTCATTCTCCTCTAAGGTTGGCACACTAGTTTGCATCATTCCTTAATGTAGATGTGGTGAATACACACCGAAGTATGTACTCCCTTCATTTCCTTATAGCTCCAGGAAAAAGCATCCAAGTTCTCTCTCAGCATATTGCACAATTTCTCTTCCTAATGGGTTGAGAGAGGGGTTTATTTTCAATTTTTTAGATGGACCAAATTCTAACATTTTGATACGACCAAGACTTGAGTCAACCAGGCACAAATCAGTCCAGGGGTTATCTTCAGATTTCTTCACTAGCTCATTAAGAGGCATGGTGTTGGGGGGCTGGTTCTGGAGGATTTGATCAATGAGGTCATCTTCATTAGGTTGCCCCCCTCCTATAATAGAATCTAGGGTAAAAATTTGGTAGGACGTGGTATGGTATACTTCATCTCCCTCCTCCTCTTCCAACCATAAGGGTAATTCATGCTCTAGGGATGGTGAGAAGGAGGGTACAAGACCAACTATTTGGACAAATTCCCATTCTTAATGGTCATTTTCCCATCCCTGCAACTTATGTAAGCATCAAGAGTGGCTATCCATGGCCTTCCAAGGATGAGAGGATAACCATTGAATTTGGTCTTGGGATGGAGAACTAATACATCAATAGGGTACTCCTAGAATCAATAGATACCAACACATCCTAAACAAGTCCCTCAGGAGCTACCATGGATCTATTTACAAGCTGCAATAATGTTGTGGTCTTCCTCAATGATCCTTGGAGATTTAGTTTGAGTATGGTCTCCTTAGTCATCACATTTATGGTAGCCCCAAGATCAATCAAATTGTGGGGGAAAATGAACCCATCAATGTGCATATCTACCACAGGACTTCTAGGGTCTAGATATTTTGGCAAAATCAATCTCCCAAGCATTAAGTCAAATAGTTGTCCAATGACATTAATGGTAGGGGTGTCTTTCTTTCTCCTTCCAAGATGTTTGAAGCATTTCTACTTGATTACCTTATTGTAGATGGGGACATCCTTGATATCTCGGAGAAGTGGGATTTTAACACAACTTTTTCAATTCTCCCAGAAGTTCAGTCTCCTCTGGGGTGTACCGACTAGGATGTATCAGTATTTTAGGAAAATGAGGTTGATTGGCTTTAGGAAAACTCTCTTCCTCTTCCTCTTCAAGCTCCTCAGGTGCAGATGGAGGTTGGTTATCTAGATGCACTCTTCCAGACTGGAGGTTGATTTCTTGAATTTCCATAGCATAGGAAGGGTAGGATGTCTCTCCACTATAGTCCTGCTACGCCTGTTTGTTTTTTGGGTTCAGATTTGGTTGAGCAGGCATCTAAGGTTGCTTAGGTGGAGCAGGATGAAGGAGCAATGGTTGAGATGGAGGTGGAAGAAGTATGGCTGGAGATTGGTTGAATGAGGGCTTCCACCACTATTATGAGGCATTCCACTCAGGATTTTGGGGAGCATATGGATGAAACGATTGATTGGCAGGTTGGGAATGGTATTGAGGTGCATAAGACCATGGAGAAGGTCTAGACCATGAAGGATGATCAGGAGAACACCAAGGGGGAAGGGATGCATTCTGATTGGGATTGTAATATGAATAGGATGCCCCTTGCATGCCTTGTTGGTATGGTCAAGGTCCTTGAAGCCTCCTTTGGTTGATTTAATAGAGGTGTTCATCCCACCTTCAGTTCCTTGATATACAACTTTCAATCCAAACAGATAAGGGCACTTGTTTGTGGAGTGATTTTCCTCACAAATTGACCAGACCTCTATAACATTCAACAGACATTCATTTCTCAGGCTCCTTCTATTGCATATAGGGAAAACAATAGATAAGGCTCTCTCTGCTTCCTCCTGCTTCCTCTTGATCTACATGGTGTCCATTTGTAGAGCAAGGGTATGCAACATTTCACTTTTAAAGTCTTCCAACATGTTTCCAATTTCACTCTTGATAGATGTGTTGGAGGTAGAGGAGCTGACCAAAGCTTGACTAGCCCTACCCTTCTTTCTGGTAGCCCTAGAATGATTTTTGAAAACTATCTTGATGTCATCATAAGATAGCTGATAGATGCCCCCTCCAGACAACATGTTTAGGGTTTCTAGGATATCTTCCTTGATCTCTCTAAGAAGGACTAACTTGAGTGATACAAGATCAAGGGTGCATCTGGCCCTTCATAATCATCCAAGGATTCATCATGTCCCAAGGTCATTATGAAGATTTCCTCTTTAATGTCCTTGGACCTACAGTAGTCCCTATACTTGTCAATGAAGGATTTTTGCATTTCAACCTAGGTGGTGATGTTGGTCCCTGGTAAACCAATGAACTAGCGCAAGGTTGCATCCTTAAGGGTGGATGGGAACAAATTCAACTTCTAGTCATCAAAGGTATAGTCATAAGTACTACAGATGATAGAAAACTCAGACAAAAAGGTATCAATGCCTCTGAGGTTAAGCCATTTTAGTGAGGAAGGGAAGAGGAGCTTCTTTTTTCATCCTAGCATCTCCATTAATCACTCTAATGGGAAAATCACCTTCATTTCTGTTTGCAGCAATGTTGTAAGTGTGTGGAATGGTTTCTTTTGCTTATTCCCCAATAGGTTCTTCAAAGATCTTTGGTTGCTCACCTAATGGGTCCTCTAACTCTCCTGCAGTCAAAAAGGGAAGTTGAAAACCACCGAAGAAGAGGGAAGGTTGAATGCCTGATGGTGTGGGGGTATTTGGCAAAAAATCCCCTAAATTGTCTCTACTCCTACGAGGCATGAAATAAATTTTCTTTTATTTTTAGGTCTTTTCCAGAATCACTTGCAAAACAGAAAGAAAGTCGAAATTGCAGCGATTTACTAAATGCAAATTAGAAAGAAAAGCATAAATTACAACTACCTAGACACCTCCTTGACAATGGTGCCAAAAAGGGATGAGCCTCAGTATTGTAACAAGGATGTTGCAACTCCTAGGGCTATCAGATTTACTTTATCAACCCGGGGTTTCGTACAAACTTGGAGGTGACAGTGCTATATACACAACAGATGCAAAATTATACTCATATCACTTCTCAACTGGTGCGCTAGACCACTAGGGTTCTAGACCAGACTTCTATTAACTAGGAGTTTGACTATTGAGAGTGAATGTAAATATAGTTCTAATGCAAGAAAGTAAATGCTTGCCTATTTAGGAAATGAAAGTTACTGAATAGTAAATTCTATGAAATTCCATAAATCATCTAGCTGGGAAATGACACAAATTACTTGCAAAAAAGAACTATGTTAACCTTGCAATTTATCCTCTACCTATTAGGACTATTTTGAAATGGAAATTTGTTCTATCATTCTATGACTCCTACATACATGCACTAACTATCTCATTTTACATTTGCAAAAAAAGAATCTTTTAATTGTTAAATTTAGAAATGTAAATGCTATGCTATTTTTTATGATCTTGCAGAGGGAGAAGGCATGTGAGATGTGATCTCAAGTTTCACTAATAGGCATGGAATCCAATTTGAGGGCCTTACCTACTCTTATACTACCATCTTTGGTCAAAACAGGGTCAAACGGGTTGCTACATGAGATCATGTAGTTGTTATAGGAACTTGCTACAAGATGTCCTAATCTTCTATAGGAAGTTAGCTTAAGGGTTTAGGGGGGAAATAAAAGTGAGATGAGGCATTGAGGAGATGTATGATGGTTATAGAAGGTGTAGGGAAGGTGCGCATTACCTAAGAATAAGCCCAACACTCCAAGGAGGTTGGATTTGCCTAAGGTATCTTGCTCACAGTGGTTGCAAAAAAGAGGTTCAGACTATGGGCTGGTATTCCTTGGCAAAAGGTGGAGATGAGCTACGTGAAGCTGGTTGGATGATTGCTTCCCTGTAGATCAACAATCCCTACAACAAAACCTACTTTTCTTTTCATTTATGCATCACTACATGCCAACATGGAAAAGATGAATTGAATTCGAGAAAGTTGATCTATCTATCGTTAAGGACTAGATCTATGAAATGGAATGTCTTTTAAGCTGCAACAAACTTAAGGAAACAAGATAACAACTGCAGATGCTTCCAAGAAATGATCAACAATGATCTAGCTAAGAACGAACCCTAATCTATGCAATGACCAAAAGACAAACTTTGTTTTGGGGGCTATGAGAGTGGGGCCCTCTAATCATGATCTGATGAGGGAGATGAGATAGAGGCCACTGTCACAAGATTTTCTGAAGTTCTTTCCTTCACTGTGGCACCATTGATCTACCTCTTCAAACTAATGGAAACTAGGTTAAGCAATAATTCAAATACTTGTTAAGCTAAACAAAACATAAATAAACTTAAGAAGCTAACTCTCATTTTAATCTAAGAATACAAATACAAAAAGAGAAACGTTTGCTGCTAGGGTTAGGCTCTAACCCAAGAGCTTCAACCCTCTGAGTCAACTCAGTTCTGGATCAAAACATAATTTCTCATTATCTTCAAAATTTCAATTACAACATAACAATAACAATCACAATGTTTTAGCTCAAAATGGCCTCTTGGCTACAACAAAAAATCGAATCCTAATGAGTCCCTTGACTCTCTTATTTATAAAAAAATGGAGCTCCCAACAACTCCCTATAAAATAGGGAGACTTGGCTCCCTAAGTCGAGAATGACTATTTCTTAACTGTCATTGGCTTGGCTGCCAATGGACTCAGCTTGCTTGGCTGCCAGTAACTCTGAGCTGATGAGATATGGTAGAGGAATCTTAAAATGATTTGAGGAGTTAAGGAGGGAGACCAATCTCCTAAAATATCTCTTGCATTCCCACATAGAATTCCTGCACTTTAGTCAACCCAAAACTACTCCAATTCCTGCATTTAATACATATTAGGCAACATGACATACTAACTCACCTTCACCCTTCTCACTAAGCAAAATAAAATTAAATATGTAAATAAATGGGAGAAAATTCAATTTTAATAAGCTAGAAAGTGACATTATGACCTATAGACTTTACCTATTGATGAGCCTCATCAATGACAATTATGGGATTTTGTTTTTAATAATCTTCAGTTTTTCTTTGGTCCATCTATTTGGAAACTTATACTCCCAGATCAATGTTTTTGACGATCATTTTCTATCCATATAAATCATTTTATATTAATAAAAATATTTTTGTACTAGCTTTAAAAAATATATGAATAAACATCATTTTACTAAAACTTATAACATTTAATAAAAACAAAATTATTTTAAGGAATTTAGACTTCTGTGATCCATAACATTGTTTAGATTGGTTATGTGATTTTGCCGAAGATTTTCTAAACGAAATTATTTTAATAAACCATACCATTTCAACGAATTAAAAGATAGTTTTATTATTTTATATAAAATATATATTTTTATAAACAAATTATCTTTTATATATATATATGAAATGTGGATAAATAGATAGATTATTTTAATTAAATAATTGATTTTAATAAAATATATTATTTATATTATTTTAATAAATCATATCATTTCAACCCAACAAAATATTCATTGTTTTAGGTATAAACTATATAATTTTATAAACAAATTACTCAATAAAGCATATATATACAACATATAGATGTGGATAAATTGATAGATTATTTTAATTAAATAACTGATTTTTTTATCAAATATATTATTTATATTATTTTAATAAATAATATCATTTAAATAAAGTATTTTGTTCAACAATATATTGTTTTATATAAAATATATAATTTTATAAACAAGTTATTCAATCAAACCAATTATTAAAAAAACCACATATCTTAAATTAAAACAATTTCATGCAACCAATTAAATAAATAATATATTCTTAAAAAACTATCATAATATAATTTCAAACCAATTATTAAAAAAACCACATATCTTAAACTAAAACAATTTCATGCAACCAATTAAATAAATAATATATTCTTAACAAACTATCATAATATAATTTCATCTAAAACATTTTATTTGATGACCATTCTCGATAATTATATAACTTTATACCATCATCATTAACAAGATAACAATAATGGCAGCTTGGGGCATTTATTTTTAGAATTATGTAATTTTATACCATAATCAATAACAATAATGTTAGCTTAGACTATATACCTAAATGTACTAAAAAATGAAAATAATTCACAATTTGTTTTTAAATAAATAATTTCTTAAAACATATAAAATTGTTATAATCATAATTTTTATTATTTCTTATTTATTTATTTTATTCTAATCGCTTCAAATAATGTTTTACTTTCTTTTAATTATTTAGCGTTTACAACCCCAATAAACCCATGACCTACATTCAAGACTATTCCACACATATATGGTATTTCATACATATAGATTTGTGTGTGCCACATGAACAATAAAAAATAATTAATATTTAAATAAAATGAACATGAAGTAAAATATATCATCCTTTAAAAAAATCACAAATTTTATCACTATCAATGGGTAGCATGATCTCCAATTAGAACTTCTCAAAGATTGCAACGGTTATTTCTCCCTTTTAACTATATATATATATATATATATATATATATATATATATATATATATATATATATATATAAATATGTTTAATATAATTGTCAGTTATGTTTTCACAATTTTATGTGGATTTTATAGGGTTTTACTCAATGAATCTCTAAAATATTACATGTATTCGTAGCATATTAAACAATATATTTAATTTGACTACATATTGGAAAATACATCTAAAAATGACATTATTTAACCCCTATTAATACACACCCAATACACCTTTCCAATTTTAAAACCAACACATTAAATATGATATTTCTACCCTAATGAATTCTTCATCATCTATACAACTATAAAATAGTATGATTACTTCATTCCATCAAACGCAAATATATTTTCAATGACCCTTATCCTAATAGTACAAATCTATACATCCATATACAATTCTAGCATCAAATGAAATCAAATCCTCAACATTATCAATCCCAACATTCAAAAAGAGAATGTAGATTAGAAATGTCAATATATATTTACACACCTGTTGATTTTTTTATTGTCACTAAGAGAAGCAAATTATTCTTTAAAATATGTAACAATAAACAAAACATATGCACATCTTTGCACGTCACTCAACACTATATTATTATTTTCATGGATTAAATTAAATTTACATCATTGAACGACTTGATTCAATTATACAAACTGAAAAATAGAGTGGTCAACATTCCCTAACACCATCGGGCTCTCCTTTTCCATATCCAATCTAATAAAAATTCCAATAATGTCTAATGTATTATTTCGTGTGAAAGTGACAAAAACAAAAGAATGATCACGGGGATTTAAATTGGCTTGAATTTTGGTTGAATTCAATGCCATGTTTTTTCAATGAATCACAAATTACGTTGAATGTGTATCATGTATACAATCATCATTAATATATAGATGATGTCATTATTATTACTTCTAGCATCAATATTACGTTAAGCATGTCCATATAGAAAATCAACAAACAAAAAAAAGTGTTCGAAATGATAACATTCACTTGATCACCATCAAAATTAATTGTGGTAAATGTGTACTTATTTGCAAAATCGATCACCGTCAAAATTTTCTATATCAGGAAACTTCACAAGATTATTTATACTATATACTATAGGTCTTACTCCTTAGCTTTGCACAAATGTTGGGTGTATTTAAAGATATCATTTTCAAACTTATTGAAGAAGTATATCATGCAAATTTTATCCCCCTAAGAAAACTTTAAGAAGAGGGGAAACCATGGGTTGAGAAGTTGTGGTACTCTAACATTCTAATAAATAATATGTGATTCGATACAATTGATATTTATTTTTATCAAATTTTCCTTTTCAGTAAAAATATGGTATGTGAGTGGCATCATCTAAAATGATGTCACATCATTTCACATTCTTATTAATATCCCACGTGATGGATGATGCCACTTGAATTCCTGCTTTCATTAATCTCCTATGTGCCAGAATAGGTGTCTTAAACTCCTTTTATTGTTTCACTTGCTTCTTCCTGGTCGGAATATTAGAACTTCCCAATGTTCATCATATATCCTTCCATATTCAATTGACAAAAATAAATATTTTTCATATCGATAAATGAATAGAAACAAAAATAAAGTTCAAGTTGCCTCAACCACTTAAGAAACCTATGCATTTCCATATAACCATCATAATTTATCACAACCTTGACTTTACCCAAATGGATTATAGAAATATAAAGGTCATCTTTTTGTTTATTTTTTATTTTTCTATGCATCATAGGACTCTATGTTTTATCCACTTCTCCACTGCATGTTTCATCTACTCCGTCTCAGCACATTTCGTATAATACTTGAACATAACCTTATGGTTGGTCTACAATGCCTTCTACTTGCATCTCCAAATCTCAAATCTATGTTTTTAAGTCTTTTGTGTCATGGTTATTTATCATCATAATTCAACATTGAGCATAACTATTGGTAATTTCACAAAACAAATATTCTGGTAGAAAATATGAAAATCCTTTTTTAGAATAAAGTCTTCATGTAATAAGAACTATTTTCTAATATGAAACTAATACATTTTATTGTGGAAGTTTTAAAATCGGTTGTGGCATCTATACCATAAATTTTGTTAAACAAAATATTGTCTTAGGAATAATAAGCTTAGATTTATTTCCTTAATATACTAAAAAATAAATATACAATCATTAATACAATATATTCATTATTTAAAGAAATAATATTTTTAAGGATAACCTTTTTAGACAATAAAATATAATTTATTAACAACTTAGTTTCCCTATAACTAAATGTTTATAATTATAACCTATCAGATCTATGAAATTTTAAATCCATATGATTTTATTAGCAATGCTTAAAACTCTTTGTAATTAGATTTTGGTATTTTCCTATTTTTTAGAAAATATATATTTTCTTTTCTCTAACATATCTTTATTTTGAATGTGGTCTTTCAATAAAATTCCATAGTTAATTGCTCAATCACCAAATTTATCTAACTTTTGTCTTCTAGCCAACTAAACAAGTAAAATATGAGTCATTCTGTAATTCTCTTTCTTATGATCCATCTTTCAGAGTTAGTTACAATTGTACATTTTTCGTGTACCCTTCAATTTTACAATGATTTAATTTCATTTAACAAATAATACCAACTATTTAGTCAATAAACTAATGGTCTCCAAAATTCCTCTAAAACACA
Source organism: Pinus tabuliformis (assembly GCA_031772625.1). NCBI lineage: Eukaryota > Viridiplantae > Streptophyta > Pinopsida > Pinales > Pinaceae > Pinus > Pinus tabuliformis. The sequence goes on from CM062810.1 coordinate 620,791,338, forward strand.
ATAGCCTTGCTCATGAGGGTAAAAATAATATAATATTGTTTACAAAGATTTCGCCCAACCTTCCATTAATGATTTTCCTTCAACCTTATTATTGTTTTAACTTAGTCATAAACATGTAGAAATAACTAGCCAATATTTGGTGTCATTAATATTTTTTCAATCAATTAATGGGTATGGTCAAAGCAAGCTTTCTTAGCTAATTAAATCTCTAATTTATTTTCGGTTAGGTGAACTTTTTTATAATATTAGTATTAATATTACTTCAATCCCACATGACCCATTCTTTGGCCGTTTTTTTTCATGCCTAATATTTTACTAATTTTGAAATGTTATAACACATGGATATACATATTAATGAGTTAAAATTATAATTTTATGTGTGTGGGTTTATTTGAATATATTAAAAACATATATATTTGAAAGGTTTACAATTTGGTAAGGGTGAGTTATAACTAGGTATATGTGAGTATGAATTAGGTTAAATAGATTATGGAAAAATTAAAAAGTAGCCTTAATTTGGAGAATTCACATTGAGGTTAGTTGTGTCTTACAAGAGTTACTTCTTGACACATATTAGGGATAGACATGGAAAATATTCACTCAAAGGTTATGAAAAAAAATACACCTAAGATAATTATTATAAATATAGACATTTATAATTGGAAAGGCGTATTGAGAGGGGGCTTCAACAAAAGGACTTTGAGACGTATTCTTTAATTTCTAACTCAATCATTTATAAATGCACAAACACATGTGTTATGACATAGATTCATTGTGTGAACCCCTCATGTTTACAATCCCCTATTTGACCCATCTAAATATACTTTTATACATCCACCTCTAATCACCTTTCTTCTTCACTCATCCTCTATTGGCATGTGACCTAGGTTATGGCCTTGGATTTGACGACCTTTAGTACTTCATGATTTTGTCCTTGTTTTGTCCTTATGTTCATAACCTCACATCATAATAGACTAAGCCATTCTCCAAGTCTTTTCTTATGTCACTTTTCTTAGTTAGTGATAGATAATTTTTAAGGTTAATGCCTTAGTTAATTCATCCTGATTAATATATGGATCCATACTTATCTAATCATAATTGAAATATTTTGTGTTAACATTCATCTTGAATTTCATTAGCTTCCCCATGTCAATCACATCCCCTACATTTTTGGGAACATTATTATGTGGTAGTTGCTTGCATTGTTTACTTAAGCCTTTAACCAAAAATGAGATTCATTCTTCAATTTGGTATTAGCTTTAAATCTCCTATTATTTTTTTCTTTCTATGTTAAGCGAGAAAACATGTGGATGGATCTAAACATTAATCCCCTAGTAACATTTTTTTTGGGGAAATTTATTGCACCTACACACTTATCATTTAGATAAATAATGGAATTATGGTGATATGGTCCTTGATAGTCACTTGGAATTGAAAGATGTATTTGGTTAATTTATTGCATTTTTTTTTTTGATGTACCAAGATATACCAAAAATATTATTCAACAATATATTATCATTGGTATATTGGATGATATTTCATAGTTACAAGAATTTGTTTTAACACTTTTTTATATTTTTCCTATAGTTCAATGATATTTGTGAAATTTGGATCCCTATTCTAATTCCATTTACCATTTCTTTTCCTACTATCCTATTTTAATTTCCTCCATTAGTTTTTACATCCATCCATAAAAAAATTAGTAATAAAATTGATGCACTTGTCTAAATTATTCTAAATAGGTATACTCCAAACAACATATTTCCTCATCTCCTTACATTATGTCATTGATAATGTTAGGAATGTTTTTTTCTGTCAACATTTATGTATTTGGCTAGTAAGGATGGGTTAAGACACTTCCATCATATAAGCTATGAGGTAGGTGTTGTGCTCTACGAGAACCCCCCATGTCATATTATTATTCTTTTTATTTATTATCATATGAAATGGGCCCCTTTAGAAGTTAGTTGGTATCAATACTTCATTATTTCGAAAAAACCGATAATCAAATGAAATCATTATATAAAACCCATAAAATGGAATAAAGCAAATCTTTGTCATTGCGATAAAGCGATCGCAAGATCGCATATCGCAATGACATAAGGAATGCAAGTAAGCGGCACATTAATCTTCGCCGATGCGATATCGCAATCGGCAATCGGTGATACTTTATGCAGGTTTTAAAGCACCCACATGCCATCAGTTCCGATGCGATATGCTATCGGCGATCGGCGTTCGGCGATATTCTATAAAACATTCTTGATGCGCCCAAAGGGATCCACCCCGATGCGATGCGATATCGCAATCGGGGATCGGCAATATCCAATGCACAATTAAAAAGGCGCTCAGGTCATACCCCCGACGCGATGCGATATCGCTATCGGCGATCGGAGGTTGTGAATAGTGTCAATACAAGAAAGTTTAAGGTCATCCCGATGCCCGATTGCGATAAAGCACAGATTTCAATAAGAAGCCGTTAAGTGATGGGATATCACGGTTCATTCATATTTAAAGCTTGATCGGTTAAGCAATCATTCACCTGCGCTCAACCGCCAAAATTCCCACTGCATGCTTAAATGAATCATTCAGCTTATCAACGATACAATGGGCATTTAAGGGATGACAGGTTTTAAATGGCCAATTAATGTGATCATAAGTCCTAAAATCTTCCCATGGATTGTGTCCGCGCCCATTTTAAAGGCTAATCCCTTATTACGCATCTGTCCATGTTTTCTCATCACTTGTAAGTTTTCAAAGCTATTTCTCTGTATTACGTATATTTGCGCCGCTGTGCAGAATTCATCCATAGAAGGAAGCTCAAATAAGATGGGGAAGAAATCTAAGAAGACCGCAGGCGCTTCCACTACATCAGCAGCAGGACAAGCTCTCGTGGACAAGAAGAAGGGCTTAATATCCGATACTACATGCACGGGTGTCACTAGAGTTACTTGGCAAGGCACTTACAACCTAATTGAAGCCGAAGAACCAGAAAAGATAGTAACAGAAGCTACTGCAGATCCAACTCGGAAGTCTGATTATACTCTCAAGGATTTAGCCGACTCTTTCCTTCACAGAATAGCGGCCAGGGAGCAAATTCTCCCATACACAAATGTAGTGCGATGGGAGATTCAAGAAATCCCAATCTTGGACAGAACTTTCAACACTAGAGATGGAAGAATCTTTGGATCTTTCAGGCTCGATGATCTAAGGAAAATGTATCATTTTCCCGAACTGGAGAAGATATATAATAAAGCATTCCTGGAGAAGTTTGCAAGCGAAAATGAAGTTGAATCTGAACCCATCCGGGATTGGAGACAAAACCCAGCCAAACACAAACAAGAATCTTCCGGTAAGTACTCGGTTGATTCTCTTGCTTCTCCTTATTGCTATGTGGGAATAATGATGTGTAGATTATGGGGATTGCATGACTCTGCTAATTTTACCATAGAGATGGTTCCTCTAATGGAGGCAGCTGTAAACGGTATAATTATGGATTGGGCCACCATCCTTTCTGAAAAATTAGCACAAGCTGTGCGTGATTTTAGACATCAAACTATCGTCACTGAAAGGAAAATTCCCCCATTCTATTATAGTGCATATATCTTAGATACACTATGTTTCAATTCTGAATTCCCCGTGCTCGGCTTGAGGTGGACGCCACAAGACCCCACGGCTATCCACATATACCATCAGAAACTATGGAAGTCCTCTTACAAGCACCATCTGTACCAAATCTGCAATGGCTTTATGGTGCCTATTCATTATTCTAGTTTTGACAAACCCATTCCCAAGATTTCCTATCAAGCGTCGTTTGATATAACAGCGGTAGCGAGTTGGTTTGGAGAGGAGAGATTTACCTACATAAGAGTTTTCGGCAGCCAAGCCGACCCACATGTTCTCCCTTTGTATATACCAGACAAGCTGCTAGCAAGAGAAATCGCCTATCAGATTATGGCTGAGAGTGTTACACAAACTCTCAAGAAAGAGAAGAAGAAGGGCTGGCCCTCTTTTCCCTTTAGGTGTGGTGTCTATACTCTGCATGATCTCAAACATGCAGAAAAGGAAGCCACAAAGCTTCAATCTTTAACTCTGGCGACTATCCCAAACAGGCCATATGATCCAAGCAAAGTTGCCTACAATGCACTGGAACAGGCCAAATTGACAAAATTTGAGCACAAAGAAGATTTGTTTGACGACCTATTCGTTGCAGCTGAAACAATAGGTCAAGCTAAAGAACTTGCTCGAATGAAATATAATGATGAAGGGCTGACTGAGTTTAATAAGCTTAGAGAACAGAGGTTGCAAACTCTGCCTCTAGATTTACTAGCAACAACCCCAGTGACATCATCAAGCGAGCCTGCTCGGCAACAATCAAAGGAACCTCCGGTGGTAACAAAGGATCATAAAAAGGGACAAGAATATAGGCAGAAGAAAGCATAAGAGGAGAAACAGAGGAAAGAGCAAGAGGAACAACAAAGAAAAGAGCAAGAGGAAAGGCAAAAGAAAGAACAAGAGGAACAGCTGAAAAGAGAATAGGAAACAATGCGGAAGGAGTCCCAAGCCGAAAAGGAGAAATAGACCACCACCGATGTCAATGTGGACACTACCATAGACCCCAAACTACTCCAGGAATGGCAGCAGTTTCATTCCATCATCAGTGGACTGGAATGTTCAAAAGATGGGGACACTTCCAAGACAAATGATACACAAGACATCACTTCACCTCAGGTTCTAAGTGGAACCAGCGGCCCACCCATTTCTAAGGATGTTGAGATAATACCAAAAGACCCCTCCGACCAAATCATTCTTCAGGTAGAAGATATTCCTCCCCTGGATGTCTTCTACAGCCCAAGGCATAGAGCAGTGGTAAAACGACAAAGGAAAAGAAGGAGGATTGATCAACCTTCCCTTTTCCCAGAACAAACTGTTACGGGCAGCGTGGTTTGGAAAGAGGAATTCGACCCCTCCGATGACCTAACAAAACTGTCACAGTATGCAGGCGCCTATTCGACAACAACAATCGACAAGGCATAAGAGGTAAGTCTTTTACTGAAGACTAAGGACTAAGAAATTTTTGCATTACAGGCACAACTGACTGAAACAAAGCAGAACGCAGATCAACCAGAGGAGCAATTGCTGGCACAACAGCAAATGAACAATCAATTAACCCAGCAATTGCAGGAAGAAAGGCAAAGGATCGACCAAAGCGCGATCCAGAAACAAAAGGAATTGTCGGAGGCAGTGGCACAATTAAGGGCAGCAAACGAGCAAATGATGAAAACGAAAGATGAGCAAATCGCTCAATTGACATCGCAGCTCGAAAAGATAAAGGGCGCTCAACAGGTGGGTGAATTCAGAGCAGAAGCATTGCAAATAAACACTGCCTTAATATCCCAAATTAGGCTCCTGTGTCAACAAATCGCCCAGGCAGAACCATTGTGTGAGCTAACGACATCAATAAATCAGCAGGTAGAGAAGGCCAAGAATGAGTTAGACCAGGCCGAAGAGATCATAACTGGATATCTTGACTGGCAAGATTCTGATCAAGGGAGAGAAGCAAATTTGCCCAAGATTTCAGAAACATATAAAGACATACTTTTCACAGAATGGCACACTCAGGTGATGAAAGCAGAAAGGGCAGCTTCAAGGTGTAAATCAACTTCCAGCAATCTGGTTGATCTACTTAACAACACTCTCTACTTAGCAAATATGATTTCCCAATGTACACTAGGAAAGATCACAACAACAAATACATTGGAACAATCATGCTATCCTGATTTAGAGGAGAAAGGGAGATTAATCGCTGGGATTAATATTTTAACTATGGATGCATATTGGCTTTTTTTTATTAAGCCGCACACACAGCGAGCCGCCCTTAAGTGTTTAACAGATGCAATCAGGTGTATAATTCCCGATATTCAGGATGCCACCTATGCCGCCCAGCTCAATTCGCGCCTCAACAAACGTCCTGAAGTAGAGCCAATGCTTGCGATAAGTCAGCTCAGATTCAAAGGAAAGCAGCCGACTTGATGAATCATGCTCCCGCTTGCCAGATCGCATGGCAAAAATAGGATCAAAAGTTATTGATACCAATTAAGTATGATTTTTGTTTATTAGATATTTAGATTAGCTTAGTATTTATAGACCCTTTCATTTTTTTGGAAAGGGTCGTAAAGTTTTGTATCAGACTTAATAGACTGAAGTTTTCACTATTGTGCTTCAGTCAATATTCTTTTATGAAACCAGACCAATTGTTCTTAATTTGACAAGGAAGCTTCTTTATGCAATTGTGCACTATTGTCTTTGTTAAGGATGTTTTTGCGTTGAAGGAAGAACTACAAATAACGATTGATATTTGGGAGTGTCAAAGCGGCTCATATGGTATTTCTATCTATGTCCAAATTCATTCCTGTTATGTGAATTGTTATTTAATTATTCTTGCTATTGTTGATTATATGCATGCGCTGTAACAACAGATCTTTATTCATTCCACTATTGGATGTTTTATTATGTGCCTTTTCTTTAAATCATGTATATGTCAATGATATAAATGATAAAGTGTTGTAATATCGCCTTAATCGCTTTGCTTAACTATTTAGGCATAACAATCATGAACATAATAACGTCCATGTCTGTTAAATGGTGTCACCTATATGCCCGTTTATAGATACAGATCATCAAGCGCTGCACTTTAAAAACTCAATAAGTCCCCCGGATAGATCATAGTTATTATATTCTTGTCAATAGTTTTAGTTATTAGCTCATCGCTAGCGTAGTTTATAATCATCCATCTATCCCGTTTATCTATTTCTGGGAAACTGGTCCCATTATCCCCAGTCGGAGCCACTATTCCAAACGGAAAAGGAGCTGTACTAAGGTCCGGACCGGGTGGTTATCCCCGATGTTGTTGCAGCGATTTTCGAGGCATCAACAGTAGGTTAAGATCGAGCCAAAGATACTTTGAGTTAAGTCATTACTCATATAGTTGGCATAGGGAAATATTGAGTTATGTATAGGTACTGCATGTATAAATTTTACACTTCGATGGCATTTTGTAGCTTATGTTCTTTAAATGTTTAGGGAAAGATATTACTGAATATTTAAATTCTTTCCAATGATTCAATTGAAAGGGAAAAAAAATCTTGAGGGATAAGGAAATAGCTCTCTCAAATATGGCATTGTACAATCATGAACTAATAATTTAACAAAGAAATGAACAACAACGTATTATCAAAATCATTTAAGTTACATCTTAACTTTGGAAAATAAAAAAGACAGTTTACTATGTTTGAATAACGATCATATCATGGGTTTGAATCTCAGACGACAACCTAAGAGTGATAAAAGAACATAATCTCCTTTATGATCGAACTATAAGCCGGTTATTTCTTCATGGTTGAAAAATGATCAATACATTAAAATATAAATCTCATGTTCTAAATCCAGCTCCACATTAATGATGAAAGTAAATCTTAATGCTTATTTCTTCATGGTTGAAAAATGATCAATACATTAAAATATAAATCTCATGTTCTAAATCTAGCTCCACATTAATGATGAAAGTAAATCTTAATGCTTATTTCTTCATGGTTGAAAAATGATCAATACATTAAAATATAAATCTCATGTTCTAAATCTAGCTTCACATTAATGATGAAAGTAAATCTTAATGCTTAATAGTATATATTATGCTCATGCTATATTGTAATCATTTTATAGTTAAAATGATTTTACTTTTAATTAGTTTAAAAAAAATTAAAATATTCTATAAAGTTTATTAAACTTTTGAAAAAAATAATTATTAAATTAAATATTTTGAAAATTAAAAATAATTTTTGAAATTTGAATTTCTATTTTCTTATTGGTCTATATAGATGAAATGACCAATTTTATGGGGTTGTAAACAGAATTTGTCAGTATATATATATATATATATATATATATATATATATATATATATATATATATATGCTTCGAAGTGTCATAATAGTACACATATCAAATCTCAATATTTATGAAAAACAATACACATGCCAAATATCAATATTTATGAAAATTTCATTTGTACTCATATTTGACTTTTAATTAATGTGTAACTTTTGAAAATAATTTCCAAAATTTATTCAAATTTTTGAAAACTTTTAACAATCACATTTTTATTTTATGATTTTTTTTTTGTGGTTTAATATATATATATGAAATCACTTTATATGTATATTCGTATTTATATATTATATTGGTATATATAATCTACTTAATATAAGAAAAACATCTAAAGTTATTATGTCACTACTTAAATAAAATATTCCTAAATTATAATGGGAAATCTTTAACAAAATCTCTTTTAAACCTTACTCTAAGGCTTTAATCATATTGCAACAACTACAAACAAAATTCAACAAACACATTTATGATATTCTATCACTTACTATATCAATATAGAGATATTTTTTAAAATGCAATCTAAGTTCTTCTAAACTCTTATTGCATTTGAGTCTCTTCCTACATTAATACAACTTCTTTATATTGATGATCAACATTTGAATTGATATATATATATATATATATATATATATATATATATATATATATATATGAAAAAAATCATTAGAATTGTTTTTTACCTTTACAAATTGATTTCTAATTAGAACTCAAAGTATAATATCAATTTTACATTTGTTTCCTACCTAATCTATTAATAACTTAAATTATCCCAATGCTTACAAATATTTTTCTATTGTTTTTTCATAAACAATATAAAATGTCTAAAACTTAACTATTCATTTACTAACAACATATTTCAAAATAATATAATGTATTCATAAGAAAAAACAATGTCACCTCCATTATAAATCTTTATAGTTATTTGGTATGCTACTAAGTCAACATGGATTTTCATAATTAATTATGTGTTCATTTACTATAATACAATGTTTCTCTTTCAAACATTTTTACCTACCTTTAATAGCTTGCTTGATTTTATGGGCAACTTGTGTAGAAGTCATATAAGGCATTGAAATATCAAGTTGTCAAATAATGCAAGATAAATACTTATAAGCATTTGTAGATGCATTAGTTATTTAAGAATATAGAGAGCAAACAAAGCCAATTGATGTCATTTGTTGTGGAATTTTTTGTTATAAATGATTTTAATGCAAAATAGAAGTTTCATGTTTTAACTAATCATTTTTGAATCTTAACTTTGTGAATTCAACTATAAAAATCTATCTACTTAAAATCTTTACCAATTCTAATTTTTTTAATATTTTGAAAATTTGTTTTTATATTCTGAAGTAGAAACCTAATTTCACAAGTTGAAAAAGATCTAAACTATTATAATGTCACCTACACAATGGAACCTGGCAAATCACAAGTTTTAATAATTAAAAAAAATTAAGATCTTTATGCATGGAAATGAGGGAACTTTTATCTTAGATACAATACCTTCTACTATCAATTAATTTTTTGCATAATAGGCAGGTGCTAAGCAATAACATTGCATATTACACTTGTTTTATTATAGGTTTTCAATGTTTTTCAATGGTGGAACGTATTTATATGCCATCACCCTTGCTTTGATGTTATCATGGCATAATATTTTAATCATACATTCCCACAAAGTGCACAACATGATCAATTAATGTGAATATAAGGGAGTAATTATGAAAAACACAATGAGAGCAACTGAACACAACATTTCTCCTTACCATAGCTTCTTTTGTTTTGAGCTTTCTACATAGAGGTTTTAGGAAAGTTGTTTAATATAGCTAATATAGATAAAAATAGCACAACCACATTAGTAAATGTGGTTGATATACACCAAAGTCATTAGTTTCCATAATTTTTCAAATTTAAAATATAAAAATGTGATTAGTATTTGAATTACCATAAATACAAAATGCGATTTCATAAAGAAAAATTCAAAATCCAAGAAATTATGATGCTCTTCGAAATAACTTGATATGCTGGAACATTACTTTTTTTCAATTATTCATGGTTAGTTTAAAAGAAAATTGATTGCAATATCCTATTTGAAAATTGAAAGTTTCAAAATGAATACTAATTAGTGCTCCAATAATTTTCATAAATGCCTGATACATTGACAATGCCATGATATTTTATAACTCATTTCTGATGAAAGTGCCTTACCAAAGAAATGCAAATGTCATCAGTGATACCTTGAAATGTATCTTCGCTAACAAAAATAGAGACAACATCTTTTGTCTTAACAATCCACCAAAAACCTTCTTCCATGCCACAAATATTTACAACAATTAGTATTGTGTATTCAAAAACAATACACAAAAGGAAACAATTGGATGTGCTTTGAAAGGAGACGAAGGGGCCTTCCCCTTTGTATATACTAACACAATCATTATGACATGATCAAAACTTCTATCAACATCAAAAAATTCAAAATCCAAAAGATGTTACTAGTATTTGAATTACCATAAATATAAAATGCACCTTCATAAAGAGAATTTAAAATCCAAGAAATTATGTTTCTCTTGGAATTAGTGTTGGAAACCTTTGAGCACTACTGAGGGGGGCGGGGGGGGGGGGGGGCGAGGGGCGGGAGAGGTGGGGTGGAGTGAATCAGTAGTGTGTCTTATTAAAAAAATTTAGCAATTTAAACTTCTCCTTGAATCGCATATATTAGCCAACTACATACACATTAGATTATATCATGCATATAAACCATATAAGCAGTTAAAACAAGATAACCATGAGAGAAAAAATAATCAACACATCAAAAACACATCCACATAAGAGACACGAGATATCTACTGGAAAATCCTTCACCCTGAAAAATACCACCCTTGATACTAATGCGCTACTTTGAATCTTATATTAAGATAAATATGTCTTTTACATAGATTTCCTAACTCCCATCAGCTAGGAGACTTGACCTTATATATAATAGGCCAACACCAATAATCCAGGAGACTCGATTCTACTGATAAGCTCGGTAGACTATGTTCTCACATGGATCTATGAACTACCATCCACTGAAAGCCACCACAATCAATGATCTTCGCCCAACTCTGATTGGACTATCCAAATTTGATTGGGTGGAGAAATTGTCCCTCTCACTGAAACTTCACAATCACTACACCACACCCATGAAGTCATTTCTCCTCTACTCTATGTGAAACTTGTTTCATAGATTCTCATAATGGATCCCAGCATAATCTGCTCAAATCGATTCAACTCTACAATACAAACTCTAGCAGCAAGACACAATCAATAAATCAAATAAAATCACCACAACCATATGATGTCCACTCAAGCAAAATAGAAGCCACAAACCATCCGACAAAAAATTATCAATAATATCACCATAATAAAAAAATAAACCTCACACTCAATCATAATATCAAACCCTTACTCCAAATTGTAATTTATACATAGTAAAATTAGGACCATACAACACAATGGTTATGTGCCAAATGCATTAGCAACACATAAAAAAGAAAAGTGAGAGACTCAATAGTATGGAGCTATACCAAGCTCTCCATCTCTACCAAGACCTCAACCGCAATTATCTGTTTCTATGATCTATAATCTGAAGTTCTAAATCAAAACACTAGTTCAGTAAATATATATGCTCATTCTACTGCCATTAGAACACATACACTGAATCAATCCCTATCACAAATAGGTCTGAAGTATACCCATGCAATTTCGCCTTCTCTCACTCACATTATCACACATCTAACCTTCACCCAACTCCAAAATGAAAAATATAAAATATCAGGGGCAAACTCCACTTTTGGCCTAGGATCAAGAGTGCACAAAGTTGACGAAATCCAACCATAATCATCACTACTTCTGCACTAAAGGTGTTCACACCCATTGGAGGATTTAATTAGCCATTTCCGACCTTTACCAATTAATTTAGAGGCTTCCCCGAACATACAACTCGAAATACATCATATGTGCACAAGGAATCCGAAGAATGTTTTTCTAAAGACACAACCACATGCAAAAAACTAGTTGATCTAGGTTGCTACCGTATGCATAGGCTAGTCTTCATGTGGTTGGAGCCTTTCAACCAAATGCACAAGCCTGCATGGGTGTAGTTGGGGAAAAACATATGGAAAAGCATGAGACCCCAACCCAGAACCTCTGCCACATGTTTTGTTACCTTCATTAGCATCTGAACTCACCTCTAAACTTCTATCACAGCCTTCGACACCTTTAACATAGTTCCCGATCAAATGGGAACTATTACCTCAAAACGGCTACTCGAGCCCAAAACTCCCAAAAAAACATGAAAAAACAACCCAAAAATAAAAAGGTGTTGACTCTGCATCACTATTTTTTTCAGCATAAATTTTCAATATTTTTTAAAAATAACAGTAAAAAACAAAAAAACCATTTTGTTTGGTGCAAAAAAAACTTTGAAATTGAAAAGTGTTGATGCCGAAATAATGTCATTTTTTTCAGGGTACATTTTTTAATAATGACGTTAAAAATAAAATATCATGACTCTGAAAACTTTAAATTTCCAACGATTTTCAAGCATAACATTAAAGATAAAATATCACATCTTTCAAAAGCCCTAAAATTCCAACAATTTTTAAGCATGACATTAAATTTAAAATATCAATTCTTTGAAAAATCTTAAAATTCCAACAATTTTTAAGCATGATATTAAATTTAAAATATCAATTCTTTGAAAAATCTTAAAATTCCAACAATTTTCAAGCATGGTGCTAAGAAAAATAATTATAACTGTTTTCAACCATAGCATTAAGGATAAATATCATGACTTAGAAAAACAGTAAAACCTTGACATTTTTTCAACTATTAAATTAAAACCAAAGATTATGGCTACAAAACAATCTTAAGTTTTCACAATATTTCAAACATGACATTATAGAAGAAAATTATGACTAAAAAAACTTTAAAAATTAACACCTGAATGAAAGAGTTTTTTTTTTCTGCATAAGACTAAGCTATTATATTACAAAAAAGAAAAAATTACATCAGCAGTATTACAACAGAGCCGAAGCCCTGTGATTCCTGTCGTAGGACTGACAGTGAGCTAAGGAATAAACATCTCCAGAATTACAAAAGACTGACACTTGAACCAAATCGACATTCATGAGACCGACATACATATTTGGCCGAGACTGAAACACACGGAGTCTAACACAGCTATAGATAGCCGACACTGTAACAGAGAAGGACAGATTTATATAACAGAGAAGAGCAGACACATATAAGATAGCCATGGTTGTAGACAGTGAAAAAAATCCTTGCTTAGAAACCTGTAGCGAAATGTTGGGTGAACTATTCATCATCTGTGGTGTGCGGGTCATCCTCCATTTTGCATCTGGGAGGTTGGTGGATATCCGGTTCGGTGGGAACATTGTGCAGCACAGGTTCACTTGGGCCTGCCCCAGGATCTGAGGAGAAGCTATCTTGGACAGGGCGCAGCATGTCAATGACTGGAAGTTTCATATCAACAGTGGGAGCCAACCCAGGAATCCGCGGAGGGCTGGCATGAGGAGCCTCTTCTTGACCCCGAGGGTTGCTGCAGTGCTCCACCGAAACCGTTACAAAGAAAGTGGAATTTGACAGTGTACATGGAATGCGGTATCTTACCATTGGATGCTCAGAGTGCCCACATTCCATCCGCTCATGGTGTTCCGCTGCTCTTCCTCTGCCCACAGCTCTTCCCCTGGTTCGTCCGCGTTCAGAAGAAACCTCGATTGAAGAGGAGGGGGAGGGGGCTTGCCTCTAAGACGAGGCCCTGCCTCTATAACTCCCGCGCCTACTGATCCCTCGTTGTCGCTCTCGCTGCATCCTTGAATTGGGCGGGTAGCAGGTGTATTCTTGCGTGACCTCCCTCGGAACCAGGCTCCCAATCTTTATACCAGGCTGCGGGTAGCTGGTATACACCACCGCCAAGTTCCCAGTTCCTATACAAGACTGCGGGTGAATGACAGGGCTGTCATACTTCGCCGAATTGCTCAAATTGAAGGAATACTCCCTCGCTGCCTCAGAACTGCCACATCCGCTCTCAGAACCCGAACAGGAGCCCACACAGTGAGCCACCACCACCACCCTCAGGACCAGAGCATGAGCAAACGCAAATTGTCGGAGAATGTCTGAGAAGCTGTGGCTTTGAAGCGCCATGTTCCATTTACAAAGACGTGCAGTTAATGCCGAAGGGTCTCGTCTGCCTTGAACCATTACTTGCTTCCTTAAATGCTGCATGCCGCTGCAACTAATGCGAATCCGTCTGGTGTACGTGGCTCGTCTGGGCGGACAGATGCCCTTATGACGAGCCCCAAACATCCTATGCCGTATAACCACCCGCATCCGGGAACACCTGAATGAAAGAGTTATCATACCAAGAATAATTTATTTTAAATGCTAGATGTATAGCGATTTTAAAATCTTAGCCTAAGACAACTTGATGCATTGCAAAAATTAAAAACCAGCTATCAAATTGACATGCAGTGTAGGTCAGCTCAACCCATTGTAATGAAAACTTAAAGACCAACTATGAATTTAACACATTGTGGGGAAAACTCGATTCATTATAACGAAAAATTGAAAATCAACCATCAAACTGCACATAATGGGATCGGGTTGCTAGACAAACATCGACACAAACTCTACAAAACAATATGTATATATATATAAGAAAACAAATATATATATATATATATATATATATATATATATATATATATATATATATATATATATATATATATATATATATTTGTTTTCTATATATATATATATATATATATATATATATATATATATATATATATATATATAAGAAAACAAAAACTCAAATATAAGAAAACAAAAACTTGGAAAAAAAAATAAAAAAATAATAACAAGTAATAAAACATAAAAAAAACATGACAAAAAAAATAAAATATAAAAAATATATGGAAATGCAAAAATTCAAATATTGAAAAAAAAATAATAATAATAAATAATAACAAGTAATAAAACATAAAAGACATGACAAAAAAAGTCAAATATAAAAAATATATAGAAATGACATAAAAAACTATAAAATGTAAAAAACAATTAACCACACCATGTAAAATTTAAAAAAGAAAAAGAAAAAAAAGAGTAAAATGATGGCGGGGGTGCAGGCCTTAGAGACAATCTCCCTAGTCTGTCAGCAAGCTCTTCAATATCTCGATCAGCTTCCCTTTCTTCTGCTTTGAGCACATCAGTCATTAAACTGATGTTTCATTCTTTAAAAAAAAAAACTCACTATCAGGCTTATTAACAAACAGTGGCTTTTCAAGAGCTCTTAAAAGAAATGTCCAATTGGAGGACTTACGCAACACAAGATATATGCTACCCACTATAACAAGCAATCCACATGACCCCAAACCGCTTACGCAGACATAATTATATATAACAGTGATGTTTCCCTTCGCTCCTTGGCCTGATACAAGATCGCATCAGCGATGATTATAGGTGGGGCCTTACCGTGGACAAGGCTCGGTATATATCGCACCGATGGCTATATGTCTTCGCCTCTATGCTAGTTTCGGGCCTATATATATATATATATATATATATATATATATATATATATATATATATATATATATATATATATATATATATATATATATATCGCAGCGCCCAAACAAAGATCTTCTTCCCTCCGGAACGAATACACTTATACGCAGCGTTTAAATCTTCGGTAGTTCCGCTATTCGGTGGTTGACTCAAGTAATAGCTTCCCACCTCTGAAACGACGGACCTGGCGATAGATATATGTTGCAATTTATATTAATTCGCTCCCAAATTCTGAACTCGGCCCTTTGCCACGATATGGCTCCTTTCGGCAGAAGGCTTTGTAAACTGAACACACGACTACCATTTTAAAGGACCTCTCTACGCCGATATGGTCTCAGAACCATGAGGGTAAGAACTTACAGTTATAAATTTCCAAATCTGCTACAGTCGCTTAATAGAATTTCAAGAATTCTTGTTATAACCAGAATATATGCGCCAGGTAAAATAAGAGTTAAAGACCATATAAACGTGAATGAAAGGAAAGAAGATTTCGATAGTTAATCTACAGTGCTCGCAGCGTGAGGAAATAGGAACCCAGTCACCGATTCAATCATTATTAAAGCACCACACAATAATCTACATATGCAAATTACAGAGTCGTTTAATAAGAGACACTGAGAGAACAATTTTTTTTCCAAAATAACACTATGGCACTCGCCCCTCTCCTCTGTCTCTGAGATCTTCGTTGTCCCTTTATTTATAATTAAGGATAGGCCCTCTCGGTCCTTATCCGATACAAAGAAAAGCATGCTTTACAGGATGATTTAAAGCTTGAAAAGCTCTGTTACAAATAGCATGATTTATTGCTAGGATTTATTCTATTTTTAACTAAGAAAGCATAGAAATTGCAGGCTAAAGGACCCCACTCCCTTGCCTGTAGATTTTTTTTGAATCTTTGGAATAATTTGGAAGATTTTTCTCCTCTGAGTCCTATGCTCCTACATCATAAATTAAAATAAAAACCAAATTAAAATGTAAAAATAAAATAAAAATTACAAAAATATTATACAACATTAGGAGAAAAAAAAGAAAAAAGAAAAAAAAAATCTTGTTTCGCCTCGAGGCCCAACCGGCCACGAGTGGCAAGGGGATGATTCATGACAAATAATAGATCAAATATGAAAAAATATATAAAAACAAAAAACCATAAAAATCAAAATTAACTTGTAAAAATGAAAATTTTAAATAAACAAATAAAAAATATAAGAAAAAACAAAAATTAAAAATATATATATATATATATATATATATATATATATATGTAATTTAAGAAAAAATAAATTAAAACCCTTTTCGTTAAGTTAAAGATAAAAAATAAAAGATAAAAACATCATTTAAAAAAAATATTAAATAATTACCAAAAAAAATAATATTATTTAAATTAAAAAAAATTATATTATAAAATTTAAATTATAAAAAAAAAAAAATTAAAAATATTTAAATTGTAAAAAATTATATTATAAAATTTAAATTATAAAATAATAATAATAATAATTAAAAAAACAAATTTAAAAATTATAAAAAATTAAACAATTTAAATTATATATAAAAAAAAATTAAAAAATCCTTTAAAAAAACTAGAAATTAAATAAAATATTAAAAAAAACTCCTTCCCATCGCCTCCTCTTCCTCCCTCCACCCCACCTCACTGATCTTCTCCCCCTTCCCACCTCCCTCACTCCCCCTCCCTCTCTGCCCCACCCCACCGATCTGCTCCCCCTTCCCACCTCCCTCACTCCCCCTCCCTCTCCGCCCCCACCACACCACCCCAGCCACTCTTCTCCCCTCTCCCCTCCCCCTCCCTCGCTCCCCGCCTACCCCATCCCTCACTCGCCTCCCCTCCCCACCCAACCCTCCACAGTCACTCGGGCCCCAAGCCTTCAGCCCTTTGGGCATTGTCTTGGGGCCCGAGCGGGCCAGTGGGGGTTGCACGCAGCCCTCCCTGCCCACCCGAGCCCCCAACCAACGACCAAAGGGCCGCAAGCTGATTCCAGGAATCGACATGCGTCCCCTTGTCCGTTGGCTACGGTTGATTCTAGGAATCAGCCTGCAGACCCTTGGTCGTTCACTGGGGGCCCGAGCGAGTGAGGAGGGTTGGGTAGGGAGGGGAGTGGGGTGAGGGAGAGCGTGCACGAGGGTGGGGTGAGGAGGGGAGTTGGGGGAGGGGAGGTGGGTGAGGGAAGGGTTGTGCAGGGGTGAGGTGGGGAGGGGAGATGGGGGAGGAAGAGGGTGCACGAGGAGCGAGGGAGAGGGAGGGGAGAGGGGAGAAAGGGGGCTGAGGTGGGGAGGAGAGATGGGGGAGGGAGGGGTTGGCTGAGGAGCGAGGGAGAGGGAGGGTGAGGGGAGGAGGAGGCTAGGATGGGGAGGAGAGTGGGGGAGGGGGGGTGTGGTGGAGTGGGGAGAGGAGGGGAGCGAGGGGAGTGGGGAGGGGGAGGAGGGCGGTGGGGTGCGGCGAAGTGAGGGAGTGGGGATGATCTTTTTTTTTTTAATATTTTTGTTTTAATTTTTAAATTTTTTTAATGATTTTTTTTTTAATTTCTAAATTTACATATTTTTTAAATTGTTTTCTTAATTTTAATTTTTAAATTCGTTTTTAATGTTTTTTTGAATTTTGTTTTTATATTGTTATAATTTTATTTTTTTTATTTTTCTGTTTTCCTTTAATTTAATTTTATGTTATTTTTTTATTTTTCTAATTTTAATTTAAAAAAATAATTCCTAAATATTTATTTTATTTTATTTCTTATTTTGTTTATTTAAATTATTTAGTTTAAATATTTTCTAATATTTTTTAATTGAGTTTTTTTTTGTATATATATATATATATATATATATATATATATATATAGATGTGTGTGTGTGGGCCTTAAAAAAATGGTTTTATATTTTTTTTGTTTAATTTGTTTTTCTTTAAAATATATATATATATATATATATATATTTTAAAATCATTCATTTATTTATTTATTGATATTTTTATTTATTTTTTGTTTTTTCTTTTCTTTTCTTTTCTTAAATTTTTATTCATTTTTTTTACAAGTTAATTTTGGTTTTTTCTTACATTTTTATAGGTTTTTTGTTTTTTTTTTTTTTCTTTTTTATATATTTTTTCGCATTTGATTTTTTTTGTCATGTTTTTTTATTTTTATTTTTATCTTTTATCACCAACATGAAAATCAACAACATTTAAAAAAATTATCCACACTTAATTCATTACAAAATTTAAAGTGTAAAAAATAAGCCCTCTAAAAAATGTGTTGATGTTGCATCAACACTTTTGAAAATCAGCATGAAATTCACTAACATTTAAAAAAATTGTTCATACTTCATACATAAAAAAATTGAAAGTGCCAAAAATATTATTAAAAAAAAAGTGTATTCTAAATCACCATTTTTTTAAATCGGGTGATTTTTTGCTAGCTCAAAAAAATGGGTACTAGGTAATTTTCTCATTTGATCGATATCTATGTTCCTTGCAAATAGACAAAACATGTCTCACAAGTTCCACTGTCAAATGGACCTAACGGCCAACAAACAAGGGTTGACAAGACTGCCAACAAGTCCTCAACTCTCCACAAACACCTACACAAGATGCAACACTTGTGTACACCACTATAGAATCTCAACACCATCATCATCGCCATAAAGAGGCCAAATCATTATCTACAATAAGTCATTTCCATGAGCATAAACATGAAGGGCTAAATGAAAACTTAACTACCAACTCAACTAGTGTGCCAACTCAACAACATGAATGACACATGAGCCATCATATCCAGCTCCTATGGATCTGCATCATCCACCTGTAGTAGCATCTATAATGCCTATAATCAATGCATAACAAGGAAACACCTCCATGAACACCACTAGCACATGAGGAACCATCCATCACAGCAATGCCATCATCTAACCATCATGAGTGTGACATCATAAGGTTGACATCAATGCCAACACAACAAGTTCAATGCCAACTTAACTAGCTACAACCATGCTACAAGGAAGGCATCTAAACATTAGCTAGTCTACATAAGGTTGACATCAATTCCAACATGAGCTAGCTGCTATCATGAAACCAATGCCAACATTAGCTAGTTAGAACCATGCACACCATAATGGCAACAATTAGCATAGGGAACCAAATATATATCGAACACTAGTTGGAGTTGTGATAGTTTGTTCCCCTGTCAATTGAAAATTGAAGTGGAACTTGTCCCAAATTGAAATTGAAATAGGTAACAAAAGAGAAACACCAGCAAAATGGAATGGAAGAGACCGCTTAACAGGTGGAAAACTAAAAAATAATTAAATTTAATTTGATATCGTTCGGTTTGAAACTGAAAATCGATTCAATAAATTTTGATATCATCCATTGGATTGTGTACTAGATGAAGAATATTCCTTTAAGATCAAATCTCTTCCATCTATTTAATAAAAAATCAAAATTCTCCAACCCCAATTCCAATATACACCTCGTGTTTGGCTTAATGACTCAACGATCTAATTAACACTTAAGCCATTGTATGCATAATAATTTCAAAATATAACAAGAAACTATGAGTTAGGGATGAATTAACAATTAGCAATAAAACATTATAAAGCCTTATGTATGCATATATTAAGAATTTATTTTTTGGGTTATAGTCTAGAAACACACTAAACTAATATATAAGGCCTGTTTCTTTATGGGTTAATGGACATTCTATAAAATCTTAGCCTTTACTCGCCCACTAATATTGTAATTAATCATGTTAATGTTGCAAGTGGATATTGATGGCCACCTTCCTATTCCACTTCAACCCCTACCATTGTTTATTTCAGTTTCCTTAGTTGTAGCACAATTTAGTATTTGCTGCAGTTTTTTGTGTCCTGAACTTTCGAAGTCGTTTTGAAGCCTGAAATGACATTTTTTTTGGAAACTGGGTAAAATAAGAACTTATGGAAAGGGTTTTTAATCAAAACTTGTAATCCTCAGATAGATATTTCTAACGAGGTACACGTCAAATGAAGATCGTAAGCCAAAGTTACGAACTGGGGAAGTTTATGTACTAATTACCCTGATGGGGCCTGTTAGTCCCTGAGGTGCAGTACTGCTACTTTTAGCGGAAATGTCCCTTGTTTTAGCTTGGACGACCATGTCTCCTCTTGCTCCGCTTTGGCTATAAGCCGAACTTCAAAACTATTGCTCTCGCATCTATAATTGCGTCAGGTCCTGATCCAAATGGATCCAAATATGCTCTCTAAGTCTTCAAAATCTCATAAAATCATGCCAAAGATCAAAACAATCGCATGAGAAGAGCCCTTAAAGTGGTGGAGAAACACTATCGGGAGGCCAAAAACACGTAAAAACAGTGAAAAAAAGTATCGGAGGCATAAACAAGTGAAGGCACAGTAGCCGTCAAATCTGGCCGATCAACGGTCCAGATATGATCGACAAATCACAATCGGCAACCACAATAGAGCGCTTACAATGGCCCGGGGCTATTGCGATATGCGATTGCAACTAATCGCATCGCGATATCGCAATCGGAGAAACATTATGGAGCAGGGCCTATACCCATACATGTATGTGATGCAATTAGCTGGACCCGATGGCTATATAAACATTATTCCATAGATTTTGAGATCCACCGAAAGGCGTTTTTTAATGCATTTTAACACATTTAATTATCTAATGAAATACAAAGAAACAATGCCGATGCAATAAGACCCAAACCCGAAAGGGTTCGTGAAGGGAAATATGTAATATTTGAAGTCAGGAGGGAGCTAGTTTTCATGTTATTTTCATGATTTTTAATGTATTTTTAAAATACAAAGGAGCAAGGCTAAAGCGACTTGCGATAGCGATGAGGATGGACCCAATAGAGGAATAGACTATATTTAAGGACTTTTGAAGACTGGAATGAAAAACGTTTTGGCAGAATTTCATAGTGTTGCAACGTTTCTCTGTGTAAAACAGGAAAAAGTCGTTTTTGGTATTCAAAAGGATTTCAAAGGCCTGAAGACCCATTTTGTTACAGGACAGAGGCTAGGAGACAGATGGCTGGAAGGGGAAAAAGCCATAGCATGATGCAGCTGAACCAGCAGAAGTGATCATGGATCATTGCTGGCACAAGCGAGCTACCTGACAGCGTGGCAAAATTACCAAGAATTTGGTTACTGTGTTGTTAGAAAAAGAGACCTTTGGCTCATGTCTGTCTAATCATGGCATCAAGCAGTTAGATTCTAGAGGGGATATATTAAGACACCTCGAGCCTCAGAGAGTCTGAGAGCGTTGTAAAAATCCTATAAATGGATGAAAGTTAGAAGTATCATGGGTTCAACTTTTGGAGACTATGGAGACTCTGCTCCTCTCAGCATCTCATCTTCAGTCTAGTAATACAAGCTTCTTTTGTTGTTATATGTTCAATCACCATCTTTTCCTCTTTCTAAGCTTACACTTGAATGGGTTATTCATGTTTTCTTCTCTGTTAAATGCCAGATAATTGTTATCTTATCTCTGCATTGATAAATTAGATTTGTAATCTTCATTTACTTTTTGTAGTTGGCCATTCATATGTGTTTATGTATGTATCTGCTGGAACAGTCATGTTTCTCCATCTTTTCATTGAATCTATAAACTATTAAGCATTAGTGGTTGAAATCCTTGTCAAGTTGAGGGTGTTCATGCATGTTTTGAGTGAAAATAGAGTTTAAACAGTCATTTGACTTGATCCAAACACCAATCCATTCAAATAGTTTAGAGAACGATATTGAAGATTTATATTTTTCTAGGCATCTCCGAGCTACAACCTAAGAGAGCATCTGAAGTGCTAACATAATTGGTGCCACTGCTGGGGACAGGAGATTGAAGCTCAGCTTCCCTAGGGGATGACACAGATCCAGCTTTGATGATAGACAAAGTCTGGACACTATTTCCGTTGTAATCATCTATCTGGCGACTCTACTAGAGGACGAACCTCTTGGCAACTCCACTTCATAGTTCTAGCTTAGTTTGTGAGGCATACTCTGAGAAATCCTCAGAAGCCACAAGCTAACCCAGTACCTGACCTTGAAAAAATCATTAAAGAAAGAAAGGCATTGCAGAAAGGAGCATCAGGTCCTGGTAGTTCTAAACAATATTCTATATCTCTTCAAGAAAATCTTGTAATAGAACAAATACATGTTGAGAGTATAGCATCTAATACTAGTAGTGAAGAAAAAATCTCAGAGATCCATACAGCTCCTTATTCTTTAGGTTCTCCTTTCGTTGTAAGCCCAAAGGAAGCCTTTCCTCTTATCGATCATACTCCTTTAGTCTTATCAGTCATTCCTCAACCCTATGTCATTCAAACTTCCAGTACCCTTATAGCCACCACAGCTATTGCAACACCTACCAAAATGGAAAGAATCATAGTTGCTAGGTATGGACCTCTGGTACTACCCACTCCTTTGAATGCCATGCCTAATATAGAATACCAGAATTATAGGCCTAATTTCACTGGAATTGAAGGTGTTATAGTTGAGGAACATCTTGAATCCTTCTATAGCTATGCTGATAACCTGGACATTAGTGAAGATGATGTATGGATGAGAGTCTTTGTCCAAAGTCTAGATGGAGAGGCTAGAAAATGGTTCAGAGAACTAACCCCAAGTTCTATAGAAGATATTGAGGCTTTAGATGATGTATTCCTAAAGCATTGGGGGTATAAGAAGGACCTACTCTACTACCACACTGAGTTTGGGAACTTAAAGAGGGAAAATGGTGAGTTGTTGTCTGATTTTAATAAGAGGTTTAACCACATGTACAGCAAGATACCAGCTGAAGTAAAACCCACCACTACCTTTGCTAAACTCACCTATGCCAATGCCTTTAATTCTGACTTTTGTCTACTGTTGAGGGAGAGACGAGGTGCTACCTTGGTTGATATGCAGGACGCAGCCTTGGAAGTCGAATCAAACATCATGACTGCAGGAAAGCTCAAGGGGAATGTTGATAGAAGGAGACAGAGGGGCGAATCTTCAACATCTTCAGATCCCAGGATAGATAAAATGACCAAGATGATAGAGTCATTAGCCTTTGAAATCTCCAAATTAAAGGTTGAGTAACACCCTGGGAAAGGAAGAGTTCCTAATACCTTTGCTTCTAGAAATCCAAATCCATATAGAAGAGCTAATGACCGTTGTAGATTCTGTGAAGAAGCAAAGATGCCAATGAAGACCAAAGGGTGAAGACCCCTTTTCAGAATGTAGTCATGGAAGAGGAGTAGTTTGATGAAGATAATGAGATCCATTGTATGGAAGAGAAAGGTAGTGCCTCATTTTTTACCTTAGTTGCCTATGAAAAGTCATTATTCAATGAACAAATCAACCAAGAGTGGGATGGTGGAGCTATTCTGCAAACTGACGATCAACATAGATATGATCTAAGGTTGAAGATAAATAATGTCAAGGAAACTCCTGTTCAGAAAGTTGATTTCCCTACAAGACAACAAGCTAAAAAGTAGAAATGACTGGCAGTTGATCCCATCATCCTCAAAGCTCTAGCTCACGAGGTAAGACGCCTTGACAAGTCTTCTTCTCCTTTCAGTTTCGAATCAGAAATTCAGAAGCTAAGCATACCTATACCTCTTATTGAACTAGTGAAGAATGAGTCCTTCAAGAGATCTATCCTCGAGGCACTTGAGCCTAAAGCCATCCCCACCTCCACTGACTATGTAAAACTGCAAGATGACAAACCAGCTGTTGTTCTCAGCGAAATGATTGAAAATTGTGATGATATCTCCCCATCATTCTATGTCTTTTTGACTATTCATGATAAAATCCTTCACAATTGCCTTCTTGGCACGGGAGCCAGCCATAACATAATGCCCAAGGCTGTCATGGATGAGTTGGGTCTTGACATTACCAAGTCTTATCATGACCTATTTTCTTTTGACTCTATAAAAGTGAAATGTTTGAAATTAATCAAAGACCTAGCCATCACCTTGTCTCACCTGCCTATGAAGAGCATGATGATAGATACTGTGGTAGCAGATGTACCCCCCAAGTTTTGCATGTTTCTTTCCAGGGGTTTGATCAAGAGATTAGGTGGAACATTGCAAAATGATCTGTCCTGTGCTACTATCCCAGTTTTTGGAGGTGAGAGTAGGATATTATATAGAGAAGCTCAGTTGGCTTATATAATCAAAGATGAAAGGAATCCCACTAATCATCCCATATATGCTGTCAACACTAATTTTGGAGCCTATATTCTTCAGATTGAAGAATCCCAGTTGGCCTCCATGGAGATTAAGAAACCGGTTTGCCATATCACAGAGGAAGAAGCCCCACAAATTTGGGACATGTTCCTTGATGGAGCTTGCTCTAAGGAAGCTGCAGGGGTAGGTGTATTCCTTGTGTCCCCCACACAAGAATGCATTCATTTATCTTTCAAGTTAACTTTTCAGGTCACAAATAACATAGCAAATATGAAGCCTTGATATTGGGCTTAAACATTGCTAAAGAAATCGGCATCAAAGGTCTGAAGGTGTTTGGAGATGCAGACCTTTTCATTCAGCAGGTCAACAAAACTTTCCAAGCAAAGCATCCAAGGCTAAAAGCATACAAAGATGAGATATTGAAGCTCAAGGGCTCTTTTAATATTTTCAGCATTTCTTACATCTCGAGAATGATGAACTAGCGTGTTCATTCCCTTGTTGTGTCTGCTAGCACGTTTATTCCTCCTTTGCCTCCTAAATTGACCCATGAATTTTAGGTGAAATATAGACATCTCTACCTAACAATGTCAAATACTGGAAAGCTTTTTAAGATGATGATGAAATTAATAGGTTTTTACAAGTCATTGATGAATTTTCTGAAATTCACATTGACCAAGAAAACAAAACCATTGAAGAATGCAACCAGTCCAAGCTAAAGGATGAGATTGGTCATGACAACATTATTGAGCTGCCTAGTAACCATATACCCAAAGGATTGGTGCCCCTAGAGAAGTTGTTTGATCATAATGATGTACCTTATAAGCCTTCCAAAAAATAAAATGAGTCTATTGTTCATAAACATAATGTAGGGAGTCCAGCCCATCCAAAGTACATAAATCTGTCCACTCACTTGTCTTCTGCCCAAAATTCCAAGTATTGCACCCTCATAAAATAATTTGCTAATATTTTTGCTTGGGAGTAGTGTGATCTTAAGACCTATGACACCAACATCATCTAGCATAAGATTCCACTGGAGAAGAACACCATCCCTTTTAAGCAGAAATTAAGACCTATCAGCCCTCTCTTATTTCCTTTGATTGAAAAGGAAATCAAGAAGCGGTTGGATGCCAAGGTCATAGTTCCCCTAATATATTCAAAGTGGATAGCTAACCTTGTGGTAGTAAGAAAGAAGAATGGAGAAATCAAGCTTTGTGTTGACTTCAGGAATCTGAACAAATGCTCTAAAAAAGACAACTACCCCCTGCCTAAGATGGAACACTTGCCGCAAAAAGTTTCAGGGGCTAAAGTCATGTCTTTCTTTGATGGATTTTCAGGTTACAATCAGATTGTTGTACATCCAGAAGATCAGGAAAAGATGCCTTCACTACTCCTTGGGGCACTTTCATGTACTCCAAGATGCCTTTTGGACTGATGAATGTTGGGGCTACTTTTCAGAGGGCCATGGACATAGCCTTTGTGGGAGAGAAGGATAGGTTTGTCCTTATTTACCTTGACAACATAACAGTCTTTCCATCAGCCACAAGGACCATTTATAGCATTTGAAGAAGGTGTTTCGAAAGTGAAGACATTTTGGAATTTCTATAAACCCAAAGAAGTCATAGTTTTCTCTAGAAGAAGGAAAACTGCTGGGACATATTGTTTCTGCTAAAGGTGTGAAGATCGATCTAGCAAGAGTTCAAGCAATTTAGACATTGTCCATCCCAAGGTCAAAAAGGGACATTCAATATTTCCTGGGTAAGATTAACTTTTTCAAGAGGTTTATTCCAAACTTCGAAGAGCTATTGAAGCACATCAATTCCATGCTAAAGAAAGGATCAGAAATAAAATGGACAAATGGTGCAAGAATCTCTTTTGAAGCCATCAAACAAGCTATCATGGAAGCTCCCACTCTAATTAGCCAAAATTATACCATTGAGTTTTATATCTTCACTTTTTCCTCTTATGATACACTTGCAGCGGTGCTATTGCAGAAAAATGATGAAGGCGTAGAACACCCTATGGCCTTTTTTAGCGAAACTCTAAGGGACGCTGAACTAAGGTATGACCTTATTGAAAAACAGGCTTACACTCTCATAAAATATTTAAAGCCATTCAAAATTTATATTCTGCATTCCAAAGTGGTTGTGTATGTACCTTCAGCCTCAGTAAAAGACGTCCTAACTCAGCCAAATATTGATGGAAAGAGAGCTAAATGGATTGCAAAATTCATAGAGTTCAACATAGAGGTGAAGCCCACCAAGCTTGTTAAAGGCTAGGGCTTGGCTAAGCTTATGGATGAGGAAAATTGCAGTTTGTTAGACATCAATTGCATAGGTTCAAATTCAGGTGGTGAGCGTACAAAGGAAGAAGCAAAAGAGTGAGAGTAGAATCAGTCCTTGGCTTAAAATCTAGCTACCTATGAATGGTATTCTAGTGTAGTCCATTTTTCGCAGAAGCTAGAAGTCCCTCTAGGGCTTAGCTTGATTCGAGCCCGGCCCATTAAGCTCGGATCAGCCAAATTCTGCATTAATGAAAACCTACTCTATTGGAAAGACCCATCAGGGATCCTCCTGAGATGTCTAGACAAAGGAAAATTCACGGAAGCCATGCACAAGTTCCATTATATCATCTGCAGAAGGCATCATTATTGGAAAACCACAGCCCACAAGATCCTGAGAGCTGGGTATTATTGGCCTAATCTATTCTCTGATGTATTTTCTTTTGTGAAATCTTGTGACAAATGTCAGAGGTTTGCAGGAAGAAAACAACTAAAATATCTACCCTTGAAACTAGTACATGTCAATGGTCCCTTCTAGCAATGGGGCTTGGACTTCATAGGTGAGATCAATCCACATTCCAGTGGCCATCACAAATGGATCTTGGTACCTACTGATTATTTCACCAAATGGATTGAGGTCGTACCCACTAAAAATGTTAATCATCAGGTTATCATGAAGTTCTTGAATGAGAATATTTTCACTAGATTTGGTTGCCCAACCAAACTAGTCACTGATAATGCAGCAGCTTTAAGGGCAGAAGAATTGGTGGACATGTTTGAATCCATGGGCATTCAATTGGTATATTATACCTCATATTATCCTCAAGGCAATGACCTGGTAGAATCATCTAACAAGAGCCTTGCAAGGATAATCAAAAAACTATCGGAGCACAACAAAAAGAACTGGGATTCCAAGTTGAAGTTTGCACTATGGGTTGACAGAGTTACCAACAAGAAGTCCATAGGAAATTCTCCATTTAAGCTGGTTTATGGCACTAATGTTGTTTTTCCTATCTAGCTGATTCTCGTTGTGGCCAAATTCTTGCAAGAAGAACAGGATGAAGAGAATGACATAGCAAGGAGAATGAGTAACTTGGTTGAATTACAGCAGATCAGTGAACAACCAATTGAGAAGTCAAGAATTCATCAGAAGAAGATCAAAGAAACCTTTGATAGAAAGGAAAAAATGGATGGTTTTCAGTTTGGTGACTGGGTTCTCAAATGGGATGCTTTGAAGGACAAGAAGGGCAACCATGGTAAATTTGATGTCGTATGGACAAGACCATTTGTCATTGCTCAAGTTTAGATGAGAAATACTTTCATTCTGCACAATTTGGAGGGGGGAGGTGTTTTTGATGGCCCAGTCAATGGGAAGTTTTTGGAACTTTACTTCATATGAGGCTTTAAGGTCTTAATGTTGTAATAGGTTTTTTCAGTTTCTGTTTTCTATGCAAATGGACTCCATGCCCAATGGAACACTAGGAAATAAGTTTGTTTTGGTTGTTACTGGAAAGGCAGTAGTCTGAAGTTCTTGAAACCTCATAGGGAGGCTTTCATCCTCGAAAGGAGCCAGTGTTAGCCCCTAAGGTGCAATGCTACTATTTTTAGCGGAAATGTCCCATGTTTTAGCTCCGATGGCCATGTCTCCTCTTGCTCCGCTTTGGCCATAAGCCGGACTTCAAAAATATTACTCTCGCATTTATAATTACATCGGGTCCTGATCCAAATGGATCCAAATATGCTCTCTATGTCTTCGCAATATCGTAAAATCATGCCAAAGATCAAATCAATCACATGAGAAGAGCCCTTAGAATGGCAGAGAAACACTATCGGGAGGCCAAAAACATGTAAAAACAGTGAAAAACAGAGTATTAGAGGCATAAACAAGTGAAGGCATAATAGTCGTTAGATCTAGTCGATCAACGATCCAGATCTGATTGGAAAATGACAATCGGCAACCACAATAGAGTGCTTACAACAACCCGAGGCTATCACGATATCCCAATCGGAGAAACATTATGGAGTGGGGCCTATACCCATACATGTATGCGATGTAATTATCTAGACCCGATGGCTATATAGACATTATTGCGTAGATTTTGAGATCTGCCTAAAGGCGTTTTTAATGTATTTTCACATATTTCGTTATTTAACGAAATACAAAGAAACAACATCGATGCGATAAAAGTTGGACCTGAAAGGGTTCGTGAAGGGAAATATATAATATTTGAAGTCCGGAGGGAGCCAATTTTCACATTAATTTCACAATTTATAACATATTTTTAAAATAAAAAGGAGCAAGGCCAAAGCGACTTGCGATAGCGATGAGGATAGACCCAATAGAGGAATAGACATATTTAAGGACTTCTGAAGACCGGAATGAATAGAGTTTTGGCATAATTTCACAGTGTTGTAGAGGTTCTCTGTGTAAAACAGAAAACAATCGGTTTTGGTATTCAAAATGATTTCAAAGGCCCAAATACCCATTCCGTTACAGGACAGAGGCCAGAATACAAAGGCCGAGAGCCAAATGGTCGGAAGGGGAGAAAGCCACAACATGATGCAGCCGAACCAACATAAGTGATCATGGAGCATCGCTGGCACAAGCGAGCTACTTGACAACACGGAAAAATTACCAAAATTTGGTTACTATGTTGTTAGAAAAAGAGACCTCTGGCTCATGTCTATCTAATCATGGCATCAACCAGTTAGAAGCTAGAGGGATAGATTAAGACACCTCGAGCCTCAGAGAGCCCGAGAGCATTGTAAAAAGCCTATAAATGGCTGAAAGTTAGAAGTATC
Source organism: Pinus tabuliformis (assembly GCA_031772625.1). Classification (NCBI taxonomy): domain Eukaryota; kingdom Viridiplantae; phylum Streptophyta; class Pinopsida; order Pinales; family Pinaceae; genus Pinus; species Pinus tabuliformis. The sequence continues at coordinate 620,821,170 of CM062810.1, forward strand.
ATGGGTTCAACTTTTGGAGACTGTGGAGACTCTGCTCCTCTCAGCGTCTCATCTTCATTCCAATAATACAAGCTTCTTTTGTTGTTATATGTTCAATCACCATCTTTTCCTATGTTCTAAGCTTACACTTGAATGGGATATTAATGTTTTATTCTCTGTCGAATTCCAGATAATTGTCACCTTATCTCTGCACTGATAAATTAGATTTGTAAGCTTCATTTACTTTCTATAGCTGACCATTCATATGTGTTTATGTATGTATCTGCTGATACAGTCAGGGTTTTCCATCCGTTCATTGAATCTATAAACTATTGAGCATTAATGCTTGAAAGCCTTGTCAAGCTAAGGGTGTTCGTGCATGTTTTGAGAGAAAATAGAGTTTAAACAATCATCTGACTTGATCCAAACCCCAATCCATTCCAATAGTTTAGAGAATGATATTGAAGATGTTGGAAATAATACTGAGAGGGGGGGTGAATCAGTATTATCTAGCAGTTTAATAAATCTTCCTTATTTGATCTTTGAATTATTTTAGCATGTCAGTACCATAAAATAATGAGCATGAAAAAAACAGATAGTCACACCAAAGAACACAAGATGTAAGGTGGAAACCCAATGTGGGTGAAAACCACCTGCTGCAATATGTCTCTATCTTCTTTCAATTTAGAAACTTCTTTTACAATGATTTTGTACTGGTGCAGTCCTTTACCAGTACGCAGGCTGCAACCTGCAGAGAGCTGCAACTCTCTCTCTCTCTTGTTTTCCAGTCTACTCCTGGAAGGGAGCTACAACCCCCTACTTCTTTTCATAAAGCATCAGATGATCAACAAGTACATAATAGATATAGATCACTACAGATATCAGATCAGCAACAACAGAACTAACCCAGAACACCTTATCAATAGAGAAAGTCAATCAACAGAACATCTTAAAACAGAGACGCAGTTTTCCTTTCTGTGGCCTGCGACCAGACGCTGTTAACCTTCTGCTACTCTGCGTCCACCCGCAGATATCCTTCTGCTTCGCTGCGTGCCCACGCACTGTTCCTTTGACTGCTCTGCGTTCTGTTGCTTCAGGGACGCACCCAAGGATACTATCGCGCCGCGTCTTTCGCTACAGAGACGCACCTGAAAACACTATCGCGCCGCGTCCTTCTGCTTCAGAGACGCACCTGAAAACACTATCGCGCCGCGTCCTTCTGCTTCAGAGACGCACCTGAACCTTGATCGCCCTGCGTCCCCACGTAGTTCTCTCTCTACTGTACTGCGTCTCGGCGCACTTGCCCTTTACAGTACCTGCGTCCCGGCGCACTTTCCCTTCACTGAACCTGCGACCCTTCAGATATAAATGATATGAAGACTTCAGAACAAACCCAAACAGTCAGATCTATCGATCTGTTCATGCGCCATAGAGATCACAGTCCATTAGAAGATTCGCCTTTTAGATCTGGACTAGATCTCACCAAATAAGATATTCAACCCAAGGCAATTGCCCAATCCAAATGAACTCCTTTGCTTTATATAGGTAAGCTTCTCCCCAAAACATGGAACAATACCACGAGCCGACACCATAGAAACACAAAACCGTCGGCTAGATACCACACAAGAAACCCCCACGTGCTTTTCTCTGCCTTGAAATGTGTGCACTGGGTGGACGCACCCCCTGAACGGCCGGCCGGCGTCCCTGGACGCGGTTTCTGCATGGTATACCTGCGGGGGCGCACTTTCTGAACCGATTGCCTGCGTCCTTCTTAATTTTCATCAAACTGAGAGCCTTACCACTGGAGTTGCCATCAAGTACAACATCTGTAACATACAGTCATACCAGAAAACATAATGCCAACAATCTCCCCCTTTGGACTTGATGGCAACCTCACAAACTTCAGCTTCATTCTCCCCCTTTGACATCAAGAGCAAAGGGTATGCTCCCCCTAAGCGCATGCTCCCCCTGAATATGAACCGGATCTGTAGCAACGCACCACCATGAAAGAGATAGAGACATATTGCAACTATTTCCAAGATCTCCTTCTCCATAATGCCAACAATGCATTATGTGCTCCCCCTGAGCCTGTACCACCAATAAGAAGAAGTTCAACAAGATGATGCATCAACAACCCCCAGCTTTTGCCTGAGGTATTCAAACGTGTCCCTGGGCAATGGTTTGGTAAGAATATCAGCAACTTGTTCCTTGGAAGGAACATACTCCAACTTGACTTTCTGTTCAAGCACTTGTTCCCGGAGAAAATGGTACTTGATTGGTATGTGCTTGGTTTTTGAATGCATGACCGGATTCTTTGAGATGCTGATTGCACTTGTGTTATCACATAAGATGGGGATAAGTGGTGTACAAGTGATTTGAAAATCCTGCAAAGTCTGCATCATCCAAAGGAGTTGAGTGCAACAAGATGCAGCAGCAACATATTCCGCTTCAGCTGTAGACAAGGCAATCGAACTCTGTTTCTTGCTGAACCAAGATACCAGTCTGGAACCCATAAAGAACACACCACCACTTGTGCTTTTCCTATCATCCACGCTTCCGGCCCAATCTGCATCTGTATAAGCATGAAGAGTAAGATCTGTATCTCTAGGATACCATAAGCCATAATTTTGAGTCCCTTGAAGATATTTGAAAATTCTCTTTACTGCCTGAAGATGAGTCTCCTTCGGATTTGCCTGAAATCTTCCAACTATTCCAACTGCATGCATGATGTCTGGTCGGGTACCTGTCAAATATAGTAAACTTCCAATCATAGATCTGTAGGTTGGTTGATGTACTGTTGCAGATTCATCATTTGCACTGAGACTACATCCTGTGACCATGGGTGTACATACAGGTTTTGCATCTTCCATGCCATATTTCTTCAAAATCTGCTTGAGATACTTGGTTTGAGATAAAAAGATTCCTCCTTCCTTTTGTTGGATTTGCAAACCAAGGAAATATGTCAGTTCTCTTAGCAAGGACATTTCAAATTCTTTCTGCATAACCGAGGCAAAGCTTTGACTCATAGCTTCTTCATTGCTGCCAAAAATAATGTCATCTACATACACAACAAGTATTAGCAATTTGTCATTTTCAACTTTTATATACAGATTGCTATCTGCTGAACCTTTTGAGAAACCTTGTTGATGAAGATATTTGTCCAACCGGTAGTACCAAGCCCTTGGAGCTTGTTTGAGACCATAGAGAGCCTTTTTCAATCGGCATACAAGATTTGGATCATTTCCAAGAATGAACCCATATGGCTGTTCAATGTACACTTCTTCTTCCAAGTCTCCATTCAGAAAGGCTGATTTCACGTCCATTTGAAATACTTTGAAGTTTTGAAAACTTGAGAGAGCAAGGAACATTCGGATGGCCTCAAGTCTTGCAACAGGAGCAAAAGTTTCTTCAAAGTCTATTCCTTCTTGCTGCGCATACCCTTTACAAACAAGTCTGGCTTTGTTTCTAATTACTTCTCCATTTTCATTCAATTTATTTTTGAAGACCCATTTTGTTCCGATAACATTCTTATCCTTTGGTCTAGGAACCAGCTCCCAAGTGTTGTTCTTTTCGATTTGCTCAAGTTCTTCATCCATTGCTTTCACCCAACATTCATCTTTGCATGCTTCTTTCACATTTTGTGGTTCAGTAGAGGAGAGTAATGCCAAATAGCTTGAGGCTTCTGCAGCTGTTCTTCTTGTTTGTACACCTGCTTCTTTCTGCCCCACAATCTGAGATTCTGGATGATTCTTCTGAACATATCTGGATGGAGTTTTCTCTTCTATTCTTGTCTGCTCCTCTGGTTCTTCTTGAAGTTCTCCTTGGGGTTCTTCTTCTTCATTATTTTGTCTTTGAGGGTAGCCTTCATCTTCTTCTATATCTTCATGATGTACTTGCCTAGGAATATATCCCTTCTCATCAACCACTACATCAATGCTGTCAACAATTCTGCCAAGTCTTTTATTGTAGCATTTGTATGCTTTGCTGTGTGGAGAATAGCCAAGAAGAATGCCTTCATCTACTCTAGGTTCAAGTTTGCCAAGCTGCTCATCAGTATTCTTGATATAGCATTTGCTCCCAAAGATTTTGAAGTGCTTTACCGAAGGAGTTTTACCACTCCAGAGCTCATGAGGAGTTTGAGTGCTGTTCACCCGGACATTTGTCTTGTTGAGAATAATAACCGTAGCATGTGCAGCTTCACCCCAGAAAGTTGCGGGAGTTCCTGATTCATCAAGCATAGCACGAGCCATTTGTTGGATTGTTCTGTTCATTCTTTCAACAACTCCATTTTGCTGAGGAGTTCTAGCTGTAGAGAATTCTCTCCTTATCCCATGTTCATCACAGAAATCGAAAAATTCATTTGAAGTAAATTCCCCACCTCTGTCGGATCTGAGGCACTTAATTTTGTGACCTGATTCATTTTCAACCAAGGCTTTGAAGGTCTTGAATTTTTCGAATGCTTCATCTTTGTGCTTCATAAGTCCTAACCAGACAAACCTGGAGAAATCGTCAATAAATAATATCAAGTATTCCTCTCCTCTAGGTGTTCTTTTCCTGAATGGGCCACATGTATCTGTATGTACTAGCTCAAGAGGCATGCTAGCTGATCCCTCTTTCTCTGGAAAGTTAGTCCTGGTTTGTTTTCCAAACTGACATGATCTGCATATGGTGTTGTCAGGAATTTTGATATCTGGAAGATCGCGAACTGCCTGATATTTGCATGCTTTCCTTATTTGTGAGAAGCTTAGATGTCCCAACCTTCGATGCCATAACCAGTGCTCTTCATCCTTGCTAAGATAGCATTGTTGTTGTCCTTCTTCAAATATGTATAGATTATTTGGAGTTCTTTTGCCTTTGAGTACTGTTTTACCTGTATCAAGATCACGAACAAGACATCCATTCGATCTGAAAATAACCTCGGTTTTTTGATCACACATCTGGCTGACACTTAGTAGATTATGCTTCAATCCATCAACATACAGAACATTTCCAGCCTTGACCTTTTCTTTTAAAGGAGCAATACCTTTTCCTTTTATAGTTGCAGGAGTATCATTTCCAAAAGAAACTTTCTTTCCCTTTTCTAAAGTAGAATAAGATTCAAGTTTTTCTTTATCACCTGTCATATGTTTCGAACATCCACTGTCAATGTACCATAGATTTTCCTATCCTTCTGCATAAAATACTATCCCACATCTTTCTGTTTGAGGTTCCTTTATTCTCCATGTTTTGGTGCTTGTGGCTTGTTCCTTTTTCTCCTGAAACCTCCTTCTACATTCAGAGTCTTCATGACCAAAATTATTGCAAATAGAACATTCAACTTCATTTTCAAGAACCGAAAAGTTGTTATAGGTCCTTTTTGTAATCCCTGTCATACTTCTTTGTTTTTGAGCTTCCCTAGTCATGATTGTTTTATATGCAACACATTGAGCTGCTTTGTGACCAAAGTTATGGCAAGAAAAGCATTGTCCATTGAAGAAGCTTCTGCGGTTATTGAATCTACCAGCCAACTGATTGTAATTTCTATTTTCATCTATTCTTGAACCAAACTGAGAAGATTTTACCTGTGGTTGGTTGTAGCTTTTGTTCACCCTTAAGATGGATTGTCCCTGATAGTTTCTGTTTGTAATTCGTCCCTGCTTTACCTGATTATCTTCATTGTTCTTCTGCTCATTTCTTCTTGCTGCATCAAGATAACTTTTTGAGGTGGATGCTTGAGAGGTTTCTCCATTATAGCCCAAACCTGTCTTGTTTAGAGGAGACCGCTGCACATTGATAATCTCATCCAAAGTTTCAGATCCTTTGACAAACTTAAGATTAATAGCTTTTGTTTTCTCTATTTCTTTTCTGAGACCAACAATTTCACCTTCTAGTTTTTCAAGATGTTTTTCCTTTTCATCAATTTGAAATTGCAAAGTATCAATGATCACATTCTTTTCTTCTATGCATCTCTTGAGTCTAGTAATTTCATCATAGAGATTATCCACATCTACAGCATCCTCATAATCATCATCTTCAAATGCCATTAACAGCTTATATTTATTACCTTGTTCATCTTCATCACTGTTTGATAAGCCATCACTATCTTCATGGGTGTAGTAGCTTTTCTTATTTGCACTTTGTTTCTTTTTCCATCTAGCAGGTTCTTTTCCTTTATCCTTATAAGGACATTTTGCAGCATAATGACCTACTCTTCCACAAGCAAAGCATTTGAAAGGTAGCTTACCTCTGAACCTTCCAGAACCCCTTTGAAGACTTCTGACAAAATTTGATTCTTCTTCCTCTTCTTCTGGAACATGGCTTGCTTCATAGTAATCTTCTTTGCCTGATGCCTTAAAAGCAGCTTCCCTTCTGTCTGATGGACCTCCCTTTCTCATTTCATAAGCAATTAGAATTCCATGTAGCTGAGACATAGTGAGAACACGGAGATTTTCCTTTTCTTCTATTGCAGATACTTTAGATTCAAACTTGGGGGATAATGATCTTAGAATCTTTTGAACTACTATAGTCTCTTTTATTTCTTCACCCAAATTTTTCATACAATTAACAATCTCATCTACTCGAAGAAAATAATTAGCCACAGTTTCATCATTATACATCTTGAGAGTCTCATATTGAATCCTGAGAGTTTGAAGTTTAGCTTGTTTTACCTGTTCATCTCCTTCATAGCTAGTGATCATTTTGTCCCATATCTCTTTTGCTGATTTGAAGTGCATGACCTTCATGAATTCTGTTTGGGATATACTTCCTAATAGAGTACTGACTGCTTTTGCATTTGTTTCATACTTCTTTTTCTCAACTGGATCTGTAGGAGTAGCTGAAGGAAAAGCATAGCCTGTTTCTACAATGTCCCAAACTTCTGTACCAAGAGATTGAAGATATGCAGTAACTCTTACCTTCCAATAATTGAAGTTTGTCCCATCAAAAATCGGTGGCCTGATTGATGCTTCTCTCTCGTAGTTGCTCATGATGAACGATCTACCTTCAAGCGATCAAGCTTCTCTGAAGGACCTGCTCTGATACCAATTGTTGGAAATAATACTGAGAGGGGGGGTGAACCAGTATTATCTAGCAGTTTAATAAATCTTCCTTATTTGATCTTTGAATTATTTTAGCATGTCAGTACCATAAAATAATGAGCATGAAAAAAACAGATAGTCACACCAAAGAACACAAGATGTAAGGTGGAAACCCAATGTGGGTGAAAACCACCTGCTGCAATATGTCTCTATCTTCTTTCAATTTAGAAACTTCTTTTACAATGATTTTGTACTGGTGCAGTCCTTCACCAGTACGAAGGCTGCAACCTGCAGAGAGCTGCAACTCTCTCTCTCTCTTGTTTTCCAGTCTACTCCTGGAAGGGAGCTACAACCCCCTACTTCTTTTCATAAAGCATCAGATGATCAACAAGTACATAACAGATATAGATCACTACAGATATCAGATCAGCAACAACAGAACTAACCCAGAACACCTTATCAATAGAGAAATTCAATCAACAGAACATCTTAAAACAGAGACGCAGTTTTCCTTTCTGTGGCCTGCGACCAGACGTTGTTAACCTTCTGCTACTCTGCGTCCACCCGCAGATATCCTTCTGCTTCGCTGCGTGCCCACGCACTGTTCCTTTGACTGCTCTGCGTTCTGTTGCTTCAGGGACGCACCCAAGGATACTATCGCACCGCGTCTTTCGCTACACAGATGCACCTGAAAACACTATCGCGCCGCGTCCTTCTACTTCAGAGACGCACTTGAAAACACTATCGCGCCGCGTCCTTTTGCTTCAGAGACGCACCTGAACCTTGATCGCCCTGCGTCCCCACGCAGGTCTCTCTCTACTGTACTGCGTCTCGGCGCACTTGCCCTTTACAGTACCTGCGTCCCGGCGCACTTTCCCTTCACTGAACCTGCGACCCTTCAGATATAAATGATATGAAGACTTCAGAACAAACCCAAACAGTCAGATCTATCGATCTTTTCATGCGCCATAGAGATCACAGTCCATTAGAAGATTCGCCTTTTAGATCTGGACTAGATCTCACCAAATAAGATATTCAACCCAAGACAATTTCCCAATCCAAATGAACTCCTTTGCTTTATATAGGTAAGCTTCTCCCCAAAACATGGAACAATACCACGAGCCGACACCATAGAAACACAAAACCGTCGGCTAGATACCACACAAGAAACCCCCACGTGCTTTTCTCTGCCTTGAAATGTGTGCACTGGGTGGACGCACCCCCTGAACGGCCGGCCGGCGTCCCTGGACGCGGTTTCTGCATGGTATACCTGCGGGGGCGCACTTTCTGAACCGATTGCCTGCGTCCTTCTTAATTTTCATCAAACTGAGAGCCTTACCACTGGAGTTGCCATCAAGTACAACATCTGTAACATACAGTCATACCAGAAAACATAATGCCAACAGAAGATTTATATGTTTCCAGGCATCTCTGAGCTAACAGGGCCCACAAACTTTTGGTGCTTCATCTCCTAGGGATAGGTTTCTTGATGTTTAGGGATTTCCGTTGTTTCACAATAATAAATAGGCCTTCAAGCCTCATTGCAACAAAGTTCAGAAAGCATGTAGTTGCCACATATCTCCTCAGAGATAAGATACCATTGCCTAAGATAGTATATTTCCATTCTCAATGTAAATAGTTTTCAGCACTTTGTTATTAATGGATTGAATTTCTATTCTTGGTGTATCTCTATGTTTTGGTTTATATCTTTACTTCATTTTGTTACTTCATAAATCTGGATCAGTTAATGATGCTTGTATGGACATGTAAATGTAAAAGGATTAAAACGGTCTAAATACTCATAATTATATTTTTAATAACAATTGATGAGGAGGTGGAGCCTTGACACATACCATTAGAACCCTTGGAGGAGGGAATCCAATAATGGGGACATTATCACAAACCTAACCATCAAAGTATCCCTTCCAATAAATTATTTGTCTAAGCCCAATATTTTAGAATATCAAAGATAGTCAATTTTTCCTAAGAAAATAATAAATATGGGTGGAGTTTGTAGTGGAGCTACAACTCCCATAAGTATGGAAGTAGTTGAGCCTATATCCAACTCTATCATCGAAGGGATGGGTAGAGTACATCTAAATAATTCCGGGGGGTCTAACAAGAAGCTTTTGATCATGAATGGGAAAATCTAACAGGGGGAAAGCAATTAGAGAACAAACAAGCAACTAGATATTGTGTGTATCCATAACTAGATAGTAAAGAGGTTGTCAAAAAAGATCGAAACATAATGAATTATGAGAGAGATATGATCCTAGCCTGACAGATTCAAGGGAATGTATCCCAAACATGATCTGTTATGTAGAGTTGCATTATGAGGGCTTATTAGAGCAATAGTAACTAATAAAGGGACGGTCACCAAGAAACTAGTGGGGTAGCAAAGGAGCTTCCTTTGTGCTGTGGAATGTAGTTGAAAAAACACCCATAAACCTATGTAGCCTCTTAGATATTAGGGATATGAGGAAAAATTGCTAGTTTTTAATGGATCAAGGAGAATTTTGTTCCTGATTACACCACTGGTAGCATAAGAGAGAAATGTTCCTTCAAGGTATTTGTTATGCAACATAGCTGAGAAACCACCCATAAAATTTGGGTAGGCTCTAGGATTAGTGGGGTTTTAAGAGTATTATTGAGTTTAAATTGATGGAGAGTGGCATTCATGACTCCATGATTGATGACTAAGTCTAGCTCAGGAGTGGCTAGCTACAAAGGATAGAATAGAGAATTGAGCCTATGGTTTAGTGAAAATTGGCTCACCCTTCATCAATTATAGGTAGTTATTGATATTGATTGGAAAAGTTCCCTCATGAACCATAAATCTATCATTTAAACCTCAATGAAATAGAAATGATGTCCATGAATTATGTATACTTGTGTTTTTTCATAATGAATTAACATCTCATTTCAATTGATACCTTATCATTGTATGAATTTCTAAATATATCTGTGATGATTTTTTAATATTCGCCTTGCCTACCTAGTGATCATTAATGTTATATTGTGATGTGCTCTTCACAAATATGGGAAAGGATGGAATGGATCACTTGAGCATGGGACTAATATTTTTTTTTATAATCATGGTTATCCTTAATGTTTATGGCTATAAAAGGCCTTTGTAGATTATGATATAAAGTTAAAAAGATATGGTACATTAACCACTTAGGCTCTTAGGAAACTAGAATGGTTAGCTGGTTTTGTAAGACACTTAATGAGTCTCAACAATGGTAGCCTAGTATACTCTAGATAGGTTAGTGAAGCTTTGAATCTACTGTTTATGAGAGAAGTGTCCAATTATTGATAGGGAGCTATATGTAAGATTAAAATCCTTGGTTATAAAGTGGAAACTCAAAGGAAAGAATATTCACAAAACATCCAATGTAAATTTTCAAAGAGTTTATTGAAGAACTCTTGAGTGAGTCACACATGTTGAAGAGGCTCGATTATTCCTTGAATTCATTTAGACTAATTATGAATGTGAAAAATTCTTGAAGGGATAGCTCTATGATTGAACAACTAAATCATATCCTTGTTTTAGGGTAGTTAGGCTTGGAGGAATTTAGGCACATGTTCCTTATAAGGATTGTGCTTCCTATGAAAGTATGTCATGGTGATAGAATTTAGTTCATTTCATAGTGATTTTAAGCCATGTGTTTTTTTGGTTGAAAGAGTGAGGTGTTTCACTCATATAGGTAGATTGTGAATAGTAGGATATTTTGACAATGTAGAGAAATAACATTATTAATAGTCATGGAGTAAAGGAATTTGGTATCCCTATGTGGATCTCAATATCCCCATAAAGATTTGGGAAATTATAACGCATATTAGAATTTATTTTATTCATTGGAAGTAGGTGGAAAGTCCCTATTAGAATACATAATTTGTAAATTTAGGCATTGAATTTTCAGGATTAAAGATTTAAGCCCCAACTCCTAGTCATGTGGGCTGGTATGGGCAATGTATAATGGTCAACATGAAAGGAGATAAATGGGTGGAGGAAATATGGAAGTGGATGCTTCTATAATCTAAAATCCATATAAGTGATATTTGGGTGTTCTTCATTAAGGTGCTAGGCGAATCCATGATTTTGTTAAAGCCATGAAGTGAGAGTTTCAAGACAGTCTAGATATATCGACATCTAGTATTTCTCTAAATTTTAGGCAAAGTAATACATATGTTAAGGGGTCTTAGTGGGTGTAATGATGAAGTTAATGAACCCTACCTATGGTAACCTTGGTATTAGAGATATCTAGGGTATTTGGAAATCTATAAGTCCTCTTAATCCTACAATGAGGTGAAAAACAAAGTTAATGAATGTAGATGCCAATATGGTAGGATATATGGGGAGCACATGGAGCCACATATGAAAAAAAAAGATCTTGTAGGTAGACTATGGTAGGACATGGAACACTGATGTAGATGAGTGATGTGGAAAGATGATATGTCATTGTTTACAAAGCCCAAAAGATAAGTTTCGAATGTGGTATTACATGTTCCACGATGATGTGGAATTTTGGCATGGCATAGATGTTAGCCTCACTCTCATAATAAAACAATTCTAAATCCAAATATCATAGTTAAATAAATCAAGTCTTGAGAATTAGGAGTTAGTTCCTCAAACTAGGGAGTTTAGTTAGGATGAGAGATTCTCTCCAACTAGTTCTCCTAGATTAGTGTTTTGTTGAGAAAATATTTGAACCAAGTTTGTTCAAGATAGACACACTATCTTGAGACAACTTCCTCATGTATTTATGTGTACTATTATCATTCTTTTTAGATTGGATTGATTAATAATTAGAATGTGAATTACATGAGCATGAGAGACCACATGATGGATTTCTGCCTTTTCCGCCAGTTTAATTTTTGTGTGTTAATTTGTTGTGCATATGGTTATATGGCTTTGTGATTTTTCTTCATGTGGTATCAGAGTTGTAGCCTGTTGAGGAATCGATTGTGCATTCAAACACTATGTATTCTCTTTCGGTGGAGTAGTTTGACTGTCTTGTGCATTGAGCCACAGAACTATGGAAAGATCCGAGCCACTTGACCAGTGTGTGATGCCAGATGCTAAGTCAGTCTTTTGAGGGAGATCATGGATTATTTTGGAGCCGCATGAGGGCAGCCAGGCATGCCTCTGGATCTGAGGGGTCACAACGTCCTTTTGGAGTGTGGATACGTGAACTGGTGGACGCAGTTGCACAACAATTTTGGTTGGTGTCCCAGGCCTGGAAAATGGTGTTACGCATCAAAAAGAGCTAGAATATGTTACGTGGCATGTTTTCCTATTTCCATATTGAAATGGACTCGGCAAGCACCAAATAATGTCTTCCATATCATATCATTTGGTTTGAATGACATTCTTTCGATGAAATTCTATGCATCCTCAAGGTTCCCAACACGACCATGTCAGGCCTGCATGGCTGCATGCATAAAACACACAAATGAAGCATGGTCAATTTCCTCTAATCCACTAGATGATGTCTCCAATAGAAATGTATAGCGATTAAGGTAACCAGTTTGGGACAATCAGCTCTATAATCTTCCGCTCGCTCATCGCCATTTTTCTAAATCTCAAACCTTCGACCTCGCGCCCTTCGCAGCATCGGAGCTCCTATTTTTCCATGGCTGCCTATCTCCGTCATAATTTACAAATGGGAACTGATCAAGCTTCAAGTACTCCAAGCCCTTGAAATTTGAAAGTACTTTCATATCTTTAACCCCCTCGCACTTCACCAAGATTAAGTGTTGAAGGGCAATCACATTGTTCCAAATATCCGATGGTTGCTTTGCAACAGTGCCTAGCACTGCCACAAACTCATCTATTTGATTTTCCATAGCAAGTTCAGCATCTTCAGGATTCATGTCATATACTGATAAAATAATTTATGCGCTTCAAAATCAGGGCTAGACAAGATTCCTCATGAGTAACAACACAATTTCAAGATCAATTGGATCCATTTCTTTAAGCTTCTTCATGTGATCATTTGTGCTCGGGTCAAAGGCATTGCCCAGCAATCCTAGCGTAGAATAAAATAAAGCCATCGCAGACTTCTTGAATATCAACTAGAACAACCAAATAACATCTATTTTATTGCTTTGATCTTGCACCAATAATACAAATCCTCTCTTGGTCGGTTGAACGAAGTGCCTAGGCAACTTCTTTGAGGGGTGAATCGTAGCTCCAGAAAATAGAATAGCAGAGGGGAGAATGCACAGATCCTCCATTACTGCAGGATCTCCAATTATAAGTGACTGGTTATTTATTTCTCTACACCTTCTGATTTCTATTACAGTCCACCACAACCTATTCTGGTGTGACTATATTTTTTGAAATGTTTCCGAGTGTGGAGAAAGAACTCTCTATCATGGGCTTGGAGGAGGCCACAGTACAAGGTTATATTCCTACAGTTGATGATCTCGTGAACATTGTCAGATATCTGGAGCGAAATTTTGAAGATAAAGAGCCTCCTTCTTGAGACTTCGAATATTTTTTCTTCCTTAAGGGCCACTTATTGTTGAAATCCAACAGTAGTATTTTACTTTGAGGTAGCTTAAATTCATTTCAAAGTCAAAGTCAAAGTTAAATTGTAACTGAGAAGTCACAATGACAAGTGAGAAAAGTGAAGGTTGATGTGAAAGAGGTAAAACAAATATTAAAGTTAACTTTGACGTTAGAGCTTGGCATTATCATTGTTTTAGAGTCAGTTTTTGAAGACAATTTGACGCCAAGGAGTTCTCATTCTTTGCTTGAGACGCCTCACTGAAGACATTGTCATGATAAATATATTGAAGGTTAATAAAAACATCTCCTTTTGTGGTGATTGTGTCCTAGATCCACTCGAAATTGAATAAGGGGATCATAGGTACACTCTATGTCGTGAAAGTGCTTGCATGATTTGAGTCGAATTTGTAAAACACTCTCTTTATTATGCTTAAACAAAACAACAACATGCACATAAGAAAGTTTAAATAGACAAGTCATCGATCAAGCTCCTGAAATCAAAGCTCCCATAATCAATTAAGTTCATAAGCACAAAGTGTCACATCATCGACTTGATAAAAGTAATATTCTGCAACAACATTTCACAACAGCTAATTCATGCCATCAAGTTAAGGATGCTACAAATCAAGCACTTCAAGCCTAAAGGCATCAACAACACTTTTTTTTTAAATGGAATTGTTTGGGTGAATTTTCGCTTGTAACCGACACCCTCATTTGATTTATACAGTGCATACATTAATTCAAGTCAGTTGTCACTTGGACATTTATCATTTGGGTGCATTTACGACAGTGTTCGTCACCCATAATTGTTTTAGCACATTTAGTGCATCACTTAGTGCAATAATCACACAACAGTTCAAGACAACAAGTATTTCAAGCAAGTACAATCAAGCAAGCAAGCGTGTTCATAACAACAATCAAGCAAGGAAGAGTGAGTATTTCATTCAAGTGCGCATAAAACAATCAAGCATGTTCAAGCACATAATCAAACAAGCAATCATCATCAAACAAGTTTGATTTCTAGTATACTCTAATCTTCAAGTAAGAATCAAAACAAGCATGTGTCTACAACAAGCACACTAAGATCAAGGGAGTGTGTCAAGTAACCAAATCAAGTATAACAGGTCAACCTGCAACAAGAGAGCCTGTGTAAAGTTACTTAAAGCATTCATAACGTTTCATTCACGCAAAGTGATCATCATCAAGCGAGTGTAGAATCAAAATTTCAAGCAAGTTTTTAAAAGCATCAATAATCAACAACTAGTACAAGCAAGCGTGTCATTTCAGTGATAGACTCAAGTGAGCAATTTTTTCAAGTATGACTTCTACGACAAGCAAGCCTGACTTGAAAGTAAGCAAGGCAACATGCCGACACACATTCAATTGTCCCAAATTATTAACAATTTAATGTTATCATCAGTCAGTGACATGGTTCACATCAGCAAAACCACTCTTGCTGACATTCAAGTGCATATTCAACATGCACATGAAATGATTGAGTTCATTCAACTAGGGTCGCAACTGCAGAGAAATGAGTTGCAAGAGAAGTGTGTTGCTTCGTCTTTGACCAATCCAGAGATAGCTGATCATTTGAATTCATTCATCCAAACAACTTTAAGTGTTGAAGTTGTTCCAGTTCAACTTTCTTCCAAACCCATCATCAAGCCATGGGAAGAAATTCAAAGTAATCAAAATCGACGTGGCCTAGGATATGTCAAAGATAACGACAACTTACATATCCCTGATTATTCAAAGCCCATTCAGTTCGTTAGTTCCAGAGTACTTGAACAAATCACCTTAGTAAGTTCTCAGCAACTTGCAAACCAACGTCAACACACACAAACTAAAGTTGTGGACAAACAGAAATGCACACAAACTCAAGTTAGAGACAAACTGAAATGTTCTCATTGTCAAAGAATCGGTTGTCTAGAAAATCAATGTTTTGATCTCCATCCTTGTAGCCATTGCGGTAAGTCAAATCATACATCAAAGAAATTCTGCAACCAACGAGAGTCAGCCAGATTGAAGATAAATTATTCATGGATTTATCTCTAGGAATGGTCATCCACAACTAGAAGATTGTACAAGTTTTACAATCAAATATCACTCACACATATTGCAACCAACAGTAAAAATGAAGATGGTACTCTCATGCAGTTGAAAGCAGAAGTACACCAGTGAAACTCTCCTACACCTGCAGGGGGGAGTTCAGAAATCAAGTGTGGATGATTGTCTCTCCTTTCAGCTGACAAAGGGGGGAAATGTCAATGAAATTGAAAGTGGTTGTCAGAATGAAAGTATCGACAACATCAGTGAAGTAGCCAGTGGGCATCAACAATAAAAACTACAGTGAGAAGTTTTCGACATGAACAAATTCACCAATGGGCGATTGACAACAAAGTGAGGAATGAGCAGTTTTCAAAAGCAACAGTGAGTTTTTTTTCATCCAGTGGGTGATCATCATCATCATATATGTCAGTGGGTGTTCGTCAACTTTTGTCAGTGGACAAAGGATGATGATTTCAAGCAAAGGACAGATGGATCTTTTTGCAACTTGGCACATGATGGAGTTGTCAAGAAACATTCAGAGATGCATTAGACATACAGTTGACTCATGGTCTCTTCATATTACAGTTTCTTCAGCATCCAGCTTTGGCGGTTTTTTAGGCAAATTGTTTTTGAGGATCAAATTGAGAACTTGGAAGAGGGTTACTTGTTCTTATTTTGGATTTATCAGTGGGGGGGGAATGTTAGCCTCACTCTCATAATAAAAAAATTCTAAATCCAAATATTATAATTAAATAAATCAAATCTTGAGAATTAGGAGTTAGTTCCTCAAACTAGGGAGTTTAGTTAGGATGAGAGATTCTCTCCAACTAGTTCTCTTAGATTAGTGTTTCTTTGAAAAATATCTCAGCCAAGTTTGTTCTAGATAGACACACTATCTTGAGACAACTTCCTCATGCATTTATGCGTATTATTATCATTATTTGTACATTGGATTGATTAATAATGTGAATGTGAATTACATGAGCATGAGAGACCACATGATGGCTCTCTGCCTTTTTCGCCAATTTAATTTTTGTGTTAATTTGTTGTGCATATGGTTATATGGCTTTGTTATTTTTCTTCAACAGAGGTGAAAATAATTTAATGTGGAATCCAGTGTGGTTCCTATCATGGTGAGTGTCATGGAATCCAAAATTATGATCTTTTTCCTAATCGAGACTTCTAAAGTTTTCCTGGATCTAGGCGTTGATCATTGTTGGGTGATTTTTTGGATCTAGATGTATTCTAAAGTTTTACACTTTCTATATGTATATGAAATACTTGGAAATACATAACACTAGAGATATAATTTTTTTATAAAAGGGTATTATTAGAAATCCCCAAATTTGGATGTGAGTTATAAGTTTGGTAGATGTGTTTGGATGTGGTGGTGACACATGGGATGAGACTACCATATATCACTCACATGTTGGTTAATGTGGCATCATATGGTGGTGGGATGTGAAAAAAAGAATATCACACATTTTCCATGTTTCAATGGTATGAATGCTAACATAGCTATCATAGGAGTAAATATTTTGAAGGCCATAACTTAGGGTCCATAGCTCAAAATTTGGTGAATTTATATCATTAGGAATCTCTTGACATGTAGAAGAACATGATGATCTCAAAAAAGGGTTTCACATGGAAGAGAAATTTTAATATCCCCATATATATAAAACAACCTTGCAAGTTGGGTCTATATACATTGTACCCGTAGAAAGGCCTCGAGGGGAATAGATTTGTTGTACTTTGCATGCAAGAATTTTATTATTTTCTTTACAAATGTGCATGTATATTAACCTCTACATATTTGGACCTATGGCCCTTAATGATGAAACACATATTATTAACCATTAATGTAACACCCCTGACCACCCCCTTGGAGGATCCATTGGTACCAAATGGTGTTACTTTCATTATACCTAACCTACATAGTCTTGTCATGAAAATGGGGTCCAAAAATTACTTAATTTCCAACTTCCTTAAATCTAAAACCTAATTCCACCATCGTGTTTGGCTCATCGATAGCTTTCCAATGATATAAATTTTCCTCAATCTGACTTATTGATAATAAATTATGGCCATTCAAAGCTTAACACTTTTTAAACCTTTCCATGTGAGCATGGCTACCACATGACACTCACGATATGGCCCACGTACCTTTA
Organism: Pinus tabuliformis; assembly: GCA_031772625.1. NCBI lineage: Eukaryota > Viridiplantae > Streptophyta > Pinopsida > Pinales > Pinaceae > Pinus > Pinus tabuliformis. The sequence continues at coordinate 620,838,899 of CM062810.1, forward strand.
CCTATTAGCATGTGAGTCCCTTGTGATAGGCCACATCTTTGCTGGCCTTGCCACATCATCACAACCTGCCAATTGATATACCACCATGGAATATGCAACATCACCCTCACTTAGGCCGGCCTGACTGACCCCTTAGCTTCTTTTGCAACCACTTTCTCGTTATAAGGTATTTTGGCATATATTTCCATGCATGCTACATATGACATGTCAAAAAATAACCTAAAGTGTGATAGAATTAACTCTGCATTAAAGGATGGGAGGACTTCCCATCTTGACCCCCCTCAACCTCGACCTCTTTCCTTATGGTGCACAATACCAACTCTTTTGTGGTTCCATGGTCCTTAGGTTTTTGACATGAATGTTTTCATGTCTAGTGCCAAGGATAATTCCAATCCCTTGACCCTCTTAATCGTAACCTTCTCCTACCACTTCCATTACTATAGTGGGGGGCACCAAGATTTGAGACCCCATGACATATTTTTTTCTGTCAAGTGTCGACATTATTTCCCATCCCATCCTTGCTAATTTTGTCCTTCCCTAAGTCGCACACACTACAAATCCTCCTAGAATCCCGAGGCCCATAGTCTTGAGATGACATCATGGTAATGTCAGCCCAAGATGATGTCATGATGACATCATATCATCATCGTGGTCCTATTTAAGGATGCCATGTGTCACTTAGTTTTGGGCCACTTGGACTTCTAATATATTCTTTTGTGACTACCACGTGGCATTATTTTTTCTCGCCACATTGAACCTTGCTCAACATCCATCTTCCACCTTAACCTCAAGCCTAGGTCCCACTAGGGTACAAGCACTTCTGTAAAATCTGAATTCCTTGTTATAAAGACTTTTGCCCTTTTTTGGCGGAGTACGATGGTTTTGGTATTGTTGGGTAATTTAATTTTTAGTTAAATTACTTCATTAAATTTTCAAACTCAAGGTTCATATTCGTGTGAAGAGTATGTGCATTATATATGCTAGTAGGTTTATCTTTTATTATGGATTTTAAGTTTAAAGGTGAAATGTAAGGTTCAATTACTCAAGACTAGCTCTTTTCAAGTTACACACATGTTCTTTTGTAAGATCAACCAACTAAACTAAAATGCAATAAACTAAAGCACATTAATCTAGGAATTGAAATGTTTATTTTACCAAATCGAAATTAAATGTTTATTCTAATTTAGAAGAATTAAAATACTACACTAATTGGTAGAATTAAAGGTCTATGCTATTTTTCATAATTAAAAATTCATGCCACTTTGTAGAATTGAAAGTCTATGTTATTGGACAAGTAAAGGAACTCTATTTTAATGATTTAGAAAGGAAACATATTTAATATAATCAAATTAAAATAAGCAGTATTCTATGAGTACATAAGAAATCAAAATAGAAACAATATCAACTTGAAAAGGAGTGAATGGTTAATCTTAACAAATTATTGATGTGTGTAGTCTTAATGAGATTTAATCCAAGCATGAAATAGAAATATGAGACTAAGCTGTGAAGGTATTCAAACTAGCAACTAATGAAGGAAATGTTTTTGTTGTTTATTATCTTAATTGAATGTTGAGCCTATTCTATTAAATTGACAATGAAATAAACCAAGAATAATTAGAGCATGGAATTTATAACTAGGAAAAGGAAAATATAGAGTGAAATAACTACTTAGAAACAACGAAATTAACAAAATGATACATTCTTGCAACTCTTTAGGGGGGCCTCTTGTTGAGTGTGAGTAATATCTAACTCAGATTAATGAATCAATCCACTAACAAATTCGCAATATAGTCAAGAACGTAATTGTATTACTAAAACAAACTCTTAGATAACAATAATTCCAAACTAGAACTGCCTATTGACTTTTCTATCAAAGATATTTATAACATTTCTAACTAAAAAATTCGAAGAATTACAAGCCGAGAAACTAGTTTGTTGTTCAATAGATAAATATTCTAATTGAAATAGGAAATCCACTTCTCATGATATACTACGAGAAGAGAAAATCATGAGAATATTTTAGATCAACACATCATTGATTTTAAATCCAAGTCTCGCTCGCTTGATTCCATGCTCGCCTCATAATGAAATTGCTTTCCTTGAAACCCTGTGTGAGAATAAACCAGTGATGACTTTCTTTTTCACCAAGAAGATGTTGAGATATGTAACTATGTTCAATCTCCATAATGACATAAGAAAACATGATTTTATGTATTTATTGTAAAAAGAAAAATAAATTAATTATTTTTGTTCTTGAGGCATGGGTTTCATGCTCACGGATAATTAATTTTTAGGTCAAGAACCCATTGAGTGCTTATAGGGTTGGTTATTTAGTTTACAATTCCATTGAGTCATTTTCATGTATTGAAGACCCATTTGGGCATGTTACATATTGTAAAGAAAAAAACTTATTAGAGTCCAAAGACCCTCCAAGACCTTGTCATGGTGCAAAAATAAGTCACCCTACACACATGGACAAGTCGGCCTAGAAGGAGCAATTCGACCTAGTGGAATACCTATATATAAGGGAGAATTTGACCTCACTTGAGACACTAACTTCACTCACTCAAGTTCAATCACAAGAGAGAAAGGTGCGAAGAAGAGGAAGATAAGAAGGAGAAAATAAAGTAGAGTTTTTGGGATTATTTCTAGGCTATCTTTCTCACACGTGAGAATGGATTAGGAAATATTTCTGCAGTAGTGAGGTTTAATCCATGTGTTTTGTTGGTTGAAAAGAGTGAGGTGTTTCATTCATATGGGTAGATTGTGAATAGTATAATTTTTTGACAGTGTAGAGCAATAACCTTATTAATGGTGGCGGAGTAAAGGAGTTTTGTATCCCTATGTGGATTTCAAAATCCCCATAAGGATTTTGGAATTGATAAGGCTTCTTAGAATTTATTTTAGTCATTGGAAGTAGTTGGAAAGTCCCTATTAGAAGTCTATCATTTGTAAATTTAGTCATTGAATTTTAAGAATTAAAGATTTAAGCCCCAACTCCTAGTCACATGGGCTAGTATGGGCTATGCATAATGGCCATAACAAAAGGAGATAAATGGGTGGAGGAAATATGGAAGTGGATTCTTCTATAATCTATAAATCCATATAAGTGATATTTCAGTGTTCTTCATTAAGGTGCTAGCAGAATCCATGGTTTTGTTAAAGTCATGAAGCAAGAGTTTCAAGACATTCTAGATATATCGATATCTATGATTTCTCTAAATGTCATGCAAAGTAAAATTACATATGTTAAGGGGTCTTAATGGGTCGAATGATGAAGCAAATGAACCCTACCTATGGTAATCTTAGTATTAGAGATATGTAGGCTATTTTGAAATCTATAAATCCTCTTAATCCTGTAATGAGGTGAAAAAAAAAGTTAGTGAACGTAGATGCAAATAAGGTAGGATGTATGGGGAGCACATGGAGCCACATATGAAAAACCCAGATCTTATGGGTAGCCTATGGTATGACATGAAATGCTGATGTAGACAAGTGATATGGAAAGATGATATGTCATTGTTTACATGGCCCAAAAGATAAGTTTGGATAATGTGGAATGTTGTTGCGGCATGACGATGTGGCATGGGTGCATGGAATAGAGGTGAAAATAAGTTAATGTGGAATTCAGTGTGGTTCCTGTCATTGTAAGTGATGTTGAATACAAAATATGGCCTTTATCTTAACCAAGACTTCTAAATTTTCCCTGGATCTAGGTGTTAATCATTGCTAGGTGATTTTTTTGGATCTAGATGTATTCTAAAGTCTTAGACTTTCCAAATGGATAGGAAATACTTGGACATTGATAATAATAGAGATCTAATTTTTTTATAAAAGGCTATTATTAGAAATCCCCGAATTTGGATGTGAGTTATAAGTTTGGTAGATGTGTTTGAATGTGGTGGTGACACATGGGATGAGACTACCATATATCACTCACATGTTGGTTATTGTGGCATCATATGGTGGTGGGATGTGACAAAAATAATATCACACATTTTCCATGTTTCAATGGTATAAAAGGTAACATGGCTATCATAGGAGTAAATATTTTGAAGGCCATAACTTAGGGTCCACAACTCAAAATTTGGTGAATTTATATCATTGGGAAGCTCTTGACAAGTAGAAGAAGATGGTGATCTCAAAAAAAGGGTTTAACATGGAAGATGGATTTTGATATCCCTATCTTGATAAAATAACCTTGGAGGTTGGGTCTATATGCATTGTACCCATAGAAAGGCCTCGAGGGGACTAGATGTGTTGTACTCCCCATGCAAGAATTTTATTATTTTCTTTACAAATGTGCATGTATATTAACCTCTACATATTTGAACCTATGACCCTTAATGATGAAACACATGTTATTAACCACTAATGTAACACCCTCGACCACCCCCTTGGAGGATCCTTTGGTACCATATGGTGTTACTTTCATTATACCTGAGCTCTATAGTCCTGTCAAGGAAATGGTTCCAAAAATTACTTAATTTCCAACTTCCTTAAATCTAAAAACTAATGCCACCAATGTTTTTGGCTCATTGATAGCTTTCCAATGATATAATTTTTTCCTGAATCTGACTTATGGATAAAATATTATGGCCATTCAAAGCTTAACACTTTTTAAACCTTGCCATGTGAGCATGGCTACAACATGACACTCATGATATGGCCCACATGCCTTTACCTATTAGCATGGGAGTCCATTGTGGCAAGCCACGTCTTCTCGAGCGTTTCCACATCATCGTACCCTACCAAATGTTATACCATCATGGCATATGCCACATCACCCTCACTTAGGCCCACCTAACCGACCCCTTAGCTTTTTTTGCAACCACTTTCTTGTAATAAGGTATTTTGGCATATTTTTCCCTCGCATGCTGCATACATCACCTCACCAAATAACCTACAGTATGATAGACTTAAATCCACATTAAAGTATGGGAGGACTTCCCATCTTGACCCCCCTCAACCTCGACCTCTTCCCTTATGGTGCACAATGCCAACTATTTTGTGGTTCCATGGTCCTTAGGTTTGTGACATGAATGTTTTCATGTCTGGTGCCAAGGATAATTCCCATCCCATGACCATATTAACCATAACAATCTCCTACCACTTCCATTACTATAGTGAGGGGACCCAAGATTTGAGACCCCGTGACATAATTTTTTTCCTTCAAGTGTTGACATTATTTCCCTCCCATCCTTATTAATCTTGGTTTTCCCTAAGTCACACGCACTACAAATCCACCTAAAATCCCGAGGCCCATAGTTTTGAGATAACATCATGCTAATGGCAGCCTAAGATGATGTCATTCTGACATCATATCATCATCGTGGCCCTATCTAAAGATGCTATGTGTCACTCGGTTTTGGGCCACCTGGACTTCTAATATGGTCATTTGTGACTACCACATGGCATTCATCTTACACGCTACATCAAACCTTGCTTGAAATCACTCTTCCACCTTGACCTCAAGTTTGGGTACTACTAGGGTACAAGCCCTTCTGTAAAATATGAAATCCCTATTATAAAGACTTTTGCCCTTTTTTGATGGAGTATAATGGTTTCAACATTGTTGGGTAATTTAATTGTTAGTTAAATTACTTCATTAAATTTTCAAACTCAAGTTTCGTATTCTTGTGAAGAGTATGTGCATTATATATGCTAGGAGGTTTATCTTTTATTATGGATTTTAAGTTTAAAGGTGAAATGTAAGGTTCAGTTACTCAAGAATAGCTCTTGTCAAGTTACACACATGTTCTTTTTAATATCAACCAGCTAAACTAATATGCAAGAAACTAAAGCACATTAATCTAGGAATTGAAATATCTATTTTACCAAATTGAAATTAAAAGTTTATTCTAATTTAGCAGAATTGAAATACTATGCTAATTGGTGAATTAAAGGTCTATGCTATTTTGCATAATTGAAAATTCATGCTACTTTATAGAATTGAAAGTAAATGTTATTGGACAAGTAAAGGAACTCTATTTTCATTATTTTGAAAGGAAACATGTCTAATATAATCAAATTAGAATAACCATTATTCTACGAGTACATAAGAAATCAAAATAGAAACAATATCAATATGAAAAGGAGTGAATGGATAATCTTAACAAATTACTGATGTGCTTAGTCTTAATGAGAGTTAAGCCAAGCATGAAATAGAAATATGAGACTAAATTATGAAGGAATTCAAACAAGCAACGCATGAAATAGAAATATGAGACTAACTTATGAAGGAATTCAAACAAGAAACTAATGAAGGAAATGTTTTTTTTGTTTATTAACTTAATTGAGTGCTCATCCTATTCTGTTAAATTGACAATGAAATAAACAAAGAATAAATAGAGCATGAAATTTCTAACTAGGAAAAGGAAAATTTAGAATGAAATACTGCTTAGAAACATCGAAATTAACAAAATTATACTTTCTTGCAACTCTTTAGGGGGGCCTCTTGTTGAGTGTGAGTGAGAATCAAATCAGATTAATGAATCAATTCACTAACACATTGTCAATATAGTCAAGAACATAGTAATTGTATTACTAAAATAGAGTTTCCGTTAACAATAATTCCAAACTAGAACAACTGCCTATTGTCTTTTCTATCAAATATTTTCATAACATTTATAGCTAACAACTTCGAAGAATTGCAAGATGAGAAACTAGTTCTTTGTTTGAAAGATAAATGTTCTAATTGAAATAGGAAATTCACTTCTCATGATCTATTATGAGAAGAGACAATCATGAGAATATTTTAGATCAACACATCGTCAATTTTAAATCGAAGTCTCACTTGCTTGATTCCATGCTGACCTGATAATGAAATTGTTTTCCTTGAAACCATGTGTGAGAATAAACCAAAGTTGACTTTCGCTTTCACCAAGTAGATGTTGAAATATGTAATTAGGTTCAGTCTCCATAATGACATATGAAAACATTATGTTATGTATTTAACGTAAAAATAAAAATAAATTCACTATTGTTGTTCTTGAGGCATGGGTTTCATGCTCATGGAAAATTTATTTTTAGGTCAAGCACCCATTAAGTACTTCTACGGCTTGTTATTTAGTCTACAAGTCAGCTAAGTTATTTTCATGTATTGAAGACCCATTTGGGTACGTTACATATTGTAAAGAAAAAAACATATTAGATTAAAAAGACCCTCCAATACCTCGTCATGGTGAAAAAATAAGTCCGCCTACACACATGGGAAAATCAACCTAGAAGGAGAAATTCCACCTAGTGGAAGTCTTACATATAAGGGAGACTTCGACCACACTTGAGACACTAACTTCACTCACTCAAGTTCAATCACAAGAAAGAGAAAGGTGCGAAGAAGAGGATGATAAGAAGGAGAAAAGAAAGTCGATTTTTTGGGATTCTTTCTGGGCTATCTTTCTCAAACGTGAGAAGTGGATTAGGGCATCTTTCTACAGTAGCAACTACCAAATTTCAATCATCATTAAGGGCCAAGTTTTTGGTCAGCAAAGGTCTCCTTTGCAAGTCGAAGTATCAAATTTGCAAGAGGAATCTGTTGGGTAGAAGAATTTTCTAGAGGTCAAAATTTACATGGTCTTAGAGGGTCTTGGTTAAGGGTCATAGGTCTTGGAAGTCATCAATTGAAATTATATAATAAGAGAAGAATTCTGGTGGGTTTTCCTCTAAATTGGAGAGGTTTTGGCCTTGGCTAATACCCTACATTTTTTGTCTTGTTGTTTCATTGTTCTTTATGATTTAGTAGTTGTTTGATGATAGATAAAACCAATAATAATAAGGGAAAGAAGAAGTTAAGTAAAGTAAAGTAAAAATACATCACAAGAAGTTTTCAAAGAAGAGAAATCACCTACTCCTAGCTTCCCTATATTTCTTAATAGGTACTACAATTAAGGTGATAAGACAAGGAAAAGCAACTTAAAGAAGGAAACTCAAGGGACAAAGCACAAGAGGATCATCTAAGGAACATCAAGAGAATCAATCATCAAGAAGGACTAACCCTCTCATCATCTTGAAGGAAGTAACTTAGTAGCATCAAATAAGACCTCAAAACCCTAACTCATTCAAGGAAGGGATTTTCAATTAAAAACATTCTTAGGAAGCCTACATATTGAACAAGGAAAAGAAGACCTCAAGGACCCAACATCCACTCAATTAAAGGAAGACTCTACATTTGAAGCACCTTGGGAAATCCACTACATCCTACTCTATCATCCAAGGAAGCAAGGATAAGGCATTATCGTCATCATAAAGAAATCAAGGTGATCTCCCTCTCTTTGAGCCAAGGATCACTTCTGAAGGAAGACATCTTCATCAAGAAGACATATTCTATTATCAACGTCATCATCAAAATCAGGAAGGCATCAAGTTGACGATATTTTCATCAAGGAGTATCTTCACAACTAAGTATCTTTATATATATGTCTGAATCTATTAACATGACTTAATTTGCAAGGAGAGAAACAAATCGGTTGGGGCAGCAAAATATCTTGCATCAAAGAAGAGGAAATATTTGAACCTCATAGAAAATGAAGTCATTGGTCATGTTAACAGTTTAATTATTGAACCACCAAAAAAATAATTTCATGCTCTAGAAAAATACATGACAGGGGAAATAAGGGCTCAGATAATCATTATAGAACCAATCAAGGATTCTCTCATCACATATATAGTAAAATTAGAGAAGTCAAAAGACATCTATGAAAAACAGGTAGAATTATTCTTCGTAAGCACTACAGGAGAAGTGATATCATTGAGAACTGAGCTCTACAAAATGATGATATCAAAGAAAGAAGGAATACCCTCATACTTTGTTAGGGTGTCAGAAATACAAGACCAACTGCAAGAGTTGGGGAAAATAATGTCTGATAAGGAAATGACCATTTTGGTGCTCAAAGCACTAGCATAAGATGGGGAAACTTCATATCAAACATCTATGGAAATAAGGAAGCTTCTTTATGTAAGATTGAAGAAACCAGGTTGAAGGAAAAAAGTAACATGGGATCAAATGGACAAGTTCAAGCATTTGCTACCATAGCTACGAGAAAAGGAAATTTTTGGAAGAAGAAGAAGAATATGTCAAATATCTAATGCTATGGTTGTCAAGAATATGGGAACTACAAGGGATATTTTCCAAAATTCAAGGAGGACAACAAGAAAAGAAATGAAGCCCATATCATCGAAGAAGTGGAAGAACCTGAGAAGAAGAAATCAAATAAGGAAGAAGTGAAATATCTCTACTATGGCTGAGATAATCTTCTTTACTTAATGATTTTCAAGTTTGTAAAATATAGCTATCATGGTAGGAAACATTATAAGCATGATAGGATGCATCATTCAGGGGATGGAATCATAATAGCATTCTAGTGAAGAAAGAATCTCTGGACATCATTATAAGAAGCTTGAAATATAGCTAAAGTAGGAGTCTATAGCAATCATCATAGAAAGGAAGTAGCTCTTAGTAACCTCATCGAAAGCATAAGTACTACTTATGTGTAGAATAAATTCATCTAGCATAGAATTCATACATCATCATAATTAGAAAGAAACATTTTTTGATTGAGAATAATCAAAATCTTCTGTTCGAATCTTCCTTAGAAGGTTCACCTCTCTTGGGAGAAGCAAGTGTCTCTCTAAGAATTCCACCTTGTATGGGATTCATAGCTTAAGAAGGATGATGGTATGGTGACAGAGGAATGCAACATAATTGAAGAACTTTCAAGAAAGGAAAGGAAGTTGTTGAAGGAAGCATAGATGACCAAAAGAAGGAAAGAGGTATGTATGAATTTTTTTGATTGAGTCATGTTGTCATATGGTTGTATGGGTAAATTCTCTACATCATGAGAATGCTCAGGGAAAAGGGATATCTTCCTTTGGAAAGATGCATGAAGACATCATTTACATATTGAAAATATGAAATCAACATAATATTTTCTCATATGGAATATGAGGTGGTTGACAAAGATGAAGGAACTATGGATGGAAGTTCCTGGGGAGAAATATGTGAAGAAAGAGATAAGAGAATGTGAAAGATGAAACTATGGTCACATAGAAAAGGAAATAAACATCCGATGACTAGAATAATTGGCCATGACATCTCCATAGAGAAGGCATGAAGACCCTTATAATATCTGTAAATAAAGGATATTCTTGACATTGAAATTCTTGGAGATGTGCTTATGAATGTGTAGGATGTTGATGTTGCAAGCAAGATAGCATGATGAAAGGCCATCAAAAAAGGTAACTTTGATTTGATGTTCATTTTTTTAATTTTTGAACGACATCTGGATGGATTGATATAGGCCTATCGAAAGAGAGTTTTAGATGTCACCTACAACTAGCACTCATGGGGTTGGATGAAATATCCTAAGGGAAACATGACTTTGAAGAGGAATTTGTATGAACAAAAGACAGACGTGGAATAAAATATCACTTTCTGGTGAAGAAAAGGATGACATGGCTGACATGGTTCATGAAGGAAAGTGATGGATGGTCGATGCCCTACAAAGAAAAGATGAAGGCTCCAAAATGATGAAGATGAAATTCATGACATCGAAAGGAGGAGCTCTACAAGCAGCTAAAGGTCCCATGATCTCCACCAAAGAGAAAAACATTGCTGGAAACAAGTCCCTAGTTAAGAGGGAGCTTGAACAAGTCCCTAGATAAGAGGGAGCTTGGGTACATTCCATTATAGGAATGGGTATATCTTCCCTAGTTGAGAGGGAGGTGCAAAAAATAGTTTTTCACCTCAAGAGATTTGATCCCTCTCAGTGCTTGATAGATCCAGCGTTACGTTTACGTTTACATGTTTACATTTTTACATGTTTACTTGTTTACATTTTTATGTGAGATCTAGCCCCATACTAGGTTGTAGAGCGCCTCTCGGCGCAACAAAAATATGCACTTTTTGGTAGCCATAATAATGTTTTAATTCATTTTCACAAAGAAACTATAGATTATAAGCTATGAATGAATGATGTCTTTTATTATGTCTAAGCATGTCTTAGATGACCTTATAGTTTGGAAATGTAGCAAAATTATGTATGAAAAAGATGGAGGTGATGATAAAAGGTTGTAAAAAATGGAAATTTAGGACCTCAATAGGCATTTTATGGTGGAGCCTGACCACAGGAATCCATGTCATCTTGCCTTGGCCTATCTTCAGTGATAATGTCATGAGCAACCCCCTCCATTCATTACAGAACTAATTAGTGACAACAAATAATACATTTCTTTCTCACCATAGCCATGAACATGCATCCATTCATCAACACACCATGGACATAGATTCCTCATTGCTAACACATGCATTTTATCAATATGAATAAGCAATTATATTTCATTCATACACATAGGAACATAAGTATCCAAATTATCTTGTGGTTAGAAGATTTTCAACTCAGATTGGGACTTCAACTCTCCACCCAACCTGAGATTGGTTGCACTACAAACTTTCTTGCAGCTAACCACCCCAAATCTAATTTCAGATACTGAGGAGTGATTAAAGGAAATAACACAATAGATTTAACTAAGACAAGGAATCCAGATTACACCATCTCCACCCACCAAATAACTGGGAAACGTTTCCTCCAGTGTCTCCACCCTAACCTGGGAATCCATAGCACATTGTGACGAACTACAAGTCGTATTCCAATGATAAAAATTAGAGGATACCTCTACAAACTAGGAATCTAAATGATGTGGGGCCTCCACCCAAAACTAATAAACCAAAGACTTTCTCCGTCACCTAAGTAATTATTCTTCTCCACACTATTATTGCATGCACCGATGGACTAGCCCTAGCCAATGGAATTTTTTTCTTGCTCCCATGCTATGGAAATGTGTTATAAGTTCCCCAAGGCACACATAAACTATTTGATAAACTTGTCTTATTTCCTAACATTGTTCCCTTGTCACTGTCTATATCACTCTTCCTTAGATATGGCATGTGTTGTTTCCTTCCAATTTTCTCCACAACAATTCTTCAAATCCTCTTTGAAATGCTTCCTCCTTTTCCCCAGGATTTTCAAGCGCTCAAATTTTCTCATCCTCCACTTATCAATGTTATTACTCCCTTTCTTGTTTACTTTCCCAAACATGGTCCACAAGATAGGGTAGAGGGGTATGGGTTTTTCCTCCATTAAGGAAGCTTATGCTCTTCCCCAAAACAATTTTTAATATTATCTAGCTTCATAAAATCTGACCAACCAATCCATGACTATCATTAATGAGCATTTTACCCAATTTTCCCAAGCAATTTCCTCCTCAAGGTAGCAAAACCTATGTCCATTTTCTTAGCAACATGATTGTGTCTAGATTTCCAAAATTTATTTACAAAAAAGCATTTCATAAATATTTACAAGAGGGATTTTAACCACCCCACCCCCTTGGAGGAACAACATCCTCAGTGTTCTATACTTAAGCACGATTACAAACATGATCCAAACCAAGTATAAAATGTCTAATGATAGCTTTATATACACATCTCCACATATTTAATTATACTTACATCTACATTTACTTAACCAACAAACAAAGATGGGTATGACACCTACATTTGATCATCCATCTCCCATGTGGCTCCCTTGGGTCCAAAGTGCCTCCATTACACCTCAACTTGCTCAATTAATTGATTCGATTACATGAGAAACCTCTAATATTGAATGCATAGAGGTTATAGCTAGAACTATCCTTCTATTTCTACCTGTAGCACCAAACAATTAATCACATGATTAACATCTTGCACATAATTTTTAAGTAAAGAAACATGGAAAATAGTATGAACCTTTATTATTGGCAATAATACCAATCTATATACCACCGACCCTATTCTTTATAAAAACTTAAATGCCCCACAAAACTTTGGTGCCAACATGGCACATGACCCCATTTTCAAAGAGTGTTTCTTGGCTCTGACTTGTAAGTAAATATTTTCTCCCACTTAAAATTGTTTGTGGACTCAACGTTGGTCCAAATAGCTCTTCTTCCTATATTGAGCCAAATTTAAGTTATGCCTGATGGTCACCATTTTCTATTCCATATCTCCTAGCATATCAAGTCCAATATGGACCTTATTCATTGGATCAATCTAGCTAATGGGAGTGTTTCATTTTCTCCCATAAAGAGCCTCAAATGGACTCAACCACAAGGATTCTTCATATCCATTTTTATAAGAAAAATCCACTAGTGGAAGAGGCTCTTTCCACTTCCTTGGATGATGCATGACATACTACTAAGCATGTCCTTCAATGCTTTGTTTTTCCTCTTTGTCTACCCATATGTTTGTGGATGGTATGTTGTACTAAAAACTAATTCTATTCCCATACCAACAAATAATCCTTTCCAAAAAATTGAAGTGATTTATGCATCTCTTATGAGATAATTTACTTGGGTACCCCATGTAACTTCACTATCTATTTTTATGAAACTTGGCAATATCACTTGCTCAATAAGTGGATTTGATAGCCATAAATGAGCGGTGTTTCTCAACTTGTCTATGATGACCATGGTAACATCGTGTTGTTTGGCTCTCCTTGGAAAACCTAAGATAAAATCCATGGAAATCTCCTTCTACTTCCATTCTCGAATGGGGATTTGTTGTAGCAATCTCAATGGATGATTTCACTCCACCTTCACTTATTGACACTATGAATTTTGAGATATAATCATCCACCTCTCTTTTCATACTAAGCCAATAATACAACCTTTTCATGGTCATTAACATCTTTTGATATCTTGGGTGGCTGGAATAAGGTTTATTATGGAATTCATTTTAATATGAGCTTCTTCAAGTTGTCTCACAAGGTATGTATATCCTATTTTTAAATCTCACCAGTATGTCCTTGGTGAGAGAGAAGTTCTTACTTGTCTCTTATTTTGGCTCTTACTGCAAGGTCTCTGTTATTTTTTGGTACTACTTTTCTTGCTACTCAACCAATTTAATTCTTTATTGGAGGTTTGTGCCACACAAACTCACAATTGCTACATGTGATGCATGAAACCTCCTACTAAAAAATTCAACAACCTTATTATCCTTGCCCTTTATATATTTTATTTCAAATTTGAATTTACTAATGAAGTCTAGCCACCAATCCTATCTAGCATTTAACTTAGGTTGATCGAAAAAATACATCATCCCTCCATGATCTATCATCAACATGAATTTTATCCCAAGGATATAATGCCTCCACATATTCAATGCATGAATAATTGTTGTTGATTCCAAATCATGAGTCATATAATTTTTCTCATGCTCATTCAACTTTCTAGAGTCATAACAGACCACCTAACCTTCCTGCATAAAAATCCACCAAGTCCTTCTTTGTAGGTATTTGTGCATATCGAAAAGTATTTGTCTCGGTATATTATTCTAAGCAATGGTGCATACATAAGTAACTTCTCCAATTTCTCAAAGATTTTATCATATTCAACTTTGCACTAAAATTTATTTCCTTTTCTTTGAAATGTTGTGATTGGGCAACTGATCTTAGATAAGTTCTTGATGAACCTCCGTAATCAACCTTCCAACCCCATAACTGATCTAGTTTCATACCCATTTCTTGGTGTTAGCCATTCCATAATTAATTTAACCTTATTTTGGTCAAATTCCACATCCTCCTCTGAGACTATAGTCCTAAATACTAGATCTAAGATTGAAATAAATCACACTTGCTCAATTTTTCATAAAAACATTTATCTCTTAACAATTGTAGCACTATAGCTAGATCCTTTTCATGCTCCTCTTTGTTTTTGAATAAACCAATATGTCATCAATGAAAAATAATGATATTTTTTTCTAAATAAGGGCTAAGAATATTGTTCATTCGACACATGAATGTCATAGGAGGATTTTTAAGCTCAAAGGGTACAACCACAAATTCATAATGACCAATCGTAGTCCTAAATGTGTTTTTATAAATATCCTCCTCCTTAATGTGTACATGGTGATACTTAGATCTCAAATCAATATTTGAAAAGATTGTTCCTCCTCGTAATCGATCAAACAAATGATTAGTTTGTGGTAAGGGATATCAATGGGGATTTATTAAGATACTTGTAGTTGATCCGGATTTAGACAGGAATGCAACAAATTACAGAAATAACCATAAATACAGAGATGCAATAACCATAAACACATAGATGCAGCGGAAATAATGATTCATTTCATTAATGGAAAATACTGAATACAACCAGAAATGGAAATAAACCAGCTAGGGCGATGGTAGCTATCTCTGAGAAGAGATGTGCGGCTACATGCCTCTGAACTGTTCCGAACTGTATTACAATGAGGCTCGAAGGCCTATTTATTGTTGAGAAACCATGGAAAACCCTTCACATACCGAAACCTAACCCTAGAAGATGAAATGCCAAATTGTGGGCCCCGTTTGGGTGAATTGGTACATCAATTTCCCGGGGTCGTAACTTTGGCATACGATCTCTGTTTGACGCGTACGATAGCTCGTTAGAAAGATCTATCCGAGTACTACCACTTTGGGAGGCAACATAAGGCTTGGTCGCCCCAAAATTCCAAAAAAAACGTCGTTTAGGGCCTCAAAACGGCTCCGGAAGTTCAGGACCCGAAAAACTGCTAAAAATAGTAAACTGTGCTACAATTAAGGAAACTGAAAATGCTGAGAAAGACAATGGTGGGGGTCCAGGTGGACCTGGCAGGTGGCCACCAATATCCACCTGGATCATTCCTCCCCCCTTAGGAAGCAATGGTCCCCATTGCGTTGAGTTCCTCCATCTGCTGAACTTGTCCTGCAATCTCTGATGTGTCCAGTGATGGTGGGAAGCATGGTCGACGATGGTCCACATTGAACATTTGGTGCAGGCGAAGGAATGGAGGAATGATGTGCTCCAAAGAATTGTTCCCCATAGCCTTGGTACTGCTGTAAGTACCATGTCGGTGTGGTCTGAGCTTCTGATGGGTTCTGGTAAGGCGTTCTTTCTGTCGATGCCACCAGACATTGTTGCCCACCTGAAACTTGTGTGGTACCCCTTTGGGTGAGGAGAAGTTGTTCCTGTGTTCTGTCATGACCGTATCCCTTTTCTGCTGCTGCTGCGTGGAGGAACCCTTTGCAGGGGTCATGGATGTAGCAACGATCTTCCCCTTATTTTGGGAGTGAACCAAACAGATGAATTTCCTGGTCTGTGATATGAGCTTGCTGCCTTTCTTGGTAGTGATCAAGGATGTGGCAGTAGGTGGGGCTACCTCTGGTATCCTGTATAATGAATTATTCAAAGAAATAATGACAGCACGAGGCCTTGACTCATACACAGCATGTCGCCTCCACAAGTATGGCTGGCCTAATAATACATCACAAACATCCAGAGGTGTAACATCACATAATACCTCGTCTGTGAAGGGTTTGATGCTGTAGGGAAGGCGACACTGCTGGCGGACTTTCAGATCTCGTCCTTCGTGAAGCCACCCGATACTGTACGGCTGTGGGTGCGGTGTAGTCGGTAGGCCCAACCGCTTCACGACCTCTGCTGAAACAAGGTTCTTTTGGCTGCCACTGTCGACAATGAATTGTAGCGGCGAACCCTTCACCCACATCTGTGAGTGGAAAAGACGCTCCCCTTCCTCTGGATTTTCGGGCTCATCTTTTTGGATCTTGGTAGTGGCAACAGTGGCGCTGGGATCCGCATCAATGATCTGCTTCCCTTTGCAATTCCCCTTGTCGGGTTCTGGCTCAGGGTCAGAACATGCATCTGATTCGGAAGCCTTCAACTCAGCCACCAGCGACTGCTTGGTCCGGCACTCACTTGTGTTATGAGTGGGACTCTTGTGGAACTCACACCACTTTCCTGTGTCCTTCTTCGGCTTCGTGGTATTGTTCTTTTCTTGCGGCTTCGACAGGTTGTCTTGGGTCACCCCGCCTTGGCTTTGTCCTTTGGGCTTCGGATTTGCAGATCCAAAGTCTCGCTTCTTCTGTTTGAACTTTTGCTCGATTTTGACAGCGTATCGGTATGCTGTGCCGAGTGAGGGGATGTTCAAGAACCCCATCTCTTCCTGGATGTATCTGTGTAGGTAGTCGCGGTATTTGAGTACCAGATGCAGCTCAGAATCTTTGATACCCAACTGTGTGCGAAGGGTATGAAAAATGTTTGTGAACTTCGGCACATCTTGGTCTCGTCCCTGCCGCAGTGTGGTCCATTTGATGTATTTGTCCTCATAGCTTCCGACAGGGTAGTACTGCTCCTTGATGGCATCCCGGAAGTCATTCCAAGTGGGTGCGGCTGAAAATAGTGAGCCTGTACTTTCATCCTTCTGCTCGCAGTAGGTTTCCCACCAATCCTTGACGTGGGGGGCTGCTTTGAGAAGAGCGAAAACAATCTTTTCCCAACTTGAAAATTCGTGAACAGAAAAATACCCATCTAGCAGATTTAACCATTTATCTACCGCATCTGCGTCTATTTTACCCTCGAAGATGGGGATTTCAAAATTAACTTGTACCTTAAACGGTGTGGCATTTCCAGAGTCGCTGTTGGAAGCCGATGCGTCGCCTCTGGGTAGCCGTTGAAGGATCTGCGCAAAGCTATCCGTCATCGCATTCCTTTGCCGCTCGAGCGCTTCTTCGAGCAAGATTTTGATAGGATCTCCTGCTCCCTCGTCTTTCTTCTCATCCGCCATGGGAGGCCTTCGAGATTTGCGAGGCTGGTCTTGCAAAGGTTCGACCAGTTCAAGCCCTAACTCCTTATATCCTGACCTCGTTGGGGACATGCAAAGAAAAACAGAGAAAAAGCAGACCGCTCTGATACCACTGATCCGGATTTAAATAGGAACGCAATAGATTACAGAGATAACCATAAATACAGAGATGAAATAACCATAAACACAGAGATGCAGCGGAAATAATACTTCATTTCATTACTGTAAAATACTGAAATATGCTTACAAACAGAAATGGAAAGAAACCAGCTAGGGCGATGGTAGCTATCTCTGAGAAGAGATGTGCGGCTACATGCCTCTGAACTCCGAACTGTATTACAATGAGGCTCGAAGGCCTATTTATTATTGAGAAACCATGGAAAACCCTTCACATACCGAAACCTAACCCTAGAAGATGAAACGCCAAATTGTGGGCCCCGTTTGGGTAAATTGGTACATCAATTTCCCGGGGTCGTAACTTTGGCATACGATCTCCGTTTGACGCGTACGATAGCTCGTTAGAAAGATCAATCCGAGTACTACCACTTTGGGAGGCAACATAGGGCTTGGTCACCCCAGAATTCCAAAAAAAACGTCGTTTAGGGCCTCAAAACGGCTCCGGAAGTTCAGGACCCGAAAAACTGCTAAAAATAGTAAACTGTGCTACAATTAAGGAAACTGAAAATGCTGAGAAAGACAATGGTGGGGGTCCAGGTGGACCTGGCAGGTGGCCACCAATATCCACCTGGATCAGTAGCCTATGCACTATTTGAGTTTTTCATCCTTTCTCTTCACAAATAAGATTGGCACCCCCCAAGGTGACACACTTAGCCTAATATAACCTTTGTCTAACCTTTCTTTAGCTTGTAGCTTCAAATCTATCATCTCTAGAGTATTCATTTAATAATAGGTTTTGGATGTTGGCATTTTCTCAAGAATTAATTCAATTAAGAAATCAACTTCCTTGTCCAATGACAATCCTAGGATTTCCTCAGGAAAAAATCCTCAAACTGCTTCAGAATTAGGTATTCCAATAAACTACTACTGTTATTTCTCCCTCAACCATTTGTTATTTGAAAAAAAAAAAAATTACACCGTTTCTGGCTACATCACATGGCTTGCATCACTATTATTAGTTATATTGATATGGTTTTTTTATTTTCCTACAACATCATTTTTTCACCACCCTCACTAAGGTATTCAATTGATATCTCAAAAAAATCGAACTTGGTCCTATGAAGGATCAACTAGTCTATTCTAATAAGGGCATTGCAACATCCCAATGGAAATATATTAAAATTGGTTGTTGTTGGCATGTCACTCAACACAAAGGGGCTCAACTTCAGTTTATGATTAACTCACCTCTTTATCCTATGGCCAATTGAACTAGGCACGATTCTATATGCATTGCTTTCTTCAATGCACATTTTTCAACCATCGACAGAATTATGTAACTAATGTTCAAACCAATGTTAATTAAAATAAAATTATCTTATTGTTAATCGTACCTTCCATTTCAATAATCAATGTGTGATGATCATCCTATATTTCACCCACCACAACATAGATTTTAGGCATTCTCTAAGAAACAACTATGTATGTCTCTACTTCTTGTGTGTTTTATAGCCTCAAGCCATCATTCTTGCATTAGGGGCAGTCCCTCTTCCTTAATTTTTCACCATAGGTCCAACATTTCAATTGTTACCCTCCATAGCCCTGCACCTCCTCTCCCCTATTTTGAGTGAATGAATTTCTCCCAACATTAGTAAACCTCTACTAGAAATTGCCTTTTTTAGTAGTAGTCGAACTCCATTTCTTTTCTACAGCTCACTTCATTGCAATTCGATGTTTCTTTCCTTTGAATCCGAGGCTTCATTTTTCTTTCAAATCATCCCTATACTCTAACCTAAGCTTGGATTTCTCGTAGAAATACTTCATTTTTATAATATCCTTCTCAAGAGTTTGTTTCTCAACAAAAATCTATCATGTCTTTTAATGTTTGTGGAAACCCAGTAATATACCTCTTAATCATTTTCTTCTCCAATGATGGTATTTTCTACTAGTAGTACCATATTTATAACCATGGTCACGGTATCCTCAGTTGACTATCTGTGCCTCTTCCTAGATCTATTGCCTTCTACACCATTATTCCTCGAATCCTGTCTTCCATGTCCTGATGAACTGTTCTTGAACTTGTAACTAGCTCCTCTCTCATGTTGCTTCTGTCTCTACAAATATGGTAGGCTTCATAGTATAATTGCATTTAATTCAACTTGTTTCAATTGAACTTCGAAAAGCCTCTCAATGTCATCCTTATAACTTCTTAGCTCAGCGTTTAAAATTCTCAATGTATCCATCCACTGAGGAGACCCTGCCTCTCCTTTCTTCTCAATGATTCTTCCTCATGCCCATGTTGTGACCTATCAATGTTATACTCCACCATTATATTTTTAATTCCCTTTATTCTTCTTTGTTGTTCCTTAGTGTCCACTTATGTGCTATCATACACACATAATTGTTATGCCACCATAAATATCAATAAAGTCATTCATTATAGCCTTGGTAATCCTACCACAACACATGGTTATAATAAAATATGAAACATCAAGTTGGAAATTTAGCACACTTTAAAAAAAAATTAACTTATTAAAACATAATTATAATAAGAATAAAATCTATTTATTCAATGGTTATAAACAACACATAGAAACATTCATTTCTAGATACTATATTATGAAATAGGTCCTAAAATAATATCGCATTGTGCTAGAGCCCCAACTCATCTCTAGAGGTCCATTGTTGAACCTTCTGCTATGGTACCACTCTATAATACTCCCAACCACCCCCTTGGAGGATCCTTGGGTAAAAAAAGGTGTTAATTTCATTTAACCCAACATCCATAGTCCTCTCATGGAAATGAGGTCTCAAAATTCATCAATTTCCAACTTCCTTTAATCTAAAAACTAATGTCACATCATTTCCAACTCACCGAGAGCTTTCCAGTGACATAAGTTTTCCCCAATCTGACTTACAAATCAAAATTTATGGCCATTCAAAGCTTAACGCCTTTGAACCTTGCCATGTCAGCATGAATTCCACGTGGTGTTCACGAGAGTCCCACGTAACTTTCCCCATTATCATGAGAGTCCCATGTTGAAGGTCACTTCTTCTCAGGCCCTACCACATCATTATGCCCTGCTAATTGTTTTGCTACCATGGCATATGCAACATCACCCTCTTTTAGGCCCATTAGACCAAACCCTTAGGCTATTTTATAACCAATTTATTTTTATAAGAGATTTTGGCATATGTTTCCTCAGCTTGATGATGGGCCTCCCAAATAGGTACAATTCAAGGCCCATTTGACCATCCTTCAACACATTTTAACCTCTTGTCTTGGGAAAATTTAGTGCTTTAACAAACGCCTAACCCTCTAGACTTAGTAGCTAGTCTAGAAACAACAAAAAAAGTAATTCACTAAATTTTCTTTAATCAACAGATAAGAGAGGTAAGAAAAGAAATCAACCTGTAGCTTTCGCTTGCTCCCTCTCTCCCTTGATCGATCCTGCTGCTCCTTTCCATACTTAACCCGCTTAGAAAGTAGCTGCATACAAGCCGAGACAAAAACCAATCAAACCATACAATAAAGATCTATTAATTAAACATATCATAGAATCTAGAATACAATATACATAATATAATAACACAAATGGAAAAAGCTTTGAATTATTTATCGATAAAAGGAAAGATTACAACCCATGAATGTTCATGCTTGATTTAGTGTCTTCCTTCAAGTTTCGATCCCTTCTCTCCCCGTGAAGCAACAATTTGAAATCATTACAATACTCTTACTAATCTCATTCAAAGAACATCTCCTTAGCTAAAGAAATTCCAACCTAGACCAGCATTTGAATGCTTGGTTAATTTATAGATGAATGGAGGAGGTTAAGCCATTGATGACCTTCATGAATGCTCCGCCAAATTTGGGAAGTGGTTCCATGGAGGAAGGGATAATGGATTAAGTTTCATTCATCCTCTTCCTCATCCAAATGTGAGATCAACCAACTTGAAAACTTTCAGAAGTATCCATTGGATGACGAATCCAATGGATTCATTTAAAAAATTAGTTGAAACTCGTTCAGCACAGGTGAAACAAAGACTATGTGCACTGCGGCACACCCAGTCAGTGCAATTCTTGCTTTGCAATGCATCCTGATAGAAGGTTACCTACACTAATCTCCTTAGGGACAATTTTTGGATGAATGGTGTCATGGAAACTCTTGGGAGGAAAGCATGATGTAGGTTGACCTCATTAGGGAATGAAAACAACTGAATTAGGGATTGATGGACCCTAATAATACTGATCTGGAAGTCGGGGTTGATGTGCCCAAATTGACCTGTAATAGTTGCCCCCTAAAGCATGAAGTCGAAAATAAACATGTCAAGTGAGATGATTTACCATTTGGAGAGAAGGTTTCAAAGTGGAAGGTGACCTACATTAGTTGCAATATAAATATCATGATAATTTGATTTTTTCTCAAGACTAGTTGAGGGAAGGCATACCCATGCTCAGCATATAAACTTTCATTACATGTACAAATATAGTCGTCTACAGATATAGACCCATGAATGGATGACCATGAATGTAAGGCCATTCGTACATTTGATATAGTACTCCTGAAAATATATCGTATCCTAGATGGATGAAACTAGATCTGGGGTCTTCAATTTCACTTTATGTACAAGTCTAACCATGTGAATAGATGATCTGAGGTCGAACATGGAGAGACATCATTTAATTACCATCCAATGATGTAAGTCGTTAACGGACGCTAGAGGAATCACTGATAATGATAATAACCCTCAAGGTACTGCAGTACATTTCACAAGGTGTGAATAAATAATTTGATGGCGAACACCATACAAAGTATTTTGGTCAAAGGCCAGTGATGTCAACCTATAGCGAGAAGCGAGAAACCTGCCATTGATGTATGCAAGCCTCAAGGTACTGAAGGGGTATTTCTAAGTCAACTTCTTGGATGATGTGCTGATGTCGAAAAGAAGCGACTTGTCGCAGGAGGGCCTTGATGTATCCCACATCAACGACACGAAACAAGGTAAATGATTTTGGAGATTTAATATTGACTGATGACACAAGGTTCAGGAATGGCGTTCATGAAAATGAAGGTTTACAGTATTACTAAGGATGAAGTTTGAACTGAATGACTTCTCTAGAACATGCCGGCGACACTAAGATGAATTGGTAGCATTGACCCAAAACAAAGTAATGGATGGTATGATAGACCAACAATGTGATAACCATCAAGCTAAATAACCCAACCCACATAGTCATGGTGATGAGGTGAAAGTTTCATGTTCAAGAGCGACTTCCTACCATAAAGTTTTCTCGGCTTTTTTCCATTTCCCCAGTCATTTCTGACTAGTACCTCTTTATTTTTTGTCAAGCTTGAGGAGGATAACATATGCTTGTTGTATAATTCCACCCTTCAAGCGAATCCATCACTATTTGATGCTTTAATGAGTCTAGTGAAGGTGAAACTCGACCTTGTATAAATGGACAAGTTTGTCGCTATTTGATGTTTTTAACGAGTTTAACGACAAAGAAAACTCAATCCTTTTCATGTTTAGAGAGTTTGAAAAGAAACGGAAACGAAACTCCATAAGTTCTTTTTTCGTAAAATAATCTCTCAAGTCCAAAAGAGAAAAATAATACAAGAGATATATCGTTTCCAATCCTTTAACGAGATGGAAAAGACAATCGCTTGGCAATCTGTTCATGTTTAAAGAGTTTGAAAAGAGCTTAAAGAAGACTCCATTTTGAGGAACAATTGGTGTCTAGGGTAGCAACTAGTTCCGGTGTTGTGGGAACTTCTCCAAACATGTTGATTTATGTGAAGAGGCTGGCTAATAAGACCACTCATTGCAACTTTTCCTCAAAAAAGAATAAAACAACCAAGTGAAAGCGTATGATTAGCCAAAAGAGATGGTGGTGATGGAATAAAAAAACCAAGGCTCATCTGATAGAAAAGGCTGATAGAATGACAATCACAAGGGTTAAAATGAAAATGGGTTCATTTTTACACAAGATTGAACCATAGGGAACTATGCTTGGATTCAGTTTCATGTTTAAACAAGCTTGAAATGAAAAACTATGCTTGAGTTCAATTTCATTTTTACACAAGCTTAAAATGAAAAACTATGCTTGAGATTGGTTTACATGCCCCCAGCATGATGAAAGGAAGAGTCTCCTATAACCAAATGGAAGTTGCTGCGGTGAAGCAAGACGGTTATCCAACACTTTTTGGCTTCGTCTAGATAGAGACAAACGTGAATGGGGTGATTCCCATCACATAACCTACAAGGAGACTAAAATTTATCATTAGGTGCATGCCCCCAAGCTTCATTACATTCACCTAAGTAGACTACTTGTGGCTATGAAGTGGATGGAATGGAGGTTCATTTACGAGATCAACTGAATGACTCGACTGGGATTTTACGAGATCTAATCAAAGACTCGAATTGGAACTTGGGACCTTGTTTCATTTTTTAATGAGCTTGACACAACACAAGGAACTCTGCTCAGATTCATTGTTTCATTTTTTAATGAGGTTGACATAGTAAAAGAACTATCCTCATACTCCCTGTTTCATTTTTTAATGAGGTTGACATAAGACAAGGAACTATCCTCATGGGGCCTTTTTCTTTTTTTAACGAGGTTGACACAAGACAACGAACTATCCTCCGACTCCTTGTTTCATTTTTAAATGAGGTTGACACAAGACTAGTATATATCCTCATTTTCCTTGTTTCATTTTTTAACGAGGTTGACACAAGACCAGGAATCATCCTCATGGATCTGTTTCATTTTTTAATGAGGTTGACAGAATAAAAGAACTATCCTCATGGACCTATTTCATTTTTTAACGAGGTTGACACAGTAAAAAAACTATCCTCATGTTCTTTGGTTTCATTTTTTAACGAGGTTGACACAAGACAAGGAACTATCCTCGTATCCTTGATTTCATTTTTTAATGAGGTTGACACAAGACAAGGAACTATCCTCATATTCCTTAATCACAATTCATAAGTGGTCATGAAGGAGAGATTTGGTTCCAATGCCCCCAGTACATGATGTACAACATCACTTAATTGATCATCAATTGATGTAGGTATGGAACAGGTTGCCACATAATTAACCCGTGGCGGGGATGATACCATTGGTGCAAAAGGACCAATTAGGGAAGATGGTTGACTGGGAGCCATATTTGGACCTGGAAATGAAAGATGGTCAACAATGATAATTCTTCCTTTGTGCAGGAAACAAATCACTTGAAAGAGTGTGGAAAGAGTAGCTCCCATGCCATAAACATAGTCGCGCCCTAGAAGTAAATTGTAATCTAATGGGTTTGGGACTACCATCACATTCAGATAAATGAGTTTTCCTCCCAAATAAATAGGTAACTGAGAGAGGATCCCTAATGGTTAACTGGTTCCTCTATTAAAACCTAACAAATTTTGTGTAACAGGCACAAGCGGTGTCAGACCAGGCACTTGCCGAGAAGTTGAGGACATGATACTTACTGGTGCACCATCATCTATAATAGTACCTGTTGTGGAGGTAAATCCTCTCTGTGGACAGAGACGATCCCTACTAGCCCAGACCAGGTCTAGCAACAATCAAACAATGCTATCACGCAAGTTCCTAATTGCAAATTAAAAGTGGATGGTGAGAACCTACTTGGATTCCAATGCTAATGTTCGTAGAAGAGACATCGCTCTTGTTCCTTTGCCTCGGCCAGTCACGATCCCCACGATCTCCATGATTGGACACCTGCACATGCAAAGAACAACACAAACACAAGCATAAAATCCAATCGATGCAATTATATATCGGTCAGAAAAGATATAACTCAACATCAATCATAGGACAATGAGAGTGGAACCATAATCATAGTCATCTATTATTGATAAATAACAAAGAAGAATACAACCATAGTTCTGACATCAAATCCTCCTTTGGCTGGGTGATCAGCTACACAAGTCTTGCAAAGCTTGTTGGGACAGGAAACAAGCCTCTCTCTCTTTGGGTTGGCAAGAATCTCCTCACTTAGATTTGGCCTTATGGTTGCAAAGAAGGCTCTTACAGCTTCAAACTCTTGAACTCCTGGTATTCTCTATCACTATGCTGGAACTGGAACTAGAACTAGAACTAGCTTGCTCAAGGAATAGAGGCAAGCTTTTATAGATAGAGAGGAAAGAGATAGGATCAACCACATTATTCATGGGATTGGTTTTATCACTTAGAAACTTCCATGAAAGGTGGAAAACCACTTCCCTTCTATGGAGATTCGAAGCCAAACCATCCTAGCTCAACATAGATTCAGTTGGTGAATGGGTTAAGGAGAACCTTTGGAAGCTTGCTCGTTGAAAACTTTACTCAATTCGGTTGGCGCGAGTGCAACTCTGAGACAGAGTGCCAATGGCACGCCCTCTTTAGAGGATTTCCCCCATTGGCGCGGGTAGTACACTGTGGACCCGCGCTAATGCAAAAAGACTTGTTTCCATGGGTATTCTATAGGAGGTGTCTTTAGGGCATATGAAGCTCATACTTAGAGGAATATGATGCAAGTGGTTTCAGGTCATGTCACTTCTCAAAAGTCCCGAAATGAGTCCTCCAGTGTGCGGGAGAGGGGTAATAGGGACGGTGACAAACGGTGACAAATTACTGTGTAACAGTGCCAGATACAATCATATTACAAACTTTGACTATGATCTGAAAAGGTACATAAGAAGGAAGGTTAAATCCTGCCAATCAGTTCCAACCAAAGGAAGTAACTAGACTACTTGGAGGGGGTACATAGAAATGGGAGAATTAACCCCTTAAGTTACGAGAACTGGAGGATTTTCCTCCTGTCTTGATTGAATAGGAGGATTACCCCCAAGCTTATTTGAATCTAAAGAAACAAAAAGAACTTGAGTGGTATCATATTCACTCTCTTCGGGAAAGGTACGGTTTACTGAAGGTGAAATTGGGTCAATTGTTACCTCGACCGGTTGATTTAGGTCGGGTATAGACTCATAGGATTCACTTTCAGAGAGTGGGTTCGACCGACAGTTGATTTTGATCAGTCAATTCATCAACTAGTGAAGGATTTAGGGAGAGTTTCCTGTAACCATATGGAAGTTGTTGCGGCAAAGCAAGATGGTTATCCAACACTTTTTTGGCTTCATCTAGATAGGGACAAAGGTGAATGGGTTTATGCCCGTCACATAACCTACATGGAAACTTAACTTTTCCCTTCTTTCCATGATCTTTACTGCCACTAATTGATGGTGTGTCACCGGCATGATCTCCAGAAGTTGATGACACCGGATGATGTGAACGGGAAGACCATTCTTCTAAGATCTGAAGAATGTCAGGACAATTTCAAAGAAGATGGTCTCCCGTACAAAGTTTGCATGGATATCGAACTTTGTGAGGCTTGATGGATAGTTTCTCATCTAATGTTGCATTTAAAGAAATGTTTTCTTGGTTTTCCCTCTGCTGAACTTGATTCTTCTTCTTCTTCTTCCCTTTCTTCTTCTTCTTAGCCACCTAGTTACTAGTACCAATACTTTCACCAGGTGAAGAGGAAGAAGAGGAGAAAGAAACGATCAAGGAAGAAGGCAAAGGGTCGACCTTCGGATCAACTGGAGGTTGATTTTGTCCAGTTGGAGGTGTACTTGATTACAGAGAAATAACGACATTTTGAACCAAGGAGGTTGAATAAAACCATACTAGCAAGCCAATGGTAAATCCTGGAAGGAACAATGTAGCCATATATGGAGCACCAATATTTCCAAAAGGAGGAAAAGGACTAGGATTCCCATCAAAAGGAATTCCTTAATCGGTGAACTCTAGATTTTTCGCCATATGTTTCAACCTATGACCAACTAAGGAGCGAGCATGGAGGATGTTATCCAGGGTCAATTAATCTTTACGACACTGGAACACAACTTCACTTTTTCATTTTTAAAGAGTAGAGAAAAAAAAGATGACTCTAGTCACTTTCGACATTTAATGAGCCTGAAAGGACAAGTGCTCAAATGATCCTTTTACTTTTAAGGAGTCGAAAAGGAACGAAAATGGCTGCTCTGGAGATTCTAGACAAGAGGGTTTACCAAACGCAAAATTGCAATATACAACTTGGTGATAAATGAAAGATAAATTACCAAGGACTTTACATATGGCAGTCAATCTTCCCGAATGTTGTGTTCGGTGCATTGTGATTGGTAAAGCGGCAAACTCAACTTCCTAGGGATAAATTATTTCAACCTATTGGGTTCTCCCACCATATACTCGATGGTACAGGGAGCACAAGTCTATACTAGATCTTATTGAATCAGAGAGGAGGAATCACCCAACCTAAGTGAAAATGATAGCCACTAGGTTTGAAGACGCTAGAACAAATCTCTAGCCTAGACCTCTAGATGTTTTCGTTAAGTTCCAATGCGTTATTAGATTAATTTAGATAAATTTTAAGTTGATATTTTTTAGAATTTGCCTTCCAAGGTTCACCACATGATGTTTTTCGAAATTCCTAAGAATACAACTAGAATGAGAAGCACTCTTTCCATTTAATTTCAGCAATGAAAATCCTGGCTATGAGGGATAGAGCATACAAGTACTTTTTGAACAAGAAATAAAGAGCACAAACTAATGCAATTCCCTAAACCATTCCTTTCAAGCATTCACAAACTCAAACTCTAAAACACAAATTTCATGTATTTCTTTTCAATTTCTCTTAATTTGAATGATGCAATAAGAAAAACTAATGCACAAATGATTCAGAACTCTTTTCATAAAAAATGACGATTTGAGACAATTTCTTTTAAAGGGAAAGGAAGACTGTACGACACTTTCTATCTTAAAGAAATGAAGATTTTTGACACTTTAAATGAAAATAAAAATCAAATGCACACATCAATCAATCGACCTTTCATGAATGAAGTCTTTACGACAATTCAAATTTCAAAAGAAAAGACGATTTTACGACACTTTCTTTCGACAAAGATCAATCAAATATATTATAATTTTGACTATAGACTGATAATGAAAAAGAAAACATTAATAAGCATTAATCAATCCTATCAAAGTATGGCTGGATTAAGGAGATGAAAAACTATTTCCAGAGATAAGACATCATTGACATTTAGCAAGTCATTCAAGCAAGAGAAAATTGGCAAAAACTTTCGGTTCCTAGATGGGAAAACTGACCCTAATGGGATTAACGCGGGCAGCAGTTAGAGACTCACAAACTCAAACTCTAAAACGCAAATTTCATGTATTTCTTTTCAATTTCTCTTAATTTGAATGATGCAATAAGAAAAACTAATGCACAAATGATTCAGAACTCTTTTCATAAAAAATGACGATTTGCGACAATTTCTTTTAAAGGGAAAGGAAGACTGTACGACACTTTCTATCTTAAAGAAATGAAGATTTTTGACACTTTAAATGAAAATAAAAATCAAATGCACACATCAATCAATCGACCTTTCATGAATGAAGTCTTTACGACAATTCAAATTTCAAAAGAAAAGACGATTTTACGACACTTTCTTTCGACAAAGATCAATCAAATATATTCTAATTTTGACTATAGACTGATAATGAAAAAGAAAACATTAATAAGCATTAATAAATCCTATCAAAGTAGGGCTGGATTAAGGAGATGAAAAACTATTTCCAGAAATAAGACATCATTGACATTCAGCAAGTCATTCAAGCAAGAGAAAATTGGCAAAAACTTTCGGTTCCTAGATGGGAAAACTGACCCTAATGGGATTAGCGCGGGCGACAGCTAGAGACAGTGCGCTGAATCGCACTGGCCCTATGCGGGAAGTGTGCTGCAGTGCATTGTGTGCTTCATTGGACTGCACTAGTGACAGTAAGCCATTCTAAAGGCAATTTTGACACAGTTTCGACTCAATTTTCAATGAACGAAGACTGAAATTCAATCAACGACCACAAGTATAGTATGTAGAAATGTCTTAGGAGGCTGATAAGCTACTAAAAGGGTTAAAACATTCTCCGGTGGATTCACTAATTTGTTTTAGGCAAATTTAGTGTTTTAACAAACGCCTAACCCTCTAGACTTAGTAGCTAGTCTAGAAACAACAGATAAAGTTATTCGATACCTTTTCTTTAATCAAAAGATAAGAGAGTTAAGAAGAGAAACCAACCTATAGATTTTACTTGCTCCCTCTCTCCCTTGATCGATCCTACACTCCTTTCCGCACTTAACCCGCGTAGAAAGTACCTACACACAATCCGAGATAGAAACCAATCAAAGCATACAATAAAGATCTGTTAATTAAACATATCATAGAATCCAGAATATGATATACATAATATAAGAACACGAATGGAAAAAGCTCTGAATTCTTTTTTGATAAAAGGAAAGATTACAACCCAAGAATGTTCATGCTTGATTCAGTGTCTTTCTTCCAGTTTCGATCCCTTCTCTCCTTGTGAAGCAACAATTTGACATCATTACAATACTCTTACTAATCTCATTCAAACAACATCTCCTTAGCTCAAGAAATTCAAACCTAGACCAGTCTTTGAATGCTTGGTCAATTTATAGCTGAATGGAGGAGGTTAAGCCATTAATTACCTTCATGAATTCTCTGCCAAATTTGGGAGGTGATTCCATGGAGGAAGGGATAATGGATTAAGGTTCATTCATCCTCTTCCTCATCCAAATGCGAGCTCAACCAACTTGGAAACTTCCAAAAGTATCCATTGGATTAGGAATCCAATGGATTCATTTAAAAAATTAGTTGAAACTCGCTCAGCACAGGTGAAACAAAGGCTATGTGCACTGCAACACGCGCAATTAGTGCAGTTCCAGCATTGCAATGTCGCCTGATAGATGGCTACTTGTGCTAATCTCCTTAGGGACACCTTTTGGATGAATGGTGTCATGGAAACTCTCAGGGGGCAAGCATGATATAGGTTGACCTTATTAGGGAATGAAAACAACTGAATTAGGGATTGATGGACCCTAATAGTATTGATCTAGAAGTCGGGGTTGATGTGCCCAAATTGACCTGTAACACCTCTCGTTTTACATTTGATAATATCATTTTGAGCTATAATGTGTTCCTAGGAAGGTTAGAGAATATTTATTTAATCTTGTAGCCTAATGTGTGGAATGTGTAGGGAAAAGAGGATTTCTTATGCAGAACACATTGAAGACCAAGAGGAGAATATTTAGGAGGCTTTCTTTTCACATTAGCTCGTCAACAACTTGACTCGCTTATGGGTAGTTACTACCCCTCAGTGACTTGAGAACCCCAAGAGACCAGATCCACTTTTGTAGGATTTTTGGAGGGAAGCAACCCTCCCTTCAAAGAGACTACCCCTCACTCACTTTTGTATAAATAAAGGAGACTATCAGCTCAGTATGATTCAAATTTTAGAGGCAAGATAGTGACTATTAGAGTAAGATATTATTTCTTGTTATTTCCATTGTCATGTTATGTATTTGAAGAGTTTTTGAGATTAATACAAAGCATCATTTTGTTTCCAGTATGAGTTTGCTTTAAACGAGCTAAGTTTCCTTGGGTTAGGGACCAATCCAAGTACTCAAGCCCCTCCTTTCGTACATTTTTGTTATTTATTTGTTTTTCATCTACTTAGCCTAATTGTGTTTCTTTCTGCAAATTTTTTTTATAAGAAAAAGTATTGTCTCTACATGTTTATGAGCAAGATCTCTTGAGAATCTTGGTTATGTACCTTGTGTGGACAACCATGAAAAATAGTTTTCCTTTATGCAATAATTAGATTCTATTTCAAATTCAATTCATCCTTTCACATGCATTTTGTTTTTTGCAATTAGTGTTTTAGCAACTATTTGATTACATTGTCTTTATTAGTTGAATTTTCATTTTGTGTGCAGATGAGATATACTAGTTCATAGGGTAGAGTAGCATCATTTTCCATGCACAAACATCATCTCGTTCAACACTCATCCTTCCATTTTCATTTGTTTCTCCAAACTGTTTGCATAGAAAATTACGCCATCGATCTATAGGAGACTATTAGTTTTTCTTTTCCCCTTGTACAAGCTGGTCTACTAAGCATATCTGAGCTTGGAAAGGTCCCTCTCACTCTTTCACAAATTCCTACCACCTTCTGCTAGAACCTTTAAATTTCTCTTAGATGAAATCTTACAGCTATACAGGAATCTTATAGCAATCTTGTAGCATTACACATAATTCTTCAGAACATGCCCAAAATTTCTTTTAAACCTTTCTTTTTGCTTCTCATCACCCCACAAAGTCCTCTAAACCCTAAAAACAAACTTGAGAAGATCAGATATCCTTTATATATATTCCTTTCATTGTTGTAGTTTTAATTACAAAACTATGGTTTATTGTTTTGGTTATGAGTTAAGTACCATAAAAATAATTTAGATTGATCACTTTTGAGCATTTGATGGTTTTTGCAAATAGAATAGAATTTACCTTGATTGCAATACTATATACATTTTTTTCCTGCAAGATAGATTAAAGTCACTTTCATGGCATTTACTTTCATGCAACTAGCTTAGGAATACTTTCCTATTATTTATCTTCTGCAACACATATTAGGATTTCCTTTCTAGAATTTGTTTCCATGCAAATAGATTAGTGATTATTTCATGTACTAGGACAAGTAATGTTTCAATTTCCTCTTTTCTTGAAAAGTTAATTCTAGTAGTCTTCCTTCTTTTGAATTTTGCAAAATGGTCCCTACACAGTTTAGCTCAATCTATTGCTTCAGAGAAGCTTAGGTAGAATCTTCCTTGTTGTGCATATAACACTATTGCCTCTTAAGTTTTTACGAACTCTAGGATTTGCAACATTCTTTTTTTAATACTTGTTAGTGTTAGTCTTTGAAGCCTTCCTCCAATGATCAATTATGCTCTTACAAAGTGGTCTCAGAGTGTCAAAGTCAAATTTTGTCATTTTAGTGAGTTTTCAAGTAAAATATGGTCACTAGGTATTAGGTCTAGGGTTTGTTTGCACTCCTTTCAAAATTGTCAAAAGGTCGGTCCATGTCACCATTCAGATGAGTGTACCATCATTCAGAGGTTTGTCATCATCATGTCAGGTTCCAATGGGTCATTTTGCACCTTGTTCATGCTTCTGTTGTGCCTAGGTAAGGTTCATTTCCCTCTCTTAGGGTATTGAAGGTAATGTCTCTTGGATGGTAAAATCATCGACCAAACTTGTATCCTGATGTTCATACACCTTCCCCTATCCTTAATGTACCTTATTAAACACTTCCCATCACTGATATCCCTCAAATTCCTCATTTTCGCACAAACCCTAGTTTCTTGCTACAATTTGAAAATTTTCTAGGCTAGGACTGTGTTTTTCCCTTTTGTACCACTTGCCCTCACTCAATATTTGAAATTCCACTTTCCCCTGCTTCCTAACATCCCTCCCTACATAAAAAAAAAATTCTTAAGAATTTAAGAGCCCCTTATCCCTTTCATTTCACTTCATTTCAACAAATCCCCTGTTCCACACATCGGGGTAGGTTTTACTCAAATTATTTTTCTGACCACGAAAACATGAATTTGGAGAAACTGAGAGAGGTGTTTTTCCCAAATAGTCCAAGGAATAAAAACCTCCTTCACGTTTTACACATGTGTCATGGTTTTAGAGAAATGTGAAAAATACAACTTCCTCAGGAGAATTGGTGCACCTCTAAAATGACCTTGGGAAAATCAAGATTTCTCCTAGCTTGGTTGGCCAAATGAATTTCTTGATGTGTCAAATGATAACTAGAAATAAATAGCTTTCCACTGATCTATCATGAGATCAATTTGTTGTTGAGGAAAACCTTCAAAAGTTGACTGCAACAGCACTCTCCTTTTACGCAGCCTCATTTTGCACATTTTGATGAGTCTTGGGAGATTTGACTTTTGACAGGGAAAATGAACTCAAAAATGAAAAATTCAAGTTGTTTTGGAAATTATACTTGATAATATTTCCAACGAGCTATTATGTGCCCAATTTGGACACCGGGAAGGTCTGCAAAAAGGCATTATGCACCTGTTCCTCGGCGCGACGCACCTGTCAATTAAGCTCAAAAACTCATTTCATTACATCTCTAAGCCTCCAAATTTGAAAAAAACCTCTCGACAAGTAATTACATCCTCCCATTCACCCTAGAAAGATATTTTGTCATCCGTGATGGTGATGTGAGTGCTTAAAAAATAAAATCCTAGTTGCCTCAAAGTTGTGTTGTCAAAACTTCCTAGGGTTTTTGTTTTTCTTGTTGTTTTCACTCCCTTGTATGATTTTCCCACATCCCATGCCCCTGCACTAAAATTTCCCTAATTCCCTTCCCCTTTCCCTCTCCCATTGACACTCACCTTACCCCCTATCACCAAACACTAAACCCTATACATATTTCCTACTATTTGTTAAACCCTAATTCCCTTTTCCTAGACCCTATCATTCCCTAAAAACCCTGCAGCCATCATCAGAACCCCTTTTCACTCTTTTATTACCCTAATACACTCCATTTATCCTATTTTCCCATATCCCACTCCCCTAAAGTAATTAATTCCCTCATAAAACCCTAAATCCCTCACTAAACCCTAATCTCCCAAAACTACTGCCTCCTTTCCCTAATTTCATTTCCTAAGAGTAAAATCTCTTCATACTCATCACTATTGTCCTCTTTCATCCCTCTTTCATCATCATTTTTTCCACCATACCTTCATCTCATCATTTTCCTAAGACAAGCATTATGGAAAGAGACAGTGAATATGACTATGAGGAAGAGACACTCAGTGATAGTTCTATGGAGAAACATAAGCAGCAAAG
This sequence comes from Pinus tabuliformis, assembly GCA_031772625.1. Lineage (NCBI taxonomy): Eukaryota > Viridiplantae > Streptophyta > Pinopsida > Pinales > Pinaceae > Pinus > Pinus tabuliformis. The sequence goes on from CM062810.1 coordinate 620,873,445, forward strand.
CAAAGGAAAAGAGAAGATGCACGAGGATGATATAGATGACAAACAAGAAAGAGAACAAACAATTGGAGGATAAGAAAAGCCTAATGGAGCTAGAAATGTTGAAGCTGAAGAAACAAAATGACAAAGAGGACCATGTCACTTTGACTTCCATTGAACAAGAGATAGAGAACGACAAGGAGTCTTGGTTGGAGAAGATGAATATGCACTTGGAGAAGCTTCTTGAGAAAGCCAATAAGGAGAAAAATATGTTGAGGCACATGGCTTTCATTATTTCGCAAGAAAAAAGATTTGCAAAGCGAGAATAAGGAGCCTAAAAGCCAAGTTGAGGAAAACTTTGAGGAGCAAGAAAGAGTAAGATAAGCTCAAGATCTTGGCTGAAGCTTCCTTGGCCCAACATAGTACTTAATGCAGGTCACTCATCCCAAATTTCAAGAAATTTGGCACACTTTTTGACAATTTTGAAATTTTGAAGAAAAAAGCAAGTGCTTTTGCCTTGTGTGTAGCGCCACCTGGCGCTCGCTTTTTCTAGGGACCTCCTTTGGAGGAACACTCTACATTTTTGGATTCCTCATGAGAAATCATGCATACCCAGAAATGGCTAGAAATTTTTGTCAAGTTTTGAGCCTCCAAAAGGGTCAAAAACACCTCAAAATGTCCTCTCTGCCCCTTTTTGGCCACACAGGAAGCAGTGTTGGGAGAACTCACTTTTGGAGGGGCAAATGGACTCCAAATGCAGAAATTCTACTTGTTTTGGAAAGTAGACAGACATAAATTTCCAAAAGCTGACTTGGAGAAAATTTGGTGCACAGGACGACCTCCAAAATCAGCTGCAAAAAGGTGCTATGCACAGGGAGGCAGAGGATCGAAAATTGTCATTTTTACCAAAAAAAACTCTGTTTTTCGCCCAGCTTTTTCTCAGTTTGAATTTTTTCTCTCTCATGGTCAAACTCATGATGTAATTTGATGTAACTTGATGGATTTTGATGTAAAAATGTCAAAAATTCACTCTTGGAGGTAGATACATCATGAAAAGGTACTTTTGAACTAAATGAATCAGTTTCCTAGATTTTAGAGGCAAGTTGTTCCACTGCCTACTTTTTAGTTCTTAGTTTAGATCTTGTTGGAACAACTCCTAAACACTTGAATTCGACCCCTAAAGGCTAGAATGAGTTGTTTGTTGCCTATAGCTAGTACGTTTTCAGTCATTTGTAAGGGTTGGACTCTTGTGAATGCTTTGAGCATTATTGTACATTCATCTCTGCAATTTGGCAAGGAAACAGACCAGGGTTTGAAATATTTTGTGGGATTCTTGTGGAAAGTTGATTTGGTATTGTTTTTCCTTCTGTGATTCAAGTTTACATGTGTTTATGTGTGCCATCATCTCTCTATTTTAAGCTTAATTAAATGAATCAAGTATAAAGGTGGAATCCATTGATGTTGCAGTGCTCTAACTTAAGGTTTGTTTAGTTTTACATGCTTTCTACTGTTTGCAGAGGATTCATGACCTCTCCAACTCCTCATCCATCTTAAGACTCTCCATTTCACTTAATTCAAAGTACTAAAGCATTTGCCTACCTCGCCCCATAGAAATCTCTACAAGACTGAGTCCATTCCCCGAACCCAAATCTGCCTTTCACATTTGATCCAGCCAACCAAAATCAAATTCAATCAAACTCTATTGAGCATATACCTAGCGTAAAATTAGTCTTTATATCAGTCATCGCAAGCTTCATTTGCTATATTTTCTTGAGATTGACAAGGAGAGAGCTCTCTCCTGACCTAGTAGGGCTAGCTACCAAGTTAAGCGTGGTTTGATGTTACCCTAGATCCTACCTTTCTCACCCTGAGGTAGATTTAGGCCCTAACATAGTGGCGACCATACTGTGGAAGACAAGTTTGTTTGCTTATTATTTTTGTTTGCTTTATGAACTACAGACAGAGCCTGAAGTTAGCCAGGTAGCCTTCAAACTGCTCTTGCTTTGCAAGTGCATAAGTAGATGAACGTTGCTTCAGTCAATCTCCGGTTTAGTTTATGAAACTGAATAGCTGACTTGCAAATTTTATGTTCCCCAGTAAAATGTATCAAGTTAGATATGATTGTTGATGGTGAACAACGATTAGACACCAAAAGGATGAAATCATTCACCTGGTGACTCTAAATCAGTTTCGAGATCAGATCCAAGGACTCCACTGAAGGATGATCCTGACCAGCAGAAACATGAAAGGACAATATAGAAAGATCATGTATTCAAGTTGGAATTTCATGCAAGACATTATGTTCTTTATTGTAAATTATTTCTTCACTTTTCCCAAGAATGTCAGGAAGGCTTTGTAAAGTATATTGTATTTGAGAAAAGATCCTCGACCTGCATTTGATTCCTTCCCTTTGAAGATTGTGAATACCAAAGATTTGCATGCCTTTGAGCTTGAACAAGATCCTTTTTCTTAAGCTTGTGATAACCGTCTTCAAACTAATGAGTCTAAAGAGACCAAGACTAATTCTACACCTTCTGTACATACTCCTACACCTTGTAACATTCCAGATCAATACAAGCCTCTGATTTTACCTCCTATATCCCATGCTTTCCCTAAAAGTCATGACTTATATCTACCAAGATTTGATGGTGAATGTGACAACATCACTGCTGAAAGACATGTGCTAAATTTTGAGTCTTTCCTTGACCTTTTTGAAGTTGATGAAGAAGATGTCAGTATTAGGCTTTTTGCTCTTCCTTTGCAAGGCAAAGTCAAGAGTTGGTTCAAAACCTTGCCTGATGCAAGAATTTTAGATTTCCAGCAGCTCGTCAAAGTTTTCCTCGATAGGTGGGTGGTCAAACAAAACCATTTATTGATTATAGAAGATTATAACCAACTGAAAAGACTGCCAGGGGAGACAATACAACAGTTTTCTTCTAGATTTAATCAAGTTTTCTTTCAATGCCGGTTAATATAAGACCTCCTCCTGGATCCACTCTCTTGCACTACCCCGAAGCCTTTGATCTGGAAATGGAGTTTCAGCTGAGAGAAAGGAACCTTGCAACACTTGAAGAGATGCAGAATAGTGCAGTAGACGTAGAGGCACATTTGCTAATCAGAAGGGCAAAGTTCAAGGAAAAAGAGATGAAGAACATAGATCCAAAGGAAGCGAAATCTTTAGAGGTAAAGCTTGACATTTTGGTAAGTGCAATGGAAGAGATGATGCAGAAGATCACTACAAGGAATCAGTATGATGTTCAAGATCATGGCTCGTTGATTGAAGAAGAACAAGTTGCTGATCCAAAACATCTTCTTTCTTATCCCAGATGTCATAGATCTAATAATGATTGTTTTATAGATCATCTTGGAGAAGAGAGATCAGTTGATATGACATGTATTCTTGATAATGTGTTTTATACTGATGATTTTTCTTAGTTTGATTAGTATGATGATGATTATGTTCTCCAAATAGAAGCTAATCTTGTAGACAAAACAAGAGCTAGTTTGTGGGAGGAAGAAGTTCACTTTTGGCAGCTCGAATACAGTGATCAGCCATTGCATATCAGCTATGGAAGTGAGGAGGAAAGTGCAGCAAATTGTGAAGTAAGTGAAGGATCTTTGCCTTTTTGTTTTGCTTCGTTTCAGTTCATCAAAGACAACGTGCATGCAATCAAAAATCAACTATTGACAAGTCTTGATCTGGACCATCTTGAGGGCAATGAAAACCTTGTTCAAGACTTTTCATATCTAGAGTTGCAGCCCCCGAATGCCTTTGATTCTCAAGTTGAAAATGAAGACTTGGAAGCTGGACCATATGATCAAATGATGCCAGATGATTCCGTACCATTTTGTTTTGAATCATTTCAGTTTTTGAAGGGAAAATTGCATAGTATACCTTCAAACGTGCAGCCTATAGGAAATCATGTTATCTCATCGAAGGAAATAGAAAGTGGGCTGCAACAGTATTTTTAAGTTTTTCACGATCCAGTAGTTGGTGTGTTAGATGATGTCTGCAGTCAAAGTCCTTCTCCATTAGCTACCTGTGAGCTTGAAAAAAGTATTGATACAAACTTGATCTGGCAGCTGGTTTCTTTGTCATTTTCAGCAGGAATCTCATCACAAAGCTCAGATGAAAGTTTTCATTCATGGTACGAGGAGAAGAAAAGTAATCCACTGGATGAGTTAAGTCCCGTTGTGCATGAAGTTGAAGATCCTTATGCAGTGTTTTTGGAGTCAAATAGAAAATCCATATTATTCAATGGATCCGTTTACAAGTTTTCATGGGAGTTTCCTTTCAGTAGTTCTCTCTTTTTGTTTAGAAGAAAGCACTTGCGGAGAATTCAAACAGCAGCTGGAACACTTACTTGGTTGAATTGTTTGTTTCACTTCACTTGATCAGGTGATGAATGGAACAACTAGAGTAGGTTTTATTGAATAAGCTCCATTTTGAGCATATTTTCTAGTTTCTCAGTTGTGTTTTAGTATTGAGCCAGTTTCAAGTCAATTTTTGTCATCAAGTCGTCAGTCTTCAGTCATGCATTTCAGTTTGAGTTTTTGATTCCATGCCCAATGGATAAGGCACTGGTCTACTCTCCCAAAGATCTATGGTTTTTGGCACCTCCAAGGAGCTACCATCCCCATCAGAGCCAATGTTAGTGTCAATCTTTGCAACCTTCCTCCAGTGATCAAATATGCTCTTACAAAGTGGTCTCAGAGTGTCAAAGTCAAATTTTGTCATTTCAGTGGGTTTTCAAGTAAAATTTGGTCACTAGGTATTAGGTCTAGGGTTTGTTTGCACTCCTTTCAAAATTGTCGAAAGGTCGATCCATGTCACCATTCATCTGAGGGTACCATCATTCAGAGGGTTTTCATCATCATGTCAGGTTCTGATGGGTCATTTTGCACCTTTTTCATGCTTCAGTTGTGCCTAGGTAAGGTTCATTTCCCTCTCCTAGGGTTTTGAAGGTAATTTCTCTTGGATGGTCAAATCATCAACAAAACTTATATCTTGATGTTCATACACCTTCCCCTATCCTTAATGTGCCTTATTAAACACTTCCCATCAATGATATCCCTCAAATTCGTCATTTTCGCACAAACCCTAGTTTCTAGCTACAATTTGACAATTTTCTAGGCTACGGCTATGTTTTGCCCTTTTGTACCCCTTCCCCTCACTCGATCTTTGAAATTCCACTTTCCCCTACTTCCTAACATCCCTCCCTACTTCCAAAAAATTTCTCAAGAATTTAGAAGCCCCTTATCCCTTTCATTTCACTTCATTCTGACAAATCCCCTGTTCCACACATCGGGGTAGGTTTTACTCAAATGATGTTTATGAGCAAGAAAACATGATTTTGAAAACCCTGAGAGAGGATCTTTTCCACAATATCCCAAGGAATAAAACACTCCTTCATGTTTTACATAGGTGTCATGGTTTTAGAGAAATGTGAAAAATACAGTTGCCTCGGGAGAATTGATGCACCTTTGAAGTGACCTTGGGAAAATCAATATTTCTCCTAGCTTGGCTGGCCAAATGACCTACTTGATGAGTCAAATAATAACTAGACACAATGATATTTCCAATGAGCTATCATGTGCTCAATTTTAAGTTGAGTAAGACCTTCAAAAGTTGACTGCAACAACACTCTACCTTTAAGCAGCCTCATTTTGCACATTTTGACCAAGCCTGGGAGATTTGACTTTTGACAGGGAAAATGAACTCCAAATTAAAAATTTCAAGTTGTGTTGCAAAGTAGACTTGCAAGCTTTCCAAAAATCTATTATGTACCCAATTTGGACACAGGGAAGACCTCCAAAACTGGTCTGCAAAAAGGTGCTACGAACTTGTTCCTTGGTGCGGCGCGGCTATCAACTAAGCTCAAAAACTCATTTCATTACCTTTCTAAGCCTCCAAATTTGCCAACAACCTCTCTACAAGTAATTAAATCCTCGCATTTTCCCTAGCGAGAGATTTTGTCATCCGTGATGGTGATGTGAGTGCTTAAAAAATAAAACCCCAGTTGCCTCAAAGTTGTGTTGTCAAAACTGCCTAAGGTTTTTATTTTTCTTGTTGTTTTCACTCCCTTGTATGATTTTCCCACATCCCATGCCCTTGCACTAAAGTTTCCCTAATTCCCTTCCCCTTTCCCTCTCCCATTGACACTCACCTTACCCCCTATCACCAAACCCTAAACCCTATACATATTTACTACTATTTCTCAAACCTTAATTCCCTTTTCCTAGACCCTATCATTCCCTAAAAACCCTGCAGCCATCATCAAAACCAATTTTCACTCTTTTATTACCCCAATACATTCTATTTATCCTATTTTACCATACCCCACTCCCCTAAAGTAATTAATTCCCTCATAAAACCCTAAATCCCTCACTCAACCCTAATCTCCCAAAACTGTTCCCTTCTTTCGCTAATTTCATTTCCCAAGAGTAAAATCTCTTCATACTTATCACCATTGTCCTCTTTCATCCCTCTTTCATCATCATTTTTTCCACCATACCTTCATCTCACATTTTCCTAAGACAAGCATTATGGAAAGAGACAGTGAATATGACTATGAGGAAGAGACACTCAGTGATAGTTCGATGGAGAAACATAAGCAGCAAAGCAAAAGCAAAAAGAAGATGCACAAGGATGATATAGATGACAAACAAGAAAGAGAACAAACAATTGGAGGATAAGCAAAGCCTAATGGAGCTAGAAATGTTGAAACTGAAGAAGAAAAATGACAAAGAGGACCATGTCACTTTGAATTCCATTGAACAAGAGATAGAGAATGACAAGGATTCTTGGTTGGAGAAGATTAATATGCACTTGGAGAAGCTGCTTGAGAAATCCAATAAGGAGAAAAATATTTTGAGGCACATGACTTTCATTATTTGGCAAGAAACAAGATTTGCAAAGCGAGAATAAGGAGCCTAAAAGCCAAGTTGATGAAAACTTTGAGGAGCAAGAAAGAGCAAGAGAAGCTCAAGATATTGGCTGAAGCTTCCTTGGCCCAACATAGTACTTAATGCTGGTCACTCATCCCAAATTTCAAGAAATTTGGCACACTTTTTGACAATTTTGAAATTTTGAAGGAAAAAACAGGTTTTTCTGCCTGGTGCGTAGCACCACCCGGCGCTCACTTTTTCTAGGGACCTACTTTGGAGGCAAAATATACATTTTTGGATTCCTCATGAAAAATAATGCATACCTAGAAATGGCTAGAAAGTTTTGTCAAGTTTTGAGCCTCCAAAAGGGTCAAAAACACCTCAAAATGACCTCTCTGCCCCTTTTTGGCCACACAGGAAGTAGTGTTCTAAGAACTCACTTTTGGAGGAGAAAATGGACTCCAAATTTAGAGATTCCACTTGTTCTGGAAAGTAGACAGATAGACCTTTCCAGCAAGCCCACTTGGAGAAAATTTGGTGCATGAGAAGGCCTACAAAATCAGCTACAAAAAGGCACTACGCACAGGGACAGTGGCGCAACGCACAGGATGGGAAATCATCATTTTTACCCAAAAAACTCTATTTTTCGCCCAGTTTTTTCTCAGTTTGAATTTTTTCTCTCTCATGGTCAAACTCATGATGTAATTTGATGGAATTTTATGTAAAAAATCTGAAAATTCACTCATGGAGGTAGATACATCATGAAAAGGTAGTTTTGAACTAAATGAATCAGTTTCCTAGATTTTAGAGGCAAGTTTTTCCACTGCCTACTTTTCAGTTCTTAGTTTAGATATTGTTCGAACAACTCCTAAACTCATGAATTCGACCACTAAAGGCTAGCATGAGTTGTTTGTTTCCTATATCTAGTACTTTTTCAGTCATTTGTAAGGGTGGGACTCTTGTGAATGCTTTGAGCATTATTGTACATTCATCTCTGCAGTTTGGCAAGGAAATAGACCAGAGTTTGCAGCATTTTGTGGGGTTATTGTGGCAAGTTGATTTGGTATTGTTTTTACTTCTGTGATTCAAGTTTACATGTGTTTATGTGTGCCATCATCTCTCTCTTTTCAGCTTAACTAAATGAATCAAGTATAAAGGTGGAATTCATTGATGTTGTAGTGCTCTACCTTAGGGTTTGTTTAGTTTTATATGTTTTCTATTGTTTGAAAAGGATTCATGACACATTCATGCCCTCTCCAACTCCTCACCAGTCTTAAGGCTCTCCATTTCACTTAATTCAAAGTACTAAAGCATTTGCCTACCTTGCCCTACAGAAATCTCTGCAAGACTGAGTCCATTCCCCGGACCCAAATCTGTCTTTCACATTTGATCCAGCAAACCAACATAAAATTAAATCAAACTCTACTGAGCATATGCCTAGCCTAAAATTAGTCTTTACATCAGTCATCTCAAGCTTCATTTGCTATATTTTCCTGAGATTGACAAGGAGATAACCCTCCCCCGACCTGATAGGGCTAGCTACCGGGTTAAGCGTGGTTTGATGTTACCCTAGATCCTGCCTTTCTCAACCTAAGGTATATTTAGGCCCTAACAATACCAAGACTTGTCACTTGTCGAATATGAAACCTCACCAAACGCCCTTGGGTAAGACAAACTTAAATTCACATTAAAGAACAGGAGGACTTCTCGTCTATATCTCCATCAACCTTAGCCTCTTCCCTTATGGTGCGCAATACCAACTCTTATGTGGTTCTACGGTTACCAAGGTCTATTATAAGTATGTGTTCCCATCAGGTGTCGGGGATAATTCTCATCGCCAGGGCCTATAAAATTCATATTTCTCTTTCAACTTCCATTACTACAGTGAGGGGCCACAAGGTCTGAGACCCTGCAACATAAAAAAGTTTCATCAAGTGCCAAAAATATTCCCTATAATGACCCTTATTAATCTCGGGCTTCCCTAAATCATGCACAATATGAATCCTCCCAAGGTCCCAAGGTTCGTGGTCCCAAGATGACATCATGTTGACACCATATCATCCATGTGGTTGTCTTCAAGGATGCCACATGTCACTCAGTTTTGGACCACTTGACCTTCTAATATGATTGTTTGTTCCTACCATGTGGAATGTATCCTGCATGCCACATTAGACCTCTTTTCCACCTCAGCCTGAATTCTCTGTCCCACTAGGGTTATACTCCACCTAAAATTCTCAAAATGGTTTACAAGGGATTCCTCATTACAAATGTATTTGGCGCTTTTCGATGGAGTATAATGGTCTCAACATTTTATGCTAGAACCCAACCCTACACCTCCATGTCATCTCGCCCCTTCCTGTCCTTAGTGGCAATCCCATGGAAAAACCCCCTCCTCATGGCTGAGACTAAGACTAAGACGTCAATTTTTCCATCTTGTTAGAGTAAAGTTTGTAATCTCTCACCCCACCCTACTACCTTTTCTTGGGCTTGTGTTACCAAGGCATGACTCTCTTCATTGCATGAATGAGAACCCACTTGTTATACAATGAGAAGCGACCCTTTTTCAAGCCTCTCAATAGTTATAAATATTTTGGGGCAGCCATCCCTCTTGAGTTCTCTCTCTCTCTCTCTCTCTCTCTCTCTCTCTATATATATATATATATATATATATACACACACATAGGTGATTCTCGACACTTAGAAATTTTCGCGTCAACCTCTCCTAAGCTTTAATACTATTAATAAACTACTCAACCTAACTCTCATACATTGAGATTTAGAACTTTGTGTCTTCTCGGTCCAAGGCCTTTGTACATTAGTATAGCCACTCTTGGCAATACGTATACACACACACACACATATAGGGAACTCTCTGCAATTTTTTTTCTACTTTTCCTAAGCTTTAATACTATTAATAGAGTAGTTTTCCTAGTTGTCAAGCATTGAGAATTAAGACTTTGAGGCCTCCTAGTCCAGGGCCTCTACACATTGCATAGCCACTCTTAGTAATAAGTGAACCATAACCACTTCCATGATTCGTACAATTATACATATGTGTAAGGGCATGCTTTCTTTTAATGTAACTCAATGACACATTACCATTCACAACACAATCCATTCATTATAGAGTTAACCAGTGACAACGGAGAATACACCTCTTTCTCACCATACCTTTGAACATGAATCCATTCATCAACACAACAAGGACATATATTCCTGATCCTTAACACAAGCAATTTATTAACATCAATAAGAAATTATATTGCATTCATATACATAAGACATAAGTAGGCAACTTATCTTGTAGCTAGAATACTAACAACTAATTTTAAGACTTCAACTCTCTACCGAACCTTAGATTGACTACAATACAACCTTTCTTGTAGCCAATCACCCATGAGCCAAACTCAGAGCTTGAGGAGGAGTGCTAAGAGGAAATAAACCAAAATAGTGAACTAAGACAGGGAATACAAATATTACACCGTATCCACCCACCAACTGATATTGGGAATCCAGACATTATACCATCTCCATCCACTTAACTAGAAACTATTTCCTCTAGTGTCTAGACCATAACCTAGGAACCCAGAGAACATTGTAACAAACTGCAAGCCACAATACAATGTTAAAACATAGGGGTTATGTCTGCAAGCCAAGGATCTAAAGGATGTACAGCCTCCACCAAATATTGATAGTCCAAATACTTACTCCTTCATTTGAGAATTGATTCTTCTCCACACTTTTTTTTTGTGTAACCATGTCCTATCCATGGCCTATGAAGTCTTTTACTTTCTCCCACACTATGCCAACATGTTATAACTTCCCCAACTTGCCAAAATGCACACTATTTTCTGGTAAACTTGTATTTTTTCCCAACATTGTCCTCTTACCACTATAAACAATGCTCATTCTTAGATATGGTATGTGTTGTTTCCTTCTAGTGATCTCCACAATGCTTCCTTGAATCCTCTTCGAAATGCTTCCTCCTTTTTCCCAAGTTTTTACATCATTAGAATACCCTCGTCCTACCCCTATCAATGCAATTACTCCCTTGCTTGTTGACTTTCCCAAGAACAATCCAAAAGACACGGAAGAGAGGTATGGGCTTGTCCTTCATTGAAGAAGCCCATTCTCTTCCTCAAAAAATATATTAATTTCAATTAGATTCATTAAAAGCTAACCAATCAAGCCATGGTTGTCATTAATGAGATTTTTACCCAATTTTCCCAGCCAACTTCTTCCTCAAGGAATCTAAACGTGTGTCCCTCTTCTTAGCAAGTTCATTGTGTTTATGTTTCAAAAATTTAGTTATAAAACAAGAATTTCATAAATATTTAAAAGAGGGAGTTTAGCCAAAAAGGGTTATCGTGTTAACTACAATTTTAAAACCATGAGATAGACCACATGTAGACATTATAATAGTCTAGCATCATTTAATATTTTGAAGCATTTGTATATCTAAATTTTGTGTTGTTAATGCCCTTTCAATCATTCCCACTTTTTAATTTTTCTTGATGCTCTAAATGTATCTATTTTATGTGGGTTGAAGAAGCATCGAATCATCTTATATAGCCTCAACCCTCCTTCATTATTTTGAAAGAAGGAAACGATGTCCCCAAAACTAGAGCGATCGATAAATATTCATAGTTGTGCATGTAGATAGTGATGGAGAATTCCATACTCTTTTTCCATCTTAGGTGTAAATACATGGTAGTGAACCCAATCATGGAGTATAATTCCTCTATAAACTTAGCTTGTGAAGCAAATACTTTCATATCACAAGAGGGGAGGCATGTGTAGGAGAGATGGTTGTAGAAGTAAACTAAATGATTGATTTTCCTCCCATGTCCCCAAGTGAACTCTCTCTTAGTAAATAATATGTTGACTATGACTCAGTTTACAAGGCCAACTTTTCAGGTAAGTTTTGCATTGATATTTGAGGGGATTCTATGAGGAAAAATATCATAGTGGTGAACATCATCCTTTCTCTCATCACAAGCATGTATGAAAAGTGTTTGAAAAAAATATACATGTAAAGTGTTTGACTAAATGTTGATCTCAATAAAAATTGATATGTCGACCTTTATACAAGAAGCTTACTGTAACACCCTCCCCCCACATCTACCCAAGTAACCATGCCAACAGGGTAAACATACAATAAGAGGATACTATGATTAGATTCTACCTCCTATGTGACCTTAAGAAAGTGCAATCAATGGAACACATCAACCAACCTATCCACACAAAAACATAACCCTCAGGAGACATGTCAGCGACTCAAACATCTTATCCATGGGTCCCACTAATGTTCTGGACATCTTAGGCCTTAGTGTCTCCCATGCGATATGCAAGAGAGCATCCAGAAACCCAAAGTTTCTCTCACGAGCTTTCTTGCCAGTGACCAAAGAGTAAATTTGTTAGTGCTATGCCAGTGACCAAAGACTAAATTTTTTAGTGCCATGCCAGCGACCTCGACATTTGAGCCACTTTTTCAGGCCCATAACCCTGTTCTTTGCATAGAATGGAATGATAAATGAGGAACAACAAAAGAGAAGGGAAACAATGATGCAAAAGAAATAAGTTGAACAAGACCTTAATCAGACCCCTACTAGCCATGCCAGGCATTTCGTCAAACATATCATCAACATGTAACCTACAGGTGTAAACAACAGAATTAAGTGTAGGGATCTCACACTTATCTGAGAATCACTATGAACATCTGTTCCTCATGTCACTTGCTGCATTATCATATATTAGGCCATAGATACATTATCCATTCATTTACAGTTAAAAACATGTTCAAAGCCATACATAGGTGTTGTCATAAAACACAAATATAACCAACATAATAACAACAAAAATATGCATGAAAGTACAACTATATAGACCACATATATTACATCAAAATGAAAATATAAATACAAGGAGAAATAACATTTCATTATTTATGCAAAAACCAAACCCAAGATGGGACTTCCATGTTCCACCTGACCATAGAATGGTTGAGCCAAATCTCTCTTCACCCATTCACCCCCGTGCCATATTCCAAGTATGAATGTGGGACTCAAACCAAAAGAACCAACCAGGGAATATCGAGGATAAACCACCTCACCCTCATTAATAGAAACCGATATTTACCGTGTTCCATCCCATATCACTTAGAAAACACAATGACCATATCATAACAATCTTTTTCGTGATCTCCACCTGATCACTAGTCCAAACAAGCATGGATGCCACTGGATTTCTCCACCTACACCGTGAGGAATTTTCCTGTCTCCTAGTCTCTCATACTTTACCGCAATCCAAACCCGGGTCACTAGGCCCTAAACCGAGACCCATTCTCCAAGCTTTATTTTATATCCCAAACCCATGATTACTAGTCCAAAAGGAAAGCAAACCACCTCTTGGCTTTACCGTATATCATGCCATTCACCGACAATGATTCATTGGCCCACCGAGGCAACACAATCCTGACTTTACCGCAACCCACAGTATGGCTCAGGTCTCACTAGTCCAATGGCTTTACTATGATCCACAGTTTGGTTCAAGGACAACTAGCCCAGGGCTCACTAGTCCAATGTCTTTACCGTGATCCATAATCTGGTTCAAGAACCACTAGGTCATGTACTCTATGATTCAGAGATCTACCCCACTCAGCTTTGAATCCATCTAGAAATCTAGCTCAACAAAAACATGAGAACCCCATCACACCATGGCTATCTGGAAATGGTAAGGTTAGGCTAAAAACATTGTTACACCTAGTAAAACCCATGCCATAACAACAAAAGAACCACATTCAATACCATGCATGCCAAATCTAGCAAGGAAAATATACATGAAAATTGATACATGCTATGAATATTGCTATAGTTGCTTGATCCTGCCTTTCCCTACCTGATCTTTGCTTCATGTGACCTTGTTTTCCTTTCTTGCTCTAGTGCCAAAATGCTCCAATAAAACTCTAAGTGTCCAAGAGCGAGAGAGAGAGAGAGAGAGAGAGAGAGAGAATAATTAGAGAACTCAAAAACTTAACTGAAAAAAGGTTATCAATTGATTCTTATAAGCCTTTTTATGAATGAGGCCTCTATTTTCTTCATTTTCCATTATTTTCCTTCAATTTCTTGCTCACATGAAACCTGTGACCTTTCACCTCCCTTTTCTCCTAATTTCCATTATTTTCATAAAGAAATGTGCCAAAAATGCCATTTTTCCTTTCCAAATCCTTAGCAATTTCCTTTGCCATTTCCTTAGCCATAAACATCCAAATGAACACCCTCTTGGATGTCTTACCCAACATTTAGCTTGGAATAAGTGTCCCATCAACTGTGGTTATTATTTTTTCTTTTATTAGCTATTATTACATGGAATTTTCATGAGGGTTGTTACAGAACCCTCCCACTTGGGGAACACCATCCTCGGTGTTATACCTATTGATTTGTGGGAGCATCCTATGTTCAATAGACATGAAAATTGGTGGAGAGGATAAAGCACATGAGATCTCCACGACCCAAAAATGGTTTGGGCATATTCTACCCAGTTAAGGAGATATTAAAATAATTAATATTTTTAATGGAGTTCCTAAGTCTAAACTTAGGAAAATTAAAATATTAATAGGTATTAATATATAACTGGGTTAATTACATGGATCAATCCAAATATAATCCTAGCCATTGATTAGAGATGTAATATCAGTCGTTGAAGGACCAACAAGGAAAAGTATAAGAAGAGGCTTGAGGGTCAGTTGGAGAAGACACCACAGTGATGAGTCATTTGATTTTCTAGAGTGAGGTTTGCTAAGAGAAATCGAATCAGTGATTAGTTTGCAGTGAGGGGCAATGAGTACGATGAAGAGAGGTAATGATAGTGCCAAAATTCCAGCACAGAGGCAAAGAGGCAGACACTGAGCTAGAGGGAGCCACGCAAGGGCAGAAGAAACTGTGTAGATGCCAGAAGGGCCTGCATCATCCACGCAGAGGCTATAGGAGTGATGCAGATGGCCATAGAGGTTGCACAATGCCTCAGAGGGCTAATGCAGGGGGTTTTGGGCTGACGTAGAGGTTAGGAGGCCTGGCGCTAAGCTTCAGATTGTACTGGAGAGTGTTTCGTGGGGCAAACTTTCTGAATATCTGCTTCCGAATAGAGAGGTATTACTGCCGAATTATTTTCTCTGTCGCGTGAGCCAGGTTTGCACCCAATTGTACTAAAAAAGACTACATAATAATATAACCTTTAGAATTGTTGCACCGGTTTTCCCAAGTTGCATTTTTCCGGGGATGATTGTCCAAAAATAACGGTGTCACTTATGTGTTTGTTCATTTCTTTTAGTTTTTGATCTGTAGATGGTTGAGATTGTATTATGTTTATTTCAGTTTTTATATGAGTAAATAGCTTTTTAGTAATTAAACAAGTACGAGAAACAAACCAAAGAGTACAGATAAAATTTCTAACGGGTAAGACTTAGAAATTCAACATGGTATAAAAGTGTTATAAATCACAAGAGCACTGAAGGCACAAGCTGAGTCAGAGCATTTGCAGCAGAAACAATTATCCTAAGTGACAAAAGTTGTTCCTAGCAGAAAGCAGCAGAGAAGGGGTGACACAGAGGGATTGTATCATGAGTTCAGGCCAGAGAAAGGCGAGCATAGAGGCTGAGGAGGGCAGAAGGGGCTCACGAAGAGCCACGCAGAGACCAGGAGGTTTGATGCATTTGGCTAGTGGAGAAATTCAGCCAGTGCCAAAGAGCCTAGAGGCTCAGTCGTTTAGTTGCTGGGGCATAGGAAGTTGTGGGCAGATTGAGGGGAGTGAAGCTGGTGGGGTGTTGTTGCTGCCGAGACATAACAGTACCTAACGGGGAAAAACCAAGGTAAAGGGAGTCGCTACCTAGGCGTATTTCTAGCCAAGAAATCTAGATCAATGTTGCAAGTGCGTAAGAGATCGAAGAGATGGGACTCAACGGTTGCCAGGTGGGTTTCCAGGAGGGAAATCGAGACTCAGATCGAGTCTAGCAGAGAACTTCCATGAGGGAAGTAGCGACTCAGAGGGAGTTGAAGAGAGAACTTCCCGGAGGGAATTTGAGACTCAGAGGAGTTGAAAGGAAGATGAGAGAGATGACCATGAATGGACTGAGGGATCAGGACAGGCTGGACGCGACATCCAACTTTGACATCTGGAAGGCCAGGATCCTATCCATTCTAGATATACATCACATCAAGGCCTTCACCTTGAGAACTGTGGCTATCACTATTAACCTAACTGATAATGAAAAGTATGAGGAAGCAATGGCCAAGAAAAAATGCATAATCCTTGATGGGGTCAAGGATCATGTGCTCCATCATATTTCTGAGAAGGAGATGTCAAAGGAAATGTGGGACACCTTGAAGACATTATATCAGCACACTTCCATGTAGAGGAAGATGTTACTAGAGAATCATCTACGGTCAAACTAGATGAAGAAGGGGGAGTAGATAGATCACTTGCTCGACAGGTTTAAGGAGATTCGAGACCAATTGACTTCCACAGGGGCCACATCGGATTATCAGTTGATGGTGAGGACTACCCTAAACGTAGTCTTCGAGGAGTGGGAGACATATGTCTAGAGCATTCTGGGCAGAGAGAATCTTCCAGATTCAGAAGAATTGTGTGTTAAGTTACAATGCTCCATTAGCTTAATTGAGATAAATTTTAGTTGATCTTATTTAAAAGTTTTCCTTATCGCGTGATGTTTCTAAAACTCCTAGAATGAAACTAAGATGGGAAACATTCTTTTCATTTTATTTAAACAATGAAAATAGTAACTAAAAGGGATAGAGCAATCGAAATCTTTAAACAAAGAGCATAGAGCACATCTAATACAACTTTCCATATACCATTCCTACCAGCACACACAAACTTACAAATGCATTATGCATGTTTTTCTTTCATTCCTTTAATGTTAGATGAACATAAAGAAACTGAATTCACAAACGATCAACTAATGCTTTTCACAAGAAACAAAGACTTTACAACAATTTCTTTTTTACAAAAGTAAAGACTAATCAATGTAAGCTAACTTCAGGATTGATTGGACAATGATAAATAAAACATAAAGAAACATTGAACAAACAAAACCAAAGTGGACATGGAAAAAAATTCTAATTTGGACTTCATGTACAAAGAAACGTTTACCATTCAACAAACAAGATGTGAAACAGTTTGGAAAAATTCAAGCAAAAAGATGGGTTTTTGGCTTGACAAGGACCAACGCATCCTTGAGTGGGAGACAGTGCGTTGCAGAGCACTATCTCTAGGCTAAGGCTACTCTGCACCACAATGTGTCAATAACAATAGTGTGTTGATGCCAGAGAGCACTATGAGCACAAAAATAAGCACACATTTTGACCAAATAAGTTTTAAAATGACTAAATGTAGGTAAATGAACTCAATCAAGGTCTATTGGTGCTTCTAAGACAAGGGATAACTACCAGGAATGAAGGCCATTCCCCAGTATGGTCACCAATTTGTTAATGGAATTTATACCTACGGATAAATATATCTTCCCTAAGTGGGTAGTTACACTTAGAACATCTGAAGTAAAGATGTTTAACCTTTTCCTACAATAAACAAATAAGATAAAAGAGCGTACTTGTGATCCTTCGTTTCATTTGATTTCCTTTGAGTTGCTCCCATTGCTCTCGCTCAAACTGAATTCGCTCAATTGGTACCTGCCAACATAAACAAAAGACGGAAAAAATCAAATCATATGATCTATTTATTTTAAACAAATGGAATCGAAAACATTTGAACATAAATTCATCATAGATATAGACAAAAGTATTGGAAAAGGAACAAGCAACTTTATTGATTGCTAGAAGGAGAAGTTACACCCAATGTGGTCTTGTATCGTGTCACTCATCCAGCTTAGTCCAAGCCCTGATCACACCAATAGCAACATCAATCCAACAGCATAATATTACTTTCACAATGATTTCAAGTCTCTAAACCAACAATATTTCTCTATAATATCCAAGCTCCTTGGCTCTATGATAGGAGGTCAATTTATAGATAAATGCAAGTGGTTTTGTCATTAATATGGCATTGAATAGTTTTCCATAATTGGATGATTAGTTTCCATGTTCAAAGGGATGAGAGGATAGAGGATTAGATGATCCAAGGCTATCCTAAGTTGAGCTCATATTAATAGGATAGGAGTTGGGTTCCTTCTAGAAGGCTCTAGAAAGGAGGAATATACTCAGGATCCAATGAACATTTAGAGGATTCTCGCCCAACGTAGGCTTGAGTGGGCTTAGGTGCTCTGCAATGTAATCTTAAATGGGGATACCTTCTCTGCAGAGCACTTACCCCTGACCAAGGGTGTGCTAGTGACTCAAGGAAGCATTTCAGCATGGTTTGAATTCAGGAAACTCCCATGGATGAAAGAACTCAATGATGTGGCATGTCTAAGGCATGTAGCAACTAAATTAGGGTTTGATAGACCCTATTTACACTAATCTGATCGTTGGGAGTGATGTGCCCAATAAACCTGTAACAGCTAGCCCCTAAAGCATGAAGTAAAAAATGATAATGTTGATTGATATGCTTTAGGATGTGATTAGGAGGATCTAAAGTAGACGGTGACCTACATCCATTACAATACATAATATCATGATGTCTTTGAATTTTTCATTAATTGCTAAGGGAGGGCATACCCATGCTGAGCATATAAACTTTTCATTACATGTACATAAATCAGATATCGTCTATAGATATAGACCCATGATAACATGACCATCTGTGTAAATCCATCATACAAATGATTTAGTACTCTCCTGAAATCGCAGCCCAGATGGACGAAACTAGATCTCGAGTCCTCTATCTCGTCCAATCGTTTTCTCAAGTACAATTCTAACCATATGAAAATGTGATCTGAAGTCGAACATGGGAAGACACCGTCTAATTACCACCCAATGATTTACGCGAGAGAATTCTCAAGGTACTACAATACATTCTGCATGGTGTGAATAGATGTTTTGATGTCACACACCATATAAAGCCTTTCGGTTGAAGGCCCGTGATGTCAACCTGTCACCGAAAGCAAGAAACTTTCCATTGATGTATGTAAGCCTCAAGGTACTGGAAGGGTGTTTCTAAGTTAACTTCCTAGATAATGTGCTGATGTCAACAAGAAGCGACTCATCATAGGAGGGCTTTCATGTATCCCCCATCAACGACACGAAACTAGTGTAATGATTTTGAAGACATAATGTGACTGATGACACAATGTTCAGGAATGGGGGTTATGAAAATGAAGGTTTATGAGTATTTCAAAGGATGAAGTTTACTTAGTGACTTCTCTTAAACATGTCGACGACACTCAATGAATTGGTAGCATTGACCCAAAACCAAAGTGATGGGTGGTGTGATAGACCATAGGTATGATAACCATCAATAAGATAACCCAACCCAAATAGTCACAGAGATGAAGTGAAAGTGTCATGTTCAAGAGTGACTTGCTACCATAAATTGATTTATCCCTTTTCCCATTTTCTCCAGTCATTGTTGACCAGTACCTCTTTAGTTTTTAACAAGCTTGAGGAGGATAACTTATGCTTGATGTATAATTATACCCTTCATGTGAATCCATCGCTATGTGATGTTTTAATGAGTCTAGCGAAGGTGAAACTCGGTCTTGTCATGATGGACAAGTTTGTCACTATTTGATCCTTTAACGAGTTTAAAGACACTGAGAACTCAGTCCTTTTCATGTTTAGAGAGTTTGAAAAGGGACAAAAGAAAAATCCACAAGTTATTTTTCGTAAATTGGTCTCTCAAGTTCGAAAAGGTGTAAAATAATACAAGAGAGAATCTATTGACCATGTTCGATCAACGTATTCCTTTTTCATAAGTAATCTATCTGAGTTCGGAAAAGGGTTAAACTTATACTAAGTAGATGTCTTTTCCAATCTGTTTACGAGATGAAAAGGACAAGCACCCGACAATATTTTCATATTAAATCATGAAAATTTTCAGAAAATATTATGTTTATATAATTTTTATCGTATTATTTTTATCTTTATTTATCCCTTTTATTATTTATTTATTTTTATTTAATTATTTTTTATGTAGTTTTATTTTATTTTTAATTTTTTTAAGTAGGATAATCATATAAATAAATGAAAATATTAATTAGTAAATAATAATGAATGAATAAGTTAATTAATAATTAATTAATTAAACAAACTAAATTATTATTTATTTAAACAATTCAAATTAATTCCCCCTAGTCAAAGATAGTCATTTAGTTGATTTATAATTATAATAAGTAAATATATAAAGTAATATACAATATAATTTTCCCTCCCTAGTCAAATATAGCAGTTTTCCTCTAGCCGTTAGGTTGACCTATCCCCTTATGCAACATACTTCTAAGATTTGTCTCTTCATATTGTCTTGAAGATGAACCACAGTGGCTGGTTTGAAACACATCGACCAAATATTCTCAATATGGTTTTTTTCTGAAAATTTTCATGATTTAACAAGTTATGGATCACAGAAGCTTGAATTTGAATCTTTTCATATTTTGAGAGTCTGAAAAGAGCTGAAAGAGGACTCTAGGGGGGTTCCCTTTTCGATGTTTAATAGAGCTCGAAAAAGAGATAAAAGTATGATCTATGGTCAAAAGTACATTTTACGATCATGCAAGTCAAATTCACTATGTCAGTTGTAACCCTGCTCAAAGAACCACCAAACATATTAAACATACGTGTTTGATTGGTAAAAATCAGTAAAAACTATAGTTTATTCATTTAAAGAGCATGAAATAACCATAAAACAAGAATTTACCAAGTCATTTTACCATTTGACATTTACCATTCAGTTTTGTGCTCTGAGCCAGTTTTTTACCTCAAACTTTAGCAGCTGATTGCGGGAGATTCTATGGATCATTCTTTGTGCTGTCAGGACCAGGTAGGATATCTACCTATTCTCTTTCATTTTAGGTCATTCTTTTTCAATTTCAAGAAAAAAATTTAGGATTTTGGGGTCCCTAAGGTAAACATATCACACCATGGGATCAGCGCACCCTTATGCATCAAAAACTACGTTGCAAAGCAGTCAAACGGAAGGGAAACTGCTTTGCATCACATTGTCTATAGATGAGGGGTGTTCTCAGAACAATTTAGAAATTTGATTCATCATTTCTACCCAAAATCTCTTCAGTTTTTAGCATAAAATGGATCCTAAATAATCCTATGGTGTGATTTCAAACTTTGATCAGATCAGAATGGCTATCACATGGCGTGAAAGAGAACATGAAGAACAGGATATGGTTTGCCTAAATGATCCTGGTACTATTGAGGCCCTCAGAGATTGTGGGTTACTCAAATATTTCAGGTTATCCGAGATGAGGCAACGGTTAGAACTATTGACGTTCTTGGTTCATCATGGGATCCAGTGGAACAAATTTTTCACATTGGGGACAAAGTGCTCCCTATATTGATCGATGATATTTACTTTCTTACAGGATTGTCGAGACGTGGTGCCCCCATTTCTCTTTTAGGTTCTTCCGGTGGGGGTGAATCAGTGAGGGACTACACTCGACAATTCTACCGGACAGGTACACAACCTATCAAAGATGGAAAGATAAACATCAGGGATGTTCGTGATATGCCCTTGCAAACAATCCTTTTTACTATCACAAAGTTGGCAGGTAGCGTGACACTTCATGTCGCGAATAGATCATACATGCAGTATGCCTTCTAACTTCTCGAGCCAACTATGTTCAATAGGTGTGAGGCAGTATTCTCTTTGATGAAAGAGCAGCTGACTAAAGTAAAAAGCAATAAGATGAAAAATTTCAACTATGGATCAATCTTGATCATTTTTACTTTGGAGAGAATTCCATTGATGCAACCTCAGCATGTGACACTGAGTTTAGCTGGTCCTAAAGATCCACGGATGCAGATATGGGTAGAGTTGATGGCTAGACATGTTGATCAGTCATCAATCTCATTTTCTACCGCATTCCTAAGCTGGCTTCGTTGACAACATATTGTCATCGAGGAGCACCCATATGCAGGGATGGATTTTCGTGGAGATCCAGATTTGAGATTACTAGTGGGTGCTCAATGGAGTGTTATAGGTAAATTGTTTTGACCATGTATTTTTGATTTTTTGAGTTTTTACATGTTTTTGTGTTTTTTGATGTTTCCAAGACTAAACTAAAAAAATTTTGATGTATACAGATGTTGGCACTGTTCGACCAATGGGTCATCAACAAGAGGCGGTGAACCAGCGGGGAGAAATGTCAAAAGATTAGTTCTCCAAGATTTAGATCTGATCGAGACACTCGCAGAGTTGCAGCATCATATAAAGGGGTTAACCCTCGGTATACCAGATGTTTGGATCGAGGAGTTACCGATGAGACTACAACACCATACTATTGGTGTACCTAGCCATTGGATGAGGCTATTACACATGATAGCTCAGGCAGTGACCTGTTATCATGAGCATCATTAGATATACTTAGGATGATTTACTGTATGCATTTGAGGTTTTGAGGTCAGATGACCAACATGTCTTGGACACAATTTTCTGTAAAAACTTTGAACATCTATCTATTTTACTTTTAGTGTTTTTGTATGGTTATGTGTAATCCTATTCAACTGTTAATGTGAATTGAAAATTTACTCTTTACATATGTCATAAATGTTTGTTTAACATGTAAATCACTAAAGAATCAGTCAATGTGTTAAAGTTTCTGGAAAAGTGTTGATATTGAATGTAATCAAAATGTCTTTCTAAGAAACGAACTCTAAGGAATATACGATGAATAATTTGATTTCGAAAGGTATAAGCATTTGTAAGTTGTAGTACGACAAGTTGTGAGTCTAGCCTAATGATGATTTGGCGAATTCCAAGTGAAATGGCATTAGAGAGGAGTTCGATCAATGCGCTATACTCAACGATATTGTTCATAGAACGGCCAATACAAATCCCTTGAAAAATCACTAACTTGCCACTTGGAGCGAATATGGCCCATGCTGCAAGGGACAGGTCTTGCATACTACGACTAGCACCATTGGCATAACCAACAAATGGTTCCAAAGATTCCGACATCTGCAACAAATGCAAAGCATATTACTAACCACATGAAAACTCTAAAATTCAAATTGTGAGACACACACGCAATCAAAGCATATATACAATGTTTTTACTACGCACAATCAAGCATAGTAACATTTAAGGTACAACCCATTTCGAGGCTGTGACAATGGAATTCCATCATATTCAACCAACTTGTAAGAACCTTTTGCCAAAACACACTTGACAATGTAGGGGCCCATCCATAGTAGTTTAAATTTTCCTATTTCTAATTTATCAGCTTCTTGATCATAAAGCAAGACCAGGTCTCCTTCTGAGAATATGTGAGGCTTGACATTGCAGTCATATTGTTCCTTAATTTGTTTCTTATGTGCTTCGTTGGCCAATGCGGCTTCATGACGTGTTGCATCCACGAGGATGATTTCTAAGAAACGTGCTTCCTCATTAGAAGTGTCAGGTCACAAGTCAATTGCGAGTTTTAGTGATGAAATCTCACATTGTATTGGAAAGATTTCCTCAGGACCATACACCAATTGGAAAGGTGTGAATCTAGTTTCATTTCTTACGAAGGTTTGGTAAGCCCACAAAGCTGAGTACAAGATCAAATTCTAGTTTCATTTGTGAACTCCTATCATTCGTTGAAGCATTCGCTTAAGAACTTTATTGGTGGCTTCAAATTGTCCATTAGCACATGGATAATGAGTAGAACTATCATGTGAGAGTCCTAACTTGGCAATTAATTCAGTCATCATGTGATTGCGAAAATGTGAACCATGATCTGTAACTACAGCTTGTGGTACACCAAACCGTACAACCACATGGTTGAAGAAAAAAAGTGCAATTGTCTCACCACTGTTGTTTAATGTAGGCATCGCCTCGGCCCATTTCGTAAAATAGTCAATGGTGACAATAATATACCCATGCCCCCCGACCGAGTAAGGGTTACATGTCATGAGATCAATGCCCCATTTTGCAAATGGTCCAACATTGATGACAGGATGCAGTGGTGTAGGTGGTAATCGAGTTTTACAGTAAAAAATCTGGCATGCATGACAACTTCTGACAACAATAATGCAATCACTAAATATGGTAGGCCAAAAGTAACCGACACGAAGAATTTTTCGTGTGGTAGCATAACCAAATAAATTTCCACCACAAGCACTAGAATGGCAATCATTTAGAACTTTCTCGGCTTCCTCATGTGTGAGGCACCTACGAAAAATCATATCGATACCGCAATGATAAAGGGTTTCGCCAATGATCATATAATATTTGGCCTGATATCGAATATGTCGTTGTTGCAAGTGAGAGGTATCAGGCCGAAAGGTTTGGGTTTGGAGATAGATCAGTATATCTCGATACCAAGTTTCAAATGACGAGATCAGAAACAGAGACTCATCCAAAATTTATGGTTCCGTTGTTGAGTCGATGGCGGTAGAGGGAAGGTCGCAAAGAAGCTGGGAAAAAAACTAGAGATTTCTTTGACTTGGATTTGATGAATTCCAAATCAAATTACTACAAAATGACAATCCATTTTGAATATTTGCCCCCCAGCAATTGACGTGACAAGATGTATGTCATAGGGTTGCAATCCGAAATGACAGTGGTCTTTCAGAGCAGGATATAATGGCGAAACCTTTGTACATCTTTAATGGAAGCCAAAGCTAGCTTCTCAACGTAATAATACTTAAATTCCGTATCATTGAGATTACGAATCAAATAATAGATCAGATGTTCAATCCCATATTCTTCTTGGACTATAACCATAGCAATGGTTGTATTGGCAGTGGCGAGATACAGGAATAGTCATTATGATAATTAGGGGAATACATTAATGATGCTCGGCTCAGAGTATATTTGAGAGCATCAAAGGAAGCTTGCGTAACCTGGTCCCAATGGAAGGGAATTCCCTTTTTCAAAAGGCGAGTTAATCCTTTAGCCATTTCGACATAGTTGGGAATGAATCTCCTTACAAGGTTAGCCTTCCCTTGGAGTCTCTATAGCTGAAGTAAATTGGAAGGTGGATGTAGATCAAGAATTTCTTTAACCTTCAAGGGATCGAGTCGATTTTCTTCTTTAGAAACTATGAAACCAAGCAAATGACCAGAACCAACATAAAACACAAATTTATGTGGATTGAGTCGAATTTCGTAGTTTCGGCACCGTAAAACGATGGCTCTCAAATGTTGTAGGTGATCAGCATGTTTCCATGAATGAGCAGGCAAGTTATCTAGATAGGGTTGAACGATGTGTTTGATGTCATGGAAGGCATAATTCATTTCCCTTTGAAAAGTTTCCCCAGTGTTCTTCAAACCAAAATGGAGTTTCCTATATGTGAATGTGCCCTAGGGACAAATAAAGGTAGTTTTAGATTAGTTTTCTGGGGGATATTGATCTGATTATAGCTGAAAATCCATCCATAAATGAAAATATTTCACATCTGGCACATTCATGAATTATCTGGTCGATAAAGGGAGTGGGATAGTTGTCTTTTGGACAAGCATGATTAACATCCCTATAATAAACACACACTCATATTGTTTCCTGTTTCTTCATGACAGGAATAATATTGGAAACCCAATCGGTAAGAGGAATGTGGTATATGAAACCAGCATGCAAAAGTTTTTCAACTTCTACTTTTGTGGCAGTAGCCTTCTTCAAATGAAAAGGACAAAGGCGTTGTCATACCGGCTTGACATTAGGATACATTTCAATCTCGTTTTCGACTATACTAGAATCAATACCTGGAATTTCCTCATATGACCAAGTAAATATATTGCGGAATTCACGAAAAATAGCACGGTAAGTTTCAAGTTCCGATGGAGAACAATATTTGCCAACATGTATGTTTTCTACAATTCTAGGTTTGGTCGAAATATCGATAGAAATGGTTTCTTCAATATTCGATAAGTTTTATTCAGAATCGACTATGTCTATAAATACAGAATTTGAAAGGAAACCAACGATTGAAGAGCGATTTAGTTCATTTGGAATGTCTTCTATGTGATCTGGAAGATGGGATCGATGATGATAATCTTCCCATGGTTACTCTTCTATCATCATTGATCGGATCATTTTTTCATCAGTAGAAAATGTACGTGAAAAGGGATCAAAGGAAGTATCATAGTCCAACGAATGATCGATCCATACAATCAGTGATGATGGATTTGGATTTGCTGTGCAAGACAAAAAGATTGATTTTTATGCGAGCTCAATTGGGTTTAGTGGCATGGTTTCATTAAGCATAGTAACTTCGAAATTATTGGAAATCTTCCATGAGTCAGATGAAGTGGAAGATATCATGTTACAGATCTCAAGTTTTGCAACTTCCGTCGTTTGTGATGGTGACAGTAGTGAAAAGGTGCCCATTAGGAAAGAATCTTTGAAGAGACCTACTCCAATGTTTTGAAGAGATAGCAAAGGTCGTGAACTAACGAATCGCTTCCAGTTGCCTATGAACTAGAGGCAAAGAAGGCGATTTGATCAATTATCGTGATTCTGCCTTTATGAGGGAAAGCGATCATACGCAAGTGTGTCAAAACCACAACAACCATAACATAAACCCCCAGTCTTCCTAGTAAAATATTGTAGTCAAGGGGTCTGTCAACGACCTCACTTCAACAGTTACAATTTTTCCCCCTATTTCTATCTACAAGTTACTTCAAATTCCACAAGGTGTATAAGTGCGACTGTCAAAAGCTTTTAGTGTCGTAGGTGATCATGAAAAAGGCAGCGATCCAAGTGTTTTCAAGCTATTCATTGACAAGATATAGGTAGATGCACCTTCGTCAACAATGGTTTGGTGAATGAGGTGATTCAAAGCATTTACTTGGATCAAGAATGCAAACTGTGATGGTAATTGTGGCATATAACCCGCATGGTTAAAAACTACAATATTGAAATCTGTGGGATCAATTTCACCAATTGCTAACAATAAATAATTCTTTTGGGAGGGACAATTTTGAAGCAGCTCAAACATCGACATAGCAGAAGGTGACTGAGGCAAATCTTCTACTATGTTATAATTTTGTGCTACTCGAGCTCGCGGGTTAAATGTAGATTTATGAACAATTCCCTTAGGTGATTTTAGTGTTAATGTTGGTGCAATGGGTGGTGGAATGGAGTCAGAAGAAGTAAAATTCAAAATATTGGGTTGATCTATAGCCTGGTTATTCGACGACGAAAGTGGATTACAGTAATCGTTACTTCGTGTAGTCACCCAAGCATCAGTCTTAGGCTTAGTGGTGGATAACATAAGCATTTGTGAGGTGGAAGCACGATCTGTAGAAACCAAATGAGTCTCTAGGTTTGGAAAAGAGTCTGTCAACACAGCGGATGTACTAGAAGTCTTAAGACGTTTTGAGACTTCAGAGCGGTGAGGACAGTCTCACATAAAGTTCTCATTACAAATTAAACATGGGTAATGAGGTGTCGTAGCTGAAGAAGAGGAATCAGATGATTTCTCTTGAGGGGGAGAATTTTGTTTCTTTTTAGTTTTCCCCTTTTTCTTGCTTCTAAGTTTCTTTTCATTTTTACCTTTGTCAAATGACACGACATTTATTTTGGAAGCAAGTGTATTATCATGTGTATTAAAGGTTTGATTTGAAATAGCAAGTGTTTGACTAGATGGTCTACTTGCTGTTTGAGTGATTGAAGAACCTATCACACCATCACCAGCACGAGAGTCCTTACTGGATGGAGGTGGTGGAATAGTAAAAGATGGTTTAGGTGCATTTGGAATCTTATCATAGAGCGTGCCAGACTAGGTGTAAATCAAGTCTAGGTATTGGGCACGAGAAATTGCTTGCTCTTCAGTAACGACTCCTCCTTTAGCCACATCCTCGGTGATAGATGGAATCAAGGATTTAATAAACCACTCAACTAAACGATAATCAGGAACAAAAGTTTTAACCATTTGACGATGATGACGCCACCCATGAATATGATCAGAAATGTGAGTAGCAGTGGTATGTTTAAAGTTGGTCAACAATTCTATTCCAGTTTCATATCTGATGGGTAACTAGAAATGGGCTAAAAATGTAGTGGCTAAGGCTGTGAAGTTGTCAAATGAAGCTCATGTTAATTCAATAAACCACTTTGCAGCTGGACCAGTGAGTGTTCACTGGAAAAGACATAGTCTTACTGAACCATCATTTAGGGAGTTGGATGAACACAATAAATGAAAAGTCATAACGTGATTGGACAAATCTTCTCTAGGGTTTCCATTGAACTTAGGAATATCATAAGGAAATTCGTGTGGAATCACCGACCACCAAGCTGAATAAAGAATGGGATCATTGGTAAGCCGATTTAAATCCTGTAATTCAAGTGTTGCGACAAAAGGAAACTATTGGTTTAGGTTGGGTTGATCATAACCGGGGTGAGATGGAATTTCCTTGGCAATAGGCATTTGCATACTAGCATAAGGAATCTACTATTGGTAACCTTGATAGGGGTAGGTTTATTGAGCATATCCAGTATAAGGTTGTTGTTGGAAAGCAGGATAAATTTGTTGTTGACAAAAACCAGCATAGGCTTGTTGACTAGAACCTAGGTAAGCTTGTTGTTGACCGAACCCAACATAGGCTTGTTGACCAAGTCTAGGATAAATTTGGTATTGATTTCTATTGTTGGTATTTTGGCTACCACAGTTGTTGATACAACTGTTATTTCCCACCAACATAAGTTTGACCAGGTTGTGGATAAATTGGTTCAGTGTAAGTCTGAGTCATCCCAGTTAATGGTAAACTGTCCTAAGGTTGTTGGATTTTAGACCCAAATGGTTGTTGTAAAATGGCCTGAGAAGACTGAGTATGTAGACTTGAAACTTTAGGGTAAGAGGTTGAAGGATCAGTGTACAAAGGTTGAGATATAATCAACTGATCTTGCGACTGTGGTAAAGTCGTAACGACGAGCGTAGTAGGTATGGATGAAACAGGATGTATTGGTTGTGATGAATACAAGAGCCTTGGTTGAACATGCATTGTAGGTTGCCATTGACAAACAATCATTCTAGAATAAGTTAGACCTAAAGATGATGGTATACTGCCATATGGTGGCCCCCTAGAGTATGGAGAATAAGCATATTGGGAACATTGTTCTCCATATGGAGGTAATCCAGTGTTAAGTGGATACATTGGATGGTAACCAAATGGACCATATTGATATTAACTTGATGTATTAAATTTTTTAGTATCCGTAAGTGAAAAACCAGGTAAAATTATTGTACAACATGGGTGAAGACCATGGACTAGAAGAAACACCGGAGTGAGTTCTGCATAATGATTGGTAACCAAGTGGGACAGAAGGACCACCATAAAAATGTGACTCAGGTGTTGTGGTAAACATCGAAGAAGTAGCGACAATAGATGTTGTCACAGTTGTAATAGATGATACAGTGTGGGATGTTGTTTCAGCGATAGTCAAATGACCCAATAAATGTCTTAATGAATCTACGGGTGTTTGAAAGTAAATAGGATCAAGAGGAGCAGTACATGTTAACTAAGGAAAAGAAGGATAAAGATAAAGCCCTGGTCCAAAATGAGTTGGAGTTCTAGGTGAAGTTTCTTCTCCAAATTCCTCTTCAATAGCATTCAAATCGGCTGGAAGGATTTCACTGTCAGGTCCATAATAAATTTCCAGTGTTTGACTCTGCGGTAAAGGAGAAGTCTCAATAGTTACAGATGTATGTGGATAAACCGGTCGATCATCTTCCAGTACCGAAACAACTTTTGGTTGTTCAACTTCGGGATCCAACTGTTCTGGTAAAAGAACAACGGGTTTAGGATGAATTTCTTGAACAACTTTGGTTAAGAAGTAACTTCTTGTTGAACTATGATAGGTTCAAGATCAACTTCCAGTTGAACAAATTCAAGTTTAGAAGTAATTTCTTGTTGAACAACTTTGGGTTGAGGATCAGCTTCTTGTTGGACAACTTCAATTATCGTTTCACTAAGTTCACTTTCAGTGTCCTAAGGTAATTTTAAAGGTTCCACTTCAGTAGCAAATAAACCAGTAATAGTAGGAGTAACTGGAATTGCAGTACATACCAGTATAGGCGACTCTGGTAAATCAAATGAAGAACCAGAATTTTGTGATATACTAGACTCAGTTAAATGAGACCGCTTTCGCCGACTAGGTGTAGCTTTAGGTGGTAAAAGTAGTTTACTCATTGTCCTACGTGAACGACGGGGTAAAGGTTGATTTTATTCCATGGTTGTTGATTGATTTTATTATAAAAATAAATAAACAAAAAGAGGGTAATCTAGGCAAAAGAATTACCAAGTAAGTGAACTACAATATACCGCCTTGGAGGAGCCAAGGACTTAACATACGTGCAGCTAATCTCCCCGAATGTTGTTTTCGATGTATCACAGTATACAAGGTGACCGACTCGGTTACCTATGGATGGATAGCAACCTAATGTAGTCTTCCCAAATATACCAAAAAGTACGTGGAGGCCCAATCTATGTTAGCAATGTCTAAAGCGAAACCACACAATCAGAGCATTCCCTTGTACTTTTCGTACTATAACACTGCCCGATATACCCAAAAGTACGTGGATGAGCTACGATATACTTATGTACGTGGAATGAGGTATCACACTCGGAATTTATTGCAGACCGTTAGCAATAGCTGCTATGTTTAATGACACTGGAACACGTCTCTAGCCTAGACCTCTAAATGTTATGCGTTAAGTTACAATGCTCCATTAGATTAATTGAGATAAATTTTAGTTGAGCTTCTTTAAAAGTTTTCCTTTCAGGTTCACCACGTTATGTTTCTGAAACTCCTAGAATGCAACTAAGATGGGAAACATTCTTTTCATTTGATTTAAACAATGAAAACAGTAACTAAAAGGGATAGAGAAATCATAATCTTTAAACAAAGAGCAGAGAGCACATCTAATGCAACTTTCCCTATACCATTCCTACAAGCACACACAAACTTCTAAATGCCTTATGCATGTTTTTATTTTCATTTCTTTAATGTTTAGATGAACATAAAGAAACTAAATGCACAAATGATCAATCAATCGTTTTCACAAGAAACGAAGACTTTACGACATTTTATTTTTCAAAAATGTAAAGACAAATCAATGTAAGCTAACTTTTGGATTGATTCGACAATGATAAAGAAAACATAAGGACACATTGAACAAACAAAGCCAAAGTGGGCATGGAAAAGAAATGTTAATTTAGACTTCTGGGACAGAGAAACATTGACCATTCAGAAAACAATATGTGAAACAGTTTGGAAACAATCAAGCAAAAAGATGGGTTTTTGGCTTGACACGGACTAGCATAGCCCTGAGTGGGAGACAATGTGTTGCAGAGCACTGTCTCTAGGATACCGCTGCTCTGCAGCGCACTATGTCAAGAACAATAGTGCGTTGATGCCAGAGAACACTATTAGCACACAAATAAGCACACATTTTGACCAAACACACTTCAAAATGACTGAATATAGGAAAATGAACTCAAGAAAAGTCTATTGGTGCTGTTAAGACAAGGGATAACTACAAGGAATGATGGTCTTTCCCCAGTATGGTCCCCAATCTGTTATACGGAATTTTTACCTATGAATAAGTATATCTTCCCTAAGTGGATAGTTTCACTTAGAAAAACTGAAGTAAAGATGTTTAACCTTTTCCTACAATAAACAAATAAGATAAAAGAACCTACTTGTGATCCTTCTCTTCCTTTGATCTCCTTTGAGTTGCTCCCGTCGCTCCCTCTCAAACTGAATTCAGTCAATTAGTACCTGCCAACATAAACAGAAGACGACACAAATAAAAGCATATGATCTATTTATTGTAAAAAAATGGAATCGACAACATTTGAACATACATTCATCACAGATATAGACAAAAGTATTGGGAAAGGAACAAACAACTTTATTGATTGATAGAAGAAAGATTTACACCCAATGTGGTCTGATATCATGTCACTCATCTAACTTAGTCCAAGCCCTCATCACACCAATAGCAACATCAATCCAGTAGCATAACATTACTTTGACAATGATTTCATGTCTCCAAACCAATAGTATTTCTCTATAAAATCCAAGCTCCTTAGCTCTATGATGGGAGGCCAATTTATAGATGAACGCAAGTGGTTTTGTCATTAATATGGCATTGAATGGTTTTCCATAATTGGATGATTAGTTTCCATGTTCAAAGGGATGAGAGGATAGAGGATTAGATGATCCAAGGCTATCCTAAGTGGAGCTCATCTTGATAGGATAGGATTTGGGTTCCTTCTAGAGGGATCTAGAAAGGAGGAATATACTCAGGATCCAATGAACATTTCGAGGATTCTCACCCAGCGTAGGCTTGAGTGGGCTTAGGTGCTTTGCAATGCAGCCTTTAATGGGGCTACCTACTCTACAGAGCACTTACCCTGACCATGGGTGCGCTGGTGACCCAAGGAAGCACTTCAGCAGGGTTTGAAGTGAGGAAAATCTCATGTATGAAAGCACTCAATGAGGTGGCATGTCTAGAGCATGTAGCAACTAAAATAGGGTTTGATAGACCTTGTTTACACTGATCTTATCGTCGGGAGTGATGTGCCCAAATAGACCTGTAACAAGGACATCTCGTCTGCAAGATCGCCAAATCAGCATGGTACTTGTATAACATAATCATAACAACATATAGAGATATAAACATCATTCTAGGTAGGGTCCAATTATCAATGCAAGGCCATATAAATAATGCATGTTATGACCTCATGCATGACAAAAACCATTACTCCATTGTACACATTGCCATATGCAACCATCAACATGCATAAGCAATGCCAAATCACCTACACATATGCATAGATGCATGTAGTCGAGCATAAGTGATCAATTCTTGTAATCAACATACAAGATTGATACATGTAATCAAATCTACAAGAATGTAGCCTAACATACAAGGATGTAAATAGGAAATATAAAATCAATAGGTAAGCGACATGTAACAATATGTAACTAATCATATACTCATGATGATGCATTCCACAAAATCAATATCAAATTCTCCATGAAAACCTTACTTCAACCATAATCAATCATCAAGAAAATGTAACAAGCACATGGAATGCAAGTGTAAGAGACACACATGAAACTGAAATGCATGGATCACCAACGCACACCGCCCATCGTGTTCGAGGGGTGAACCATGCTCTGATAACACTTTGTAACACCCTCCTCCCACATCTACCCAAGTAACCATGCCAATCAGGTAAACAGGCGACGAGAGGATACTATCATTGGATTCAACCTCCTATGTGACCTTAAGGAAGTGGAATCAACGAAACACATCAACCAACCTATCCACATCAGCAACAAAACCCTCAGGAGACATGTCAGCCACTCAGACATCCTGTCCCTGGGTCCCATTGATGTTTTGGACATCTTAGGCCTCAGTCTCTCCTATGATATAGGCCAGAGAGTGTACAGAAACCCAAATTCGCTCTCACAGGCTTGCCTACCAGTGACCAGAGACTAAATTCGTAAGAATTATGCCAACAACCCCAGGATTTGAGCCACTTTTTCAGGCTTAGAGCCCAGGTAGTTTCCCACAATGGAATAATAACTCAGTAACAGTAAAAGAACAGGCAAACAATGATGCAAAATTAATAAGTTGAACAAAAGATTAATCAAACCCCTAATAGACATGTGAGGCATTTTGTCAAACATATCATAAACATGTAACCTATAGGTGTAAACAACATAATTAAGTCTAGGGATCTCATACTTATCTAAGAATCACTATGAACGATTATTCCCTCATGTCATTTGCTACATTATGCACATCATAATAGGATTCCAACACAATGCACATCATAATAGGATTTACCATGATATCCATCTGATCACTAAGATAAACAAGCATGAATGCCATCAAATTTCCCCACCTACACCATTGTTCGTTGCGTGTTATACTCTTTCCACAACTAGTCCCATGCACAGCAGGTCACACAGGGGGCAACAAGACCCCTTGTTCGTTGATCCAAATTTAAACACGAACGCAACAAATTATAGATATAATCATACATATAGAGATGTAGCAGGAATAATACTTCATTTTATTACTATAAAATACTGAAATATGCTTACACACAGAAATGGAAATAAACTAGCTAGGGCGATGGTAGCTTATCTCTAAGAAGATATGTGGCGGCTACATGCCTCTGAACTATGTTACAATGAGGTTCGAAGGCCTATTTATTGTTGAGAAACAATGGAGATCCCTAAACATCTAAAAACCTAACCCTAGAAGATGAAACACCAAACTGCGGGTTCCGTTTGGGTAAAATGGTACATCAACTTCATGGGGTCGTAACTTTGGCATACGATCTCTGTTTGACGCGCACAATATCTCGTTAGAAATATCTATCTGAGAACTACAACTTTGGGAAGAGAAACATGGAAACATGGTCCATGGACCCATGTTTCACCCAGTTTTCCCAAAAAACGTCGTTTAGGGCCTCAAAATGGCTCTGGAAGTTCAGGACCCAAAAAACTGCTAAAAATAGTAAACTATGCGACAATTAAGGAAACTGAAAAAGCTGAAAGAAACAATGGTGGGGGTCCAAGTGGACTTGGTGGGTGGCCACCAATATCCACCTGGATCATTCCTCCCCCCTTAGGAAGCAGTGGTCCCCATTGCATTGAGTTCTTCCATGAGATGAGGAAACTTCTGCTGAACTTGGTCCCTGGTGAGCCACTAGCCTTGGTGAAGGAGTTGGCCTGCTTTGATAATTCGATACAGTTGGATATTCCACTAGCGAGTGTGCTTGATCTATGTGTCCATGATCGGATCAGTTGCAGCTTGTTCCATGTAATCTAGATTTAACTCTGTGGGTGTGAACTGTTCTGCAATGTTGAATGTGTCTAGTAATAGTGGAAAGTATGGATGAAGGTAGTCCACATTGAACACTGGGTGCAGGCCAAGGAATTGGGGAATGCTGAGCTCAAGTTCATTGTCTCCCACAACCTTGGTAATGGTGTAAGGACCATATCGGAGTGGTCTGAGTTTCTGATAGGCTCTGGTAAGGCGTTTCTTTTGCAAATGCAACCAGACTTTGTTGCCCACCTGAAACTTGTGTGGAACTCGATGTTGATCATGTCACTTCTTGTACTTGGCATTTGATTTCTCCAAAATGTCGTGGACCTACTGGTGAATATGTTGGATTTGCTCAATGATGTTGTTTTCTTTATTTGTTTCGGACTGGACATGAGTCGAATCTACGTGAGTAGCTGCAATTGGTGTGGCCACATCAATGGGACATAGTGGTTCGAATCCCAAGCCCACCTGAAAAGGGTTGTGGCCAGTCGAGCTGTCGAGAGCCTGGCTGTATCTGTGCTGAACATAGGGGAGGCTCTCGTCCCATGTGCATGGATTCTTTGATTTGTACATGCGCAGAATGTGTACAATCATCCTGTTCACAACCTCTGTCTGGCCACCAGTTTGAGGATGGAAGGCTATGGACTTAGTGAGTTGGTGTCCAGCATCAACCAAAGACTGGACCAAAATGTACTGAGGAACCTGCTATCCTGATCTGAGATGATAGGCTGTGGGATCCCAAAGTGTACCCATACTCGTTCAAAGAAGAGCTAAGTAGTGGCTTCTGCTGTGATATTCTTCTTGCAGGCTACCATAATGACCATCTTCGAGAACTTGTCAATGACCACAAAAACACAATAGTTTCCATGCTTAGTAGAAGGAAGGCCCGACATGTAATCCATGGAGATGGATTCCCAAGGTCGACTAGCAGTAGGCAGTGGGGTATAGAG
The DNA here is from genome assembly GCA_031772625.1 of Pinus tabuliformis. Lineage (NCBI taxonomy): Eukaryota > Viridiplantae > Streptophyta > Pinopsida > Pinales > Pinaceae > Pinus > Pinus tabuliformis. The sequence continues at coordinate 620,909,175 of CM062810.1, forward strand.
GCCTTACTTCTTGATGGTCAGTTTGGCAATGGCGCAGGCAGTGCATGATCTGATGTAATTCCCGACATCTCGTTGAAGATTCAGCCAATAGAAATACTTCTGCAGTACTACCACTATTTTCTCAACCCCGAAATTCCTAGCAGCCCGACTATAGTGTGCTTCCCAAATCACATTGGCACGCTCGCTTGAAGGAACACAAAGGTGACCCAGGTGGCATAATAGGGCATCCTGAAGGTGAAAACCTGGAACATGATGACCCTCCAAGAGTGTCTAGTATGTGTGGCCGAATTTTGGGTCACTTTTGTAGAGAAGTGGCCAATCGGAAGTCTCGTGCCCACAAGAGTTGAGCGTGGTGGTTAACGCCATGATCAGTGGTCGACTGAGGCAATCTGCAACATTATTGGTGCTACCCTTCTTATACTTGATATTCAAATGGAACTGTTGTAGGTATGTGGACCACTTCTGATGACGATCATTCTGCAATTTCCCTTGGGTCTGTATGAACTGCAGGGGTCAGTGGTCTATGTGGATGACCATTTCCTTCCCCAAAATATAAAGCTTCCATTGTCGGTAGGCCTGCACAATGGAATACATCTCTTTGTCATAAGTTGGATACTTTCGGACTGTGTTTGAAAGAGTATCACTATGATATGCCACTAGATGCCTTTGTTGAGTAAGGACTACCCCAATAGCATAGTCAGAGGCATCTGTCTCGACCTCAAATGGTTGTTACAAGTCTGCTAATGTGATCACTAGTGTCGATTAGTGGTGATATTTCAACTTTGTGAATGCCTTTTGTTGAGATTCAGACCAAAAGAATTTTTCTTTCGCTCCTCCTTTGGTGACTTGACTCAAGGGCCAAGTGATATGAGAAAATCCCAACACGAACCTACAGTAGGAGTTGGCAAGACCTAGAAAGCTGCGGAGCTCTGTCAGAGTGGTTGGAGCTGGTCAATCCCGAATGACTTGGATTTTGGCTGGATCCACATGCACCCCCCATTCATCAATAATGTATCCCAGATACTGAACCTTGGTCATGCCAAAAGTGCATTTCTCCAAACTGGCACATAACTTGTGTTGCCGCAGTGTTTTGAGAACCTGTTAGATGTGGTGGAGGTGCTCGTCCCAACTCTGGCTAAAGATCAGGATGTCATCTAAGTATACCACTAGAAATGTGTTGGTTAATAGCCATAATATGTCATCCATTAGCCTCATGAAGGTTGCAGGAGCATTCGTCAATCTGAAAGGCATAACCAACCATTTGAAAAGGCCCTCCTTGGCTTTGAAGGCAGTCTTCCACACATCGAAGGGTTCGATTGGTACCTGGTGATATCATGACTTCAAATCGATCTTGCTAAAATATTTTTTTCCCTCAATTGGCCTAGGAGTTCATCAATCCATGGGATTAGGTACCTATTATGGACAATGATCTTGTTCAGTGCCTAATAGTCAATACAGAGTCTCCAAGTCCCATCCTTCTTCTTTACCAACACGATTGGGCTTCCACAGGGCGATGAACTTGGACGGATGTGACCTTTCTGCAACATCTCCTGAATCTGCCTCTTGATTTCATCATTCTCCGACACGAAGTACTGATAGATTGGTCCATTGGGCAGCAGCACACCTGGGGTCAGATCGATGGAGTGCTTGACCTGACAGTGTAGAGGAACCCCTGCGGGGGAGGTGGAGATGTTCTCATACTCCTCCACGACCGTGTCCATCTAAATTTGTCGTGCAGAGGGGCCCTGTTTGGAGGTCGTGGCCACCGTCTTCTTCTTCCCTTGAGGGCATATCATCAGGAAACCAAATTTCCTGGTTTTGGAAATGAGCTTACTGCATTGTTTTGTACTAACCAAAGAGATGGCGGTAGGCGGTGCTACCTCTGATATCATGTACAACTTATTTCCCAAAATAACAATAACAACATCAGGCCTTGATTCATACACATCATGTTGCTTCCACTAGAATGGTTGTCCTAATAATACATCACAAACATGAAGGGGAGCAACGTCACACAATACCTCATCTGTGAAGGGTTTGATGTTGTATGGAAGGTGACACTGTTGGCTTACGCAAAGATCTCGTCCTTGGTGAAGCCACCCGATGGTGTACGGTTGTGGATGTGCTGTGGTCGGTAAGCCCAGCTGCTTCACGACCTCTATCGAGATGAGGTTCTTTTGTCTCATGCTGTCAATGATGAACTATAATGAAGAGCCCTTTACCCACAATTGGGAGTGCAAGAGATGATCCTCCTCCTCTGGATCTTCAGGTTCCTCCTTCTCGATCTTCATGGTGGCAACAGTGGGGTTGGGCTCTACATAGATAATCTGCTTCCCTTTGTCATTCCCCTTGTCGGGTTCTGACTCAGAGTCGGAGTATGCATCTGATTCAAAAACCCTTTGCTCATCCACCAGTGACTGCTTTTCCCTACACTCACTTGTGTTGTGAGTGGAGCTTTTATGGAACTCACACCACTTTCCCATGTCATTTTTCGGCTTCGTGGCGATGTTCATTTCTTGCAGCTTTGGCGAGTTGTCTTGGGCCGCCCCACCATGGCTTTGTCCTTTGTTCTGCAGTTTGGGGGCACCTTTCCCTTGGTTCGAATTCACAGATCCAAAGTCTTGCTTCTTCTATTTAAACTTTTTCTTGATCTTGACGACATATCGATATGTCATGTCGAGCAAGGAGATGTTCAGGAATTCTATTTCTTCCTGGATGTACTTGTGCAGGCAGTCGCGGTATTTGAGTACCAAATTCTACTCTAAATCCTTGATACCCAACTATGTGTGAAGGGTATGGAAAATATTGGTAAAATCTGGCACGTCTTGGTCCCTTCCCTGCTGTAGCATGGTCCACTTTACGTATTGATCCTCATAGCTTCTGACAAGGTAGTACTACTCCTTGAAGGCAGTTTGGAATGAATCCCATGTGGGTGCGGCTAAAAACAGTGAGGCCATACTTTCATCCTTCTGCATGCAGTAGGTTTCCCGCCAGTCCTTAACGTGGGGGGCAACTTTGAGAAGAGCGAAAGTAATCTTTTCCCGACTGGAAAAATTATGAACAGAAATTACCCTTCTAGCATATTTAACCATTTATCTACGAAGTTTACTTCTATCTGACCCTCAAATATGGGAATGCCAAAGTTAACTTGTACCTTAAAGGGTGTGGCACTTCCAGAGTAGCTACTAGAAGCAGATGTGTCGCCCCTGGGTAGCCGCTGAAAGATCTGGGCAAAGTTGTCCATTATTGTGTTTCTTTGTCGCTCGAGGGCCTCTTCGAGCAAGATTTTGATAGGATCTCTTGCCCCCTCGTCTTTCTTTTCATCTGCCATGGGAGGTTGTCGGGATTTGCATGGCTGGTCTTGCAAAGGTTCGACCAGTTTAAGCTCTAACTCCTTATATCCCAACCTCGTTGGGGACATGCAAGGAAAGACAAAGAAAGAGGAGACCGCTCTGAAACCATTGATCCGGATTTAAACAAGAACGCAACAAATTACAGATATAACCATACATATAGAGATGCAGTAGGAATAATACTTCATTTCGTTACTGTAAAATACTGAAATATGCTTACAAACAGAAACAAAAATAAACTAGCTAGGGCGATGGTAGCTTATCTCTGAGAAGAGATGTGGCGGCTACATGCCTCTAAACTGTGTTACAATGAGGCTCGAAGGCCTATTTATTATTGAGAAACAATGGAGAACCCTAAACATCCAAAAACCTAACCCTAGAATATGAAACACCGAATTGTGGGCCTCGTTTGGGTAAATTGGTAAATCAACTTCCCGGGGTCGTAACTTTGGCATATGATATCCGTTTGACACGCAAAATATCTCATTAGAAATATCTACCCAAGAAATACAACTTTGGGAAGAGCGACATCAGTCCATGGACCCATGTTGCTCCCAATTTTCCCAAAAAAAGTCGTTTATGGCCTCAAAATGGCTTCGGAAGTTTAGGACCCGAAAAACTGCTAAAAATAGTAAACTATGCTACAATTAAGGAAACTGAAAAGCTGAAAGAAACAATGGTGGGGGACCAAGTGGACTTGGTGGGTGGCCACCAATATTCACCTGGATCATTCGTCGTGCTGGACGCAGCAGGTGGGTCACAGGGGGGGCGACATCCCCCCATCTTGGGGGGGTTTGAGTGGGGCGGTAGCCCCCCTCTATGGGGTCCGGGGCAGTGCCCCGAGGGATTTTTTTTTTGGACCCTATAGCAGGTGGGCAGACCTACCTATGGTTTTGTGGGTGGTTTTCGCACATGGTTTTGGGCATGATGGTTTTATTTCGATGGTATTTTGTAGATCCACTCAAGGGAACTAGGGATATGTTCTAATCCAGGGTTAATGGATTGGGGTTTATGGATGTTTCGACATGTATATATATATGTATTGTAACATTGAAAGGAATATAATGAAAAATCAATCTGTTAGTCCGAATTTTGGGATCTAGGGGAAAATTTCATGTATATCTATTTTATGTTTTATACTCTAGCCATTGTTTATTTTATGTTTTAGAATTCATATGCAGGTAATTTTTGTACGGTGTTAAAACCTAAATCATGAGGAATTTTCTTGTCTCCTAGTCTCTCAGGCTTTACTACAATCCAAACTTGGAACACTAGGCCCTAAACCAAGACCCACTCTCTAGGCTTTACTGCATATCGCAAACCCTGGATTACTATGCCCAACAGAGAGGAAGATAGCTCTTAGATTTACAGTATATCTTGTCATTCACTGGCAAGGATTTCTAGGCCCACCGAGGAAACACAATCCTGGCTTTACGACAACCCACAATCTGGCTCAAGGGTCACTAGGCCAGTGGCTTTACTGTGATCCACAGTCTGGCTCAAGGACCACTAGACCATGTGCTCTATCATTCAGAGATCCACCCCACTCAGCTTCAAATCCATCTGGCAATCCAGCTCAACCAAAACATGAGAACCCCGTCACACCATGTGTATCCGAAAATGGCAAGGCTAGGTTGAAAACATTGTTACACCTGGAAAAACCCATGCCATAACAACAAAAGAACCACATCCAATACCATGCATGGCAAATCTAGCAAGGAAAATAAACATGAAAATCAATACCTGTTATGAATCTTATTGTAGCTGCTTGATCGTCCCTTTCCTTGCTTGATCTTTGCTTCCTCTTTCATTCTTTGCCTTTCTTACTCCAATGCCAAAATGCTCCAAGAAAACTCTATGTGTCCAACTGTGAGAGAGAGAGAGAGGGAATAATGAGAGAGCTCCAAAAATCAATTCACTAAATGTTACCAACTGATCCTCAAAAGCCTATTAATGAATGAGGCCTCTATTTTCTTCATTTTCCATTATTTTCCTTCAATTTCATTCTCACATGCAACCTGTGACCTTTCACCTCCCTTTTCTGCTAATTTCCATTATTTTCATAAATAAATGTGCTAGAAATTCCATTTTGCCTTTCCAAAGACTTAGTCATTGCCTTTGCTAATTTCCTTAGCCATAAACAATCAAATGAACACTCCTAAGATGTCTTGCTAATATTCAGCTTGGAATAAGTGTCCCATCAACCGTAGTTATTATTTTTTCCTTTATTAAGTTTTATTACATGGAATTTTCACTAGGGTTGTTACACTTACAATGTTGTGTGTCTTTTGGAGCAAGTACGTGCCAAAATCCAATATATTACAAGGTTTAGATCCATGCATAGAACCAACAAGCAAATGATTAGCAAGAAAAATACACAAAGGAAAAAACAAAGCAACTATATATAAATAAGAGGACTAGTTAGAATGTAAAAACAAAGATAACAAAAAATATAAATAATGGAGGTTGGGTAATAAAAAATCTCTTTATTACTTGATTCAAAGAAATATTATCCTAGAGACACTAAAAGGATTTGATGGGGGAATTGACTCTATGGCTTTCATAAATGAAGATATCTTTCCCTATCCTTGCAAAACTGATCTCTCCTCAAGAAGTCTTTTGAAATATTTATAATCATGGGTTCTATGAACCAAAAGAAATGCTAATTATCGAACAATTTGGCAACATAACTTTGCAATGAATTTTTTTTTGCCTAAATGTAGTGATATTTATAGTCCCAAGTTCATGCTTTCTCTCCACTTGTCTCATTGATGAGATTTGACCTTTGAGTGAGCTAGTGGGAGACAAGGGGATTCCTTTGGAGGCTCCTTTATTCCACTTCAATGGTGTAGTGGCTCAACACTAAGTTGCCTGACCTTGTCCTTTCACCTAGTGGTTGTAATTTAGTTTGATTTGGCTCATGGATTACTAACATGTCACTTCTATGCTGCTCTTGAAGAAACATCCACGATGATTTGTGTAAAACTGTTGAGATCGCTTTATGTGGTTTGATTTTTCAAATGTAAACCTTTAGAATCTTTTCTTTTTTATTTCTTTTTGATGTCTTTCAACAATCACTAGTGTATTTATACAATCCATTATTTTGTGTTGAGTGCCCTAGCTACTACATTTGGGTACACAATGTTTTGGTGATAACATACAATATCAAAGCAAGATTTCAATTCCTAATCAAATCTCTCCTAAGGAAAAGCTTTATCTTGTAAGTGAACTCCATTGATTATGTGGAATATATAAAGCACAAACTAGAGCTCATGCAAGGGGATCCTTATGGACCAACAATGATGATATTTGAAACAAAAAAAAAACTAGATAATAATTATTTGTTTTCTGACAACAACATACACATAGACATAATTGCCACTTTGGTTTTGTGTCTACTTGGAGGAGCGAAGAAATATACCATATTCATTCTAAAAAATAGTTTGTTTCAAGGATGTAGTAGAAAACAAACTTTCTACTTTAACCACTTCAAAGCCTCTATTGCTTAATGTTTATACTATGGAGAAATTATAAGAGTTTCCAATCTAGGATGTGTCCAAGATGAAGTTTAAAATCCAACCTTCTTTTTGTTAATCTTCTATGTGCTTTGCATATTCAGTAATTTCTAGCTTCTAGCATCAAACTTGTATTAATGGATCACTTTCACCTCCATAAAGCATTCTACATATATTACTCCATGTATCTCTTTATTCTAAAAATTTCATTACTATTCAATTGTGAAGACTTTTGATTATTAGGAAGTTTTTAATGAGGATTCCTAACTCTAGAAAAGAGTTGATCCTTTTTATAATTCATGGTTCCTAGATTTTCCCTTATCTTATAGATATAAAAAATTTCGTTATTATTCAATTGTGAAGACTTTTATTATGAAGTTTTTAAGGAAGATCCCTAGCTCTATGGAAAAATTAATCTTTTTGGTAATTCATGGTTCCTAAATTTTGCCCTTATCCTATTCCATTGCAATTTTGGCATTACCAAATTTTTTAGGATATCAAGAATAGCTTGAATAACTCCTAAATTTTGCCCTTATCCTATTCCATTGCAATTTTGGCATTACCAAATTTTTTAGGATATCAAGAATAGCTTGAATAACTACTTCAAAATATATCTTCACTAGATTAGGTTTGGTTTTCTTACATATGTTTAAAGCTCTTTTAAGATTGACAACCACTAAGGTTTATTAGACATGATGATATTATTAGATGAGTTAAAAGTTTGGCTTATGAAAATGCAACGTTTTGACGTTGGATTTGTCAAACATTTTTTAGATTTAATACTTAAATTAACATGTTGAAGAGAGATCATGAACGTACACATGCAATTCGGAAAATAAAATTCCCAAAAATCAAAATTCTATGAATTTAAAAACAGATAAAGACTTCAACTGGAAAAAGAGAGGAAAAACTCAATGGCTATTTTTCAGTCCGTTCAATCAAAGTCGTAATGATTCCATAACGTCATTCACATAACGTAAGCATACATAATGCAATAATTGAAAGAAACAAAAAAACAAACATCTCCGGATTTTTTTTGGAAACGCGGTATCCAGCTCATTGCCAATTAAAGTTTTCATTTCCATGATAAAGTAGGACGACATTGCCGTAGTGTAATGATATTGCTGTAATGTAATGATATGATTTTGTTTTTTTATTAAAAATTATGGAAATTCTAGTCATATTTTGAAAAAAATTGATAGGAATTTTTGTAAATCTAAATAAAAGTTGTTAAATTTCATAATTTTAGGTGTTTTGGAGGTTTTTGATAATGCTAAATTTAATTCCATCATAAAAACATAATTCAAACATTACATCTACAAAAAATTTTGAATTTTTTTACCCAAATTCCAACGGCTTTTGATTATCCAAACAATTCCTCAACCTCCATAAATAACTTTATATTTATTTATTTGAAAATCCAAATCATCTCTAATTACGCCTGCTTTATATCCTTGTTTGCGCAAAGAGCAGCATGTTCTTTCATTTGAACAGGATAAAGTACACCGTAATAAGTATCGTCCTTACAAAATAGATTCTATTCAATCTGCGTCTCAAACTTTAGTCACTTCATCCTGAAAATAATAAGTATAGTCCTTACAAAATAGATTCTATTCAATCTACGTCTCAAACTTTAGTCACTTCATCCTGAAAATATTTAGACACATGAATGAAAAATAGGACCAGGATTTCCAAAGGTTTTTTAAGCATAAGTGGAAAGCCATGGTAACAAAACCAGGTGTCGACTGTAAATCCTTTATAAAACTAGTGTTTCGTACAGAGGCCTCCATATTACAAGAGGGTAGGCATGCGTAGAGAAACCGGTACATCTTCACATGTGTGCATGTAGATAAGGGCCAAGAATTTTCAAATTTTTATGCACCAAAGGTGACAAGCCATGGAAATGAATCTAAGCCTAGACTACAATTCCATTATAAAACAAGAGCAATTGGCATAGTGTAAGTCCCCGCAGACTTGCTATATTGTTTTTAATTTTTTTAATATTAGCATTCAGCTTAACATATTTTCGCCACTTTGCCAAGCCACAACGTGAATGGTTACCTGCATCTTTTTGGTTGGCATGTATCACGACCGGAGGCAAACATTCGAGACACCTATAAAGTTTTCAGGCTACAATTTGTAGAGGCCCAACAGGTAAGTGTCTGAGCACCTTTGAACCTTCACAGTTTTCTGCTCTGGTCATTTCAACGTAGTCCTCTCTTTCTGAAGTATTATACACACACTAAAGCTCAGTGGAAACCAAATTGCTCAGATTCATAATGATGCAATGGAATGCAAGCTAGTAAAATTTTAATCAAATCCTAGCAGAGCAAGAGTGCATAGAAAAAGACTATAGTTCAAATGTAGGTTGTGTCTTCTTCTTTCCATATATAAGCTGCTAATCCTATAGTTCAAATGTAGGTTGGGTCTTCTTATTGCCATATATAAGCTGCTAATCCTGTGACCCGACTTGTTTCTCATTAAAAAAAAAATAACATGGACTTTATGTGTTTCTCCCAGTTCCTTTCTAGGCTCTACAGTAACCATGTTAACTCGCCTTTTCTTCCATTCCCACTTTGCTACCAAGTCTGGGCGGCTAACTATTGACTTATTTATGAGGCGAATCAACTAACTATTATGAGTATGAAGTGAGTCAACTCCACCACCCCGAGGAAAAGATATCGAAGAGCAGGCTAGCCCAAAAGAAGCAACTAAGTACGAGTGGATAGAATAGGCGAAGAGGGTAGGCACCAGTCGGCATGGGTAGATAAGAACTAACAAATTCATCATTATCAAACATTCCTTTTGTGTCATGCTCTCACCTATGACAATGGCATATTGAGCAACCTCCCTCCCTCCTCCTAGAGGGTAGGTTGACACCAAGTCAGTAACACTGCTTTCCTTCTAGTAACACCGCTTTTCTACCAGTATTGCAGTAGCGATCTTATGTTATAATACGCGATTACTACTTTTTAGATATTTAGAAATAGATCCAATCTGTAGACTCCTTTTTTAGTGTATGTGAGTACTGATGTTAGGAGTGTTTCTCACTTATTTCCACAAAACAACAAATGAAATTGTAGTTCCATATCCAGTTCCGGAGCCGATATATCCAAAGCCATCACCTCGCCACTCAGTTCCAAGTCGAGGGCTCAAAGCACAAGTTTAAGCATCAACAAAAGAGGCCCCGAAAGCCTACATCATGTTCTAGCTAAAGGCTGGTGCATTTCCATGGATTACTCGACCATTGATGCAACTGGGTGCCCTTATTTTGGTTATAACACATTCAGGAATATGCATCTACATGTACAAACAGGGAGGGAGAAGCAGAAGCAGGAGGCTCTGCCTTTTCTATACGCTCCTCAATATGGGAATTGTAAGTCCTCAAGCCAATTATTTATCAGGTGGACCTTTAGAATTCATTTTTTTGTTACCTTGCAGTAAGTTTTCCCCTAATCAAGTTTCCGAGGCCCGTATAAGTAGGTTCTACTTTCTCTTCATATCATAGAGGTGAATTAAATTTATGGACTTTTATCTTCATATCGTTGTTGTGACGATTGATGTGGAAATCCCCAGCCATGGTAAGAACATGTGTACCTAATAAACACAGACTACAAAGCCATGTTTAAACCCCAAGCTTGTGAACCCAAAATCAAATCATATTCTATACCTATATACGTGTATATACTATAGAGGGCCAACTCCTCATGGCTTGGATGGGTTCTAATTTAGATTAGATAATGTGCCCCCTCCTTAAGCTCGATCGCATGACAACTGACGCTCATGCCTGTTGAGTGCTAATGGGGTGGTATCCAAGTATTGTGTCTTTATAAGCTGGGTATGGATCTGCTTTTGGATCTAAAAAAGAGTAGAGGCACATCCAAGGAGGGAGGCAGTACTATAAGGTTAGATTTGGGCTTGGGCGCTGTGATATGCCTCTCTTTTCAGAAAGCCAACAATCCTCCCTGCGATATGCCTCTCTTTTCGGAAAGCCAACAATCCTCAACGAAGGACTCGCAAGACTAAGGTCTTTCCCACCGCCCGAGATTTCAGGTAAGTTTCATAGAATTCTTAATTCTATAATGAATATGGAAATTTTATGTTTGAAGCAAGTTTTGTGTACAGAGCACCTCAATATGGATTTCAGAAATTGAAATTGGGTATTGTAGTTTTCGTTGTGTTTTTGGGTTAATAACACAGACCCATATAAACCAAGTTTGCATGCAATTCACCATTGTAGAAGTGTAAAAAGATTCTTCAAGGAGTTTTTTTGACAAAGTTTGAACATTTGCCGAGTCTAGTTGTATATAACCCAAGTTTGTATGCAATTCACCATTCTAGAACCGTAACAAAATTCATGAAGCTATTTGACAAATCTTGAACATTTGACGAGTCTATCTGTGTAAAAACCGAAGGGGATTTTTGTCAACCTTTGGAATTGGCATAAGCAAAAAAATAAATCTGATTTGTTTACAATTAGATTATTGCAACTATATATATATTATATTTTATTTTATTTTATTTGCAAACCCTCTTTCCTTATAAAAAAAAATAAAAAAATAATATGATTCTTTATATAATTCACTCTTATTGTGGTTTTCTTTTTTGTTATTTACTTATGAACTCTTTCAATTTTTCCTTACAGATAGTTCTATATATTTCCCTCTTGGCTAGAGGGACATGCTAAATTTTCAAGAAAGAATAACCTCAATGCAATACAAACGCATAGGGCTATTTATGCAGAGATATGCAAAGATATGAAAATTTGCATTCATTAGAGTAAAAATTTGCAAATAAATAGAGTTACAGAGTGAAATTTGTATGCATAGTTGTTTGATTTGTTTGAATTACTTACATGTTGTTTGTTTAGAAGGATTGACCTCATACTTGCCTTGGAATTTCTTAGGAAGCTGAAGGACTTGAAGGACTTTACTGAAGGAGTTTTCCACACTTGTATTCAAGAATGGAAGGGAAATGAGATCTTTCCACTGGTGCGGCGATATCTCAACAACATTACTCACCAAGAAAGGTTGGTTGACACCAGTGAAAATACCGGCAAGTTTACGACAGTTGTTGCAGGTGGACAAAAGCAGTTGTTGACAAAAAGAAGTGGTGGTAGCTGTGCATGTATAAATCTATTTGAGAAATGTAAATGTATTATGATGCCAAAAAAACTAAATGCCTTGGAGTAATGCTAACTCCAAACTAACATTACTTCAAAGTTTTAGTGAAATTCAATGATATTGAAACTTATATCCTAACTTATAATGATTTATATATCTTGGCCTGCAATAAGACCTTGAAACTCAAACTTAGGTTAAAAATTTATTGAATGACTATTCTCAACATACAACTTTTTAAACTTTGGTTAAATTGTGATAAGTAAGAAAAAAATTGGTCAAACAATGGTTTAATTGTCGTTGAACGAACGAGCGATTGTTATAGTCCTGCATGGCAGGGACTAATAAGTGGTTCACACAAATGCCTACATATGACAAAAGGGGAGCTATGCATAGTAGAGATGGGTGCTAAAATGAAATTGTAGTTTGATTTGCCATGTCCTCAACTGTATTGTGTATTAGGGGAGAATATGTTGAGTATGATTTTATTTAGAAGGTCATGTTTCTAGGTGAGTTATACCATGAATTTAGAGGGGAATTATGAGGTAAAATATGAAAGTGGTGAGTTTTAAATTTTCTCTCACTCAAATTTTTTACAACAAAACCTACATGGAAAGTGTCTAACAAAATCTTATCAACCCAAAAATTATTGTGGTGCCCATTGTCAAGGCGATATTAATATGAAAACAAGATTTAAATCATGGTCATGTATCTCCCGTGGAAAACCTTAATCTTGTGGGTGAACTCTGTAAATTATGTGGAGAGTATAAAAAAATTGCAATTAATATGGGGAACCCTATGGACTAACAATGACCTTGTTTAATGGAAAATAAGTTGATGTCGATTATTTATTAGGTGACTATGGCATATGCAAAGATGAAATATTCATTTTGATTTTGGGCGTACTCAGAGGATGAAACAATGGAACATTTTCATACACAAACAAGCATGGATTCCACCGGATTTCTCCACCTACACGTGAGGAATTTTCCTATCTCCTAGTCTCTCAGGCTTTATCGCAATCCAAACCTGGATCACTAGGCCCTAAATCAAGACCCACTCTCTAGGATTTACTACATATCCCAAACCCAAGATTACTAGGCACAACGGAGAGCAAACCACCTCTTGGCTTTATCGTATATCCTGCCATTCACTAGCAATGATTCCTAGGCCCACCGAGGCAACACAACCCTGGCGTACCGCAACCCATAGACTGGCTCAGGGGTCACTAGTCTAGTGGTTTTACCGTGATCCATAGTCCAGTTTAGTGACAACTAGGCCATGTTCTCTATCATTCGGAGATCCACCCCACTCAGCTTCGAATCCATCCAGAAATCTAGCTCAACCAAAACATGAGAACCCCATCACACCATGGCTATCCAGAAATGGAAAGGCTAGGCTAAAAACACTATTACACCTGGCAAAACCCATGCCATAACAACAAAATAACCACATGCAATACCATGCATGCCAAATTTAGCAAAGAAAATATACATGCAAATCGATACCTGCTATGAATCTTGTTGTAGCTGCTTGATCTTGCCTTTCCCTGCTTGATATTTTCTTCCTCTTGACTTATTTTCCTTTCTTGCTCCAATGCCAAAATGCTGCAAGAAAAATCTAATTGTCCAAGAGTGAGAGAGAGAGAGAGATAATAATGAGAGAGCTCGAAAACTCAACTGAAAAAAGGTTACCAACTGATCCTCAAAAGCCTTTTTATGAATGAGGCCTCTATTTTCTTCATTTTCCATTATTTTCCTTCAATTTCCTCCTCACATGCAACCTGTGACCTTTTACCTCCCTTTTCTCCTAATTTCCATTATTTTCGTAATAAATGTGCCAAAAATTCCATTTTTCGTTTCCAAAGCCTTATCCATTGCCTTTGCCAATTTCCTTAGCCATGAAAATCCAAATGAACACCCCCTAAGATTTCTTGGCCAACATTCATATTACAGAACCCTCCCCCTTGGGGAACACTGTCCTCGGTGTTATACCACACCAAGACCTCAAGAAAACTGCTGAAAAACAAACATATTGCCCATGCACCTTTATAACATAGCTCGATGCAATATTTACAATGATCTCCCTGCTGGGAAAAAAAAAAAACAACGTCATAACAACATAAAAACATCCATACCACTTATTGGTGCTTTATATCATAGCTCATGGTGGTATTTACATCCATATACATATTTACATATAGCAACATCACCAAAGCATGTACCAAACATATACCAAGACATATACCAAAATCACACCAAAACACCAAACCAAAATTGCTTTTCCTCAACTGGAAAACAAGGAAGGATACATAGCCCGAATCTAATACGCCATCTCCCATGTAGCTTCATCGGGCCCAAAGTGCTTCCACTACACTTTAACTTGCTCGATTGCTCGGTTCCAGAGCATGAGCACCTTTTTCTGCAATATACACTGAGGCTTCGGCTGGAATTCTCCATCTGGTTCCACCTGCAATACAGACCAATCAATCACATGATCAACATCCTTAACATACTTCTTAAGCAATGATACATGGGAAACATCATGGAATTTCACTATCGGAGGCAGTGCAAGTTGATAGGCTACTAGACCAATCCTATCAATGACACTGAAGGGTCCACAAAACCATGGTGCCAACTTGATACATGATCCAATCCATAAGGAGTTCTTCTCAATTTTGATGCACATGTACACCTGTTCCCCAACCTGGAACTCCTTGAAAAGCATGTTCTGATCTGCATAGATTTTCTGCCTATCCTTTGTCGGCTTTATATTTTTCTTTGTAACCTGCATTTTCTGTTCCATGTCTGCCAACATCTTTGGTCCAATCAACACCCTATTAACTAGATCACTCCAACCAATGGGAGTATTATAACTCTTCCCATACAATGCCTCAAAAGGACTCATCCTCAAAGACTCCTAATAACCATTGTTCTATGTGAACTCTACCAAGGGAAGATACTCTTCCCGCTTACACTACTGATGCATCACATACATCCTCAACATTTCTTCCAATATCCTGTTGACCCTCTTTGTCTCTCCATCTATCTGCGGATGATAAGTTGTGCTGAAGACCAAATATGTGCCCAAACCTACAAATAATTCCTTCCAAAACTTGGAAGTGAACTTCGCATCCTTGTCTAACACACTCTTCTTTGGAACCCCATGCAATCTGACCAAATCTCTGATGAATATTTGTGCCACATTGCTACCTGAGAATGTAGACCTCACGGGAATGAAGTGTGTAACCTTTGTTAACCTGTCCACAATAACCATGATGGAATCATGCTACCTCATTGTCTTCGACAACCCTGTAATGAAGGAAATGGAAATAACCTCCCATTTCCACTATGGAATCGTGATATATTGTAGTAGTCCACCTAGATGTTTACACTCTACCTTCACACACTAACAATCAAAACACCTAGCCACAAAATCTTCCACATCCCTCTTCAGATTCGAGCAATAATAAAATTTCTTCACTATAATCAATGTCTTCTGATAACCTGGGTGACTTGAATAGGGTTTTGTATGAAACTCTCTCAAGATCACCTTCTTGAGGTCGTTGTTATCCAATCCATCCGTTGTAAGACAATGATCCATACCCTGCACACCTGCACCTATACCTATGCATGTACCTTTACTGCCACCTGTACCTGTACCACTACATGTACCTTTACCTGCACATGTACCCATAATATCACTTGTACCTGTACCAGCACCCTGATGCAATCTATGCACAATCTCCATATACTTGATTTATTGTTATGAAACCAACTCACAAAAAGATAGAAAAGAGAGATAAATGCCTTAGAATTCAGCCTCTTCAAGGGGACAACCTCATTTACATTACACAAATGAACAATTCTTGGATGATACAAATGGCAAGACCTCCTTTCTATATATAGGAGTCTAAGGGGTCATAATATAATCAGAGCCAACATAACAATAATAATGTAAGGGCACAATAATAACAATAGTGGGCTTCTATGGGACACAATAATAACAATATGGGGACTACATGGGCACAATAATTTAATAAGGGGGTTGTACTAGTAACAATAAGGGGTTACACTAGTAGTATAGGGACCTAACATTTATTGTTGACCTACCTGCAAGATCCTATATTGTAAGTATGTCCCATAGGAGCTCATAACTGCCAAGTCGTTTACTTGTATCCACCTACTAAGAGCATGTGCCACCTTGTTCTCTTTACCCCTAATGTACCTGATCTTGAAATCAAACTCACTGATTTTGGCAAACCATCTAGCCTTCCTTGCGTTCAGATTCGGCTGGTCAAACAAATCTCTCAACCCAATATGATCACTGAAAAGTACAAACCTCCTGCCAAGAATATAGTGCCTCCACATCTTCAAGGCATGTATGATCGCTGCTAACTCAAAATCATGTGTTAGGTAGTTCTGCTCATGCTCGTTTAGTTTCTGGGACTCATAGCATACCACCTGTCCATCCTATTTAAAGAATCCACCAGGTCCTCACTTGCAAGCATCTATACATACTACAAATTCCTTGTCTAGATCTGCAATCTGTAGCATTGGTGCATGTGTCAACAACTACTTAAGCTGCTCAAAGCTAATCTCACACTCCTATGTCCATTTGTACTTCTTACCTTTCCTCTACAATGACGTGATAGTATAAGAAATTTACAAGAAGTTCCTGATGAACCTCAGATAATAGCCTGCTAGACCCATGAAATATCTCACCGCATCCACACTCTTAGGAGCTACCCACTCCATGATGGATCTTGTCTTCTCTGGATCTACTACAATGTCTTCCTTGGATACAACATGTCACAAGTAATGTACCTTAGACTGAATGAAACTGCACTTGTTGAGCTTAGCATACAACTAATGCTTTCTCAACGACCTCAACACTGCTACTAAATGCTTGACATTCTCTTCCTCATTTTTAGAATATACCATTATATCATCAGTGACCACAATAACAAACTTATCCAAATACAGATGCAACACACTATTCATCAAGCACATAAATGTAGCTGGAGCATTAATTAATCCAAATGGAACTACAACAAACTCATAATGCCCATACCTGGTCCTAAAGGTTGTCCTGTAAATGTCCTCCTCTTTGATGCATACTTGATGGTATCTAGATCTCAAGTCGATCTTTGAGAACATGGTTTCTCTCGTCAGCTGATCGAACAAGTCATCAATCCTTGGTAAAGGGTACCTTTTCTTGATGGTCACTTTGTTCAACTACCAGTAGTCAATGCATAATTTGAGAGTTCCATATTTCTTCTTCACAAACAAGACTGATACACCCCAAGGTGATACACTTGGCCTAATGTATACCTTGTCCAACATTTCCTTCAACTACAACTTCAACTCAACCAACTCATGTGTGCTCATCCTGTAAGGTGCTTTTGATGCTAGAGATGCCCCTAGCACTAACTCAATAAAAAATTGTACCTCCCTATGAGGTGGAAACTCTATAATGTTTTCAGGAAATACATCTTGAAACTGCTGCAAAACTGGGTACCTTCTCAACACATCTACATCCTCAACCTCCTTACTCGTATCACTAGAAATGTGTACTACAAACAACATACACCCTTTCCTCTGGCTATGATTTGCTTGCATAGTTGTCGCCATCCTAACTATTGTTGCTTTATTCTTACCCTACAATACTCTTGGTTCCCCATTGTCATCAACACACTCAATGGATTTGTCATGACAATCTACCTTGGTTCTATGAAGATACAACCAATCCATGCCCAACAACATAATATATGATCCCAATGGTAATACAATTAAACGTGGTGCAGTAGGCATACCATTTAAATAAAATGCACAAGCTCTTACCCAATGATGAACTCGGCTCTTTGTACCTCTAGCCAACTACACTAACCAAGACTTTGCATGCAACTCTTTACTCAAACCACACATATCCACCAAGTCAGGACTAACATAGCTATAATTAGATCCAGGGTCAATCAAAATAGAAATAACTTGATCAAAAAACTTACCATCCATCTCAATGATAGATTCCTATTGTTCTTCCTGTCTATTGTCCACTGATGCATAGATACGAGGAATGCTCTGCCCAACATCCCCAACATTTTGTGACTCTTGCGCACTATATATCTAAGGCCTACCACCCTGATTCTATGGACAATCTCTCTTATGGCGTTCCTTGCCACATGTCCAACACTCCAACCGACCAGTACCAACACCTCTATGCTACTGCTATGACTTGTGTCCCTATCTAGCTACATTAAATCTCTTTTGTGGTGCCACATTCTCTTTCTCATTTGCATGTTGAACCCTTTTCCTCTTAGGCTGCCATTTACCTTCTTTTTCCTTTTCCCTTCCATCCTTGCTGTGATTCATTCTTAAGCTTGGATTTTTCATATAAATGCTTCAATTTCCCAATAACTTCCTCAAGTGATTGAGGCTCATCATACTCAATCCGATCTCTAAATGCTAATGGAAAACCACTAACAAATCGCTGAAATTTATCACTCTCATCAGTAAGATACATTACATACCTCAATAGCTCTAGAAATTTGGTTGTGTACTCTTCATCTGTCATTGATCCCATATTTAGCTCATAGAATTATTTGGCCTTACTGTCGTAGTACCTCTCTCACAAGTACTTATTCATGAAAAGCCTCTTGAACTCCCGCCAACTCCAATGAAATGTCCTGATGTCTTTAACCTGCTTAACATCTTCCCACCAAATGTCTACTTTACCTTTCAAGCTTAAGATCACTGCTATGGAATTCATGTTATCTATGTAGTCATGCAGCTCAAAGAATTTGTTCATCCCAAGCATCCAAGCCTTTGCATCAACCGACTTCTTTACATGTCCATCAAAAGTAGGTGGATTCGCTTTCTTAAACTCATCTGGAAAGTATCCCCTATCATTCCTCCTATAAGGATGGTAGCGATGATGATCATGATGTCTATCAAAACCAAAACTAGAATAGTCTATGTTTCCATTGCCTCTCCTATCTGGAGTATCCAACAACCTACCATATCTCATCGTATCATATCTATCTGACCTGTGTCTACCAGGAGACCTACTGCCATTTTCCCCATTAGTTCTATCCTCATGTCCATGTCTGATCCAAAGTGGCCCTTGTCATTGCAATTCTGAAAAACTTTGAAGGAGTATAGCATTAACCTCTGCTTGTTTCTCTTGTGCCTATATGATTTGGTCATTATCTACCTTACAACTCCTTATCTCTTCCTTCAAGCTTCTCAATGTGTCTGCCAAATTAGAAGTGTGCCCCACACCACACTACCCATCTGATTCATAGGTAGATTCTATGTAGTCTACCACCTTTGCTAACCATTTGGTTTCTTTCCTGCAATGCATTATATGTCAGATAAACCAAATCACAATAAATCAACATACCTTAGTATAATTTGGGGAGGATAGATTGTTTGCAAGATCATCAAATCAACGCGATACATGTATAACATAATCATAACAACATATAGACATATAACAAGTAAGTGAAATCAACGCATAAACATCATTCTAGATAGGGTCCAGTCATTAATGTAAGGCCATATCAACAATGCATGCTATGACCTCATGCATGAAAACAACCATTACTCCATCGTACACATTGCCACATGCAACCATCAACATGCATAAGCAATGCCAAATCAACTACACACATGCATAGACGCATGTAGTCGAGCATAAGAGATCAATTCTTGTAATCAACCTACAAGACTCATACATGTAATCAAACTGACAGGAATGTAGCCTTACATACAAGGATGTAAGTAGGTGGCCTAAAATCAACATGTAAGCGACATGTAACAATATGTAACTAGTCATATACTCATGACGATGTATTCCACAAAGTCAACATCAAAGTTTCTATGACAACCTTACTTCAACCATAATCAATCATCAAGCAAATGTAACAAGCATATGGAATGCAAGTGTAAGAGACACACATGCAACTAACATGCATGCATGAACAACACACACCGCCCACCCAGTCTGAGGGGTGAACCATGCTCTGATACCACTCTGTAACACCTTCATCCCACATCTACCCAAGTGGCCATGCCAACAGGGTAAACATGCGATGAGAGGCTACTATGATTGGATTTGACCTGCTATGTGACCTTAATGAAGTGGAATCGACAAAACACATCAAACAACCTATCCACATCAATAACAGAACCCTCAAGAGACATGCCAACCACTCAGACATCCTATCTTAGGGTCCCACTGATGTTCTGGAGATCTTAGGCCTCAGTCGCTCCCATGCTATAAGCAAGAGAACGTTGAGAAACCCAACTTCGCTCTCGCAGGCTTGCCTGCGAGCAACCAGAGACTAAATTTGTCAATGCTATGCCAATGACCCCAAGATTTGTGCCACTTTTTTAGGCCCAGAGCCCAGGTCACTGTCAAGAATGGAATGATAACTCAGGAATAGTAAAAGAACAGGGAAACAATGATTCAAAAGAAATAAGTTGAACAAGACCTTAATCAGACTCATACTAGCCATGCGAGGCATTTTGTCAAACATATCATCAACATGTAACCTATAGGTGTAAACAATAGAATTAAGTGTAGGGATCTCACACTTATCTGAGAATCATTATGAACCATTGTTCCCTCATGTCATTTGCTGCATTATCATCTATTAGCCCATAGATGAATTAGTCATTCACATACAAGTAAAAACATGTTGAGAGCCATACATAGCTGTTGCCATAAAACACACATATAACCATCATAATAAAAACATAAATTCTCATGAAAGTACATCCGTATAGACAACATATAATCCATCAAAATTTTCATAGAAATACAAGGAGAAATAACCTTTCATTAATGATGCAAAAACCAAACCCGGGATGGGACTTCCACGTTCCACCCGACCATAGAATGGCTAAGCCAAATCTCTCTTCATCCATTCACCCCCATGCCATATTGCAAGCTTAAATGTGGGACTCAAACGAAAAGAACCAACGAAGACATACCGAGGCTAAATCACCTCACCCTCATCAATAGAAACCATGCATTACCGTAAACCATCCTAGCTCGCTAGGCTAACACAATGAACACATCATAATAGGCTTTACCATGATCTCCACCTGCTCACTAGGCTAAATAAGCATGGATGCCACCAAATTTTTCCACCTACACCACGAGGAATTTTCTTGTCTCCTAGTCTCTCAGGCTTTACCGCAATCCAAACTTGGATCAGTAGGCCCTAAACTGAGACCCACTCTCTAGGCTTTACCGCATATCCCAAACTCGGGATTACTAGGCCTAACGGAGAGAAAACCACCTCTTGACTTTACCGTATATCCTGCCATTCACCAACAAGGATTCCTAGGCCCACCGAGGCAACACAATCTTGACTTTACCACAACCCACAGTTTGGCTTAGGGGTCACTAGGCCAATGGCTTTACTATGATCCAAAATCCGGTTCAGGGAACACTAGGCCATGTGCTCTATCATTCAGATATCCACCCCACTCAGCTTCGAATCCATCCAGTAATGTAGCTCAACGAAAACATGAGAACCCCATCACACCATGTCTATCTAGAAATGGCAAGGCTAAGCTAAAAACACTATTACACCTAGCAAAACCCATGCCATAATAGCAAAAGAACCACATGCAATACCATGCATGCCAAATCTATCAAGGAAAATACACATGAAAATCGATACCTGCTATGAATCTTGTTGTAGCTTGCTTGATCCTGCCTTTCCCTTCTTGATCTTTGCTTCCTCTTACCTTCTTTTCCTTTCTTGCTCCAATGTCAAAATGCTCCAAGAAAACTCTAAGTGTCCAAGAGTGAGTGAGAGAGAGAGAGAATAATGAGAGAGCTCCAAAACTCAACTGACAAAAGGTTTCCAACTGATCCTCAGAAGCCTTTTTATGACTGAGGCCTTTATTTTCTTCATTTTCCGTTATTTTCCTTCATTTTTCTCCTCACATGCAATATGTGACCTTTCACCTCCCTTTTCTCCAAATTTCCATTATTTTCATAAATAAATGTGCCAAAAATACTATTTTGCCTCTCCAAAGCCTTAGCCATTTCCTTTGCTAATTTCCTTAGTCATAAACAATCAAATAAACACCCCTTAGGATGCCTTGCACAACATTCAACTTGGAATAAGTGTCCCATCAACCATGGTTATTATTTTTGCCTTTATTAACTTTTATTACATGGAATTTTCACCAGGGTTGTTACACTTACAATGTTGTGTGTCTTTTGGAGCAAGGATGTACCAAAATCCAATATATTACAAGGTTTTTGATCCATGCATAGAACCAAGAAGAAAATGATTAGCAAGAAAAATACACAAATGAAAAAACAAAGCAACTATATCTAAATAAGAGGACTAGTTTGAATGTAAAAAAAAAAAAAAAAAAGATAAAAAAATATAAATAATGGATGTTGGATAATAAGAAATCTCTTTATGACTTGATTCAAAGAAATACTATCCTAGAGACACTAAAATGGTTTGATGGGGGAATGGACTCTATGGCTTTCATAAATGAAGATCTCTTTCCCTCTCCTTGCAAAATGGATCTCTCCTGAAGAAGTCCTTTGAAATATTTATAATGATGGGTTCTATGAACAAAAATAAATGCTAATTATCAGACAATTTGGCAGCATAACTTTGCAATGATATTTTTTTTGTCCCAAATGTAGTGATATTTATAGTCCCAAGTTCATGCTTTCTCTCCACTTGTCTCGTAATGGGATTTGACCTTTGAGTGAGCTAGTGGGAGACAAAGGGATCCTTTGGAGGCTCCTTTATTCCACTTCAATTGTGTAGTGGCTCAACACTTAGTTTCCTGGCCTTGTTCTTTCACCTAGTGGTTGCAATTTAGTTTGATTTGGCTCATGGATTACTGATATGTCACTTCTATGGATCTGTAATGCTCTTGAAGAAACAACCACAATGATGTGTGTAAAACTGTTGAGATGGCTTTGTGTGGTTTGATTTTTTAAATGTAAACCTTAAGAACATTTTCTTTTTTATTGCTATTTGATGTCTTTCAACAATCACTAGTGTATTTATACAATCCATTCTTTGGTGTTGAGTGCCCTAGCTAATGCATTTGGGTGCACGATGTTTTGGTGATAAGATACAATATCAAAGCAAGATTTCAATTCCTAGTCAAAACTCTCCTAAGGAAAATCTTTATCATGTAGGTGAACTCCGTCGATTATGTGGAATATATAAAGCACAAACTAGAGCTCATGCAAGGGGATCCTTATGGACCAACAATGATGTTATTTGAAAGAAAAAAAAATTGATAATACTTATTTGTTTTTTGACTACAACATACACATAGACATAATTCCCACTCTGGTTTTGTGTCTCCGGAGCGAAGCAATAGACCATATTCATTCTAAAAAATAGTTTGTTTCAAGGATGTAGTAGAAAACAAACTTTCTACTTTAGCCACTTCAAAGCCTCTATTGCTTAATGTGCATACTATGGAGAAATTATAAGAGTTGCCAATCTAGGATGTGTTGAAGATGAAGTTTAGAATCCAACCCTCTTTTTATTAATCATCTATGTACTTTGCGTATTCAATAGCTTCTAGCTTCCAACATCAAACTTGTATCAATGGATCAATTTCACCTCCATAAAGCACTCTAACATATATTACTCCATGTATCTCTTTATTCTAAAAATTTCAATATTATTCAATTGTGAAGACTTTTGATTATTAGGAAGTTTTCAAGGAGGATCCCTAGGGAAGAGTTGATCTCATCTTTTGGATAGTTCATGGTTCTTAGATTTTTCCCTTGTCTTGTAGATACTCCATTACAATTTTGGCATTTATCAATTTTTAGGATATCAAAAATAGCCTAAACAACAACTTGAAAACATATATTGACTAGATTAGGTTTGGTTTTCTTACATATGTTTAAATCTCTTTTAAGATTGACATCAGATTTTAAGATTGATATCAGCGAAAGTTTATTAGATAAGATGATATTATTACATGAGTTCAGAGTTTGGCTTATGAAGATAACTTTTTGATGTTGTATTTTTCAAACATTTTTAAGATTTATACTTAAATTAACATATTGAAGAGACATCATGAACCTACACATGCAATTCAAATAAAAAATTAGAGGAAAATGAAATTCCCAAAAATCAAAATTTTATTTTTGAAAACTGATAAAGACTCCAACTGAAAAAAGAGAGAGGAAAAATTCAATGGCTATTTTTCATTCTGTTCAAGCAAAGTCACAATGATTCCATAACGTCATTCTCATAATGTAAGCATATATAGTGCAATAATTGAAACAAACAAAATACAAACATCTCCGGATTTTTTTGTGTGCTGAATCATTGTGAAAACGCGGTATCCAGCTCATTGCCAATTAAGGTTTTCATTTCAATGAGAAAATAGGAGGACACCGATATTTAGTTATTTGGAGATCCCAATCATCTCTTAGTACGCAGGCTTTGTTGTCATTATGTGGGATCCTTGTTTGCGCAAACAGGAACATGTTCTTTCATTTGAACGGGATAAAGTACACCGTAATAAGTATATCCCTTACAAAGTGGAGTCGGAGTTAGGAGTAGTCTATGGAAGCGGTGGAATTGTTAGGATGGGTAAAAGTAGTTGGAATCTGGGTACAATAATCTCAAAATCATGTTTTAGATGGTGGAAATAGATTCAACGTCATCAAAAACTTCTACGACACTTAAAATTATGAAGCTTGATAGCTTTTATTTGGATTTACAAAAATCCCTGCTAGAATTTTTCAAAATATGGCTGGAATTTCCATAACTTTCAGGGAAAAAAACTGTGTGGTTCTATTTAATCTTCATCTCAAACTTGGCCAATATTCAATTCCACTATGAAGTTTCTGTCACTTCATCCTGAAAATATTTATGAAATCATCTTTGGCATAAAGAGAGAGGGCCATGGCCACAGCCAACAAAAACTAATGCCATAGTTTAAACAGATTGTTTTTTTGCTTTGAAAATCATGGAAATTTTGGCGAGAATTTAATAAAATCTAATCAACATTTTTGTAAATCCAAATTAACGCTGTCAAACTTCAAGATTTTGGGTGCCCCAGAAGTTTTTGATGGTGCTAAATCTATTTCCAACATCAAAAAAATTTGAATTTTTTTACCCAAATTCTAACCACTTTTAACTGTTAAAGTAATTCCTCCCTTATAACTTTTCCAAAACTACTATGGCATTTCAAATAATGAAACGCATACTTCGCAACTATGCAATAATATAGACTCAAGATTTTTTAAGCACGGTACAATTTTAACAGTATTTTTGTTAAAATAGTTTAATATCACCAACATAAATAGAATGACTTCACAATTAAGGTTAAAAACAAAGGTATTATATGCATAATACGCTCAAAATGCAATGAACAAGTACGAGTGAGTGATGCACTATAGCTAAACTATATATAATATTATATTTTAATTATAATATTATATTTTAATTGTAAAGTTCAGTTAATATATGTAAATAGTTTTTGTGTTGAATTTAGTAACGTAATTTTTAATAAGATTGTGAATTTTTTTTTTTTGTTTAAAATACATTCTTTTTTTCCAAGGAAAAAAATGGTAACTTTTTATTAAAGAATTAATGAAAAGTTACACTAGCAGATGCAATGAAGCATTCAGTAAAGTGCAACATGGGCTCGAGTGCTTTCGCACCCCACGCAACGTTAGAAGACTAACGTGTCCAAAGAATAAGAAAAGAGAAGAGAAAAGAGAAAGAAAAAAAGGGGTAAAAACCTGAAATCCGACAGTGAGTAAAACTCACGCTTCAAGTTTTTCTCCCATTTTTCTTTTCGACCTTGCGCCACTCTCCTTGAGTGGGCTCGATCGAGGCAATGACTAACTGTGTTGTTGCATTTGGGAGCCCTGTTTCTTTGTCTGAATCTGAAGTATCTGAGTGATGCTGCCGTTTGATGCCTCCCATGCTTTGATCCACGCTTGTCCTCTCTGCCTGATTGTTTTGGGTCTCTGTCTGATTTGAGTGGGACTGTAATGCCTTGTTGTCTGCTATATTTTCCTTCTGGTTCTCTATTTCAACTTCCTCTATTGTGGTATCGTCCTCTTCTGCTTCTGTTTCTTCGTCTTCTGTTACCGAAGGGGCTTTCTTTTCCGCGGCTCTCTTCTTTAAGACATCATCTATATTCTGCCATCCTTTGGGCTTCCTTTGTTGTGTCTTGTTCTTGTTGAGGCTTTTTTTAAAATACACTTTTAAAATATATAAATAAATTTAATTTTTTGAAAAATTTCTGAGGCACTTAAACTTTGTAGATTAAACAACTTAAACTTATAATTTTTAAAAATATTTTTAGAATCTGAAGTAAAATTTAAGAAAAAAATCTCATGAAAAAAGGTCATTTCATCTATTAGTTAGAGTATGTTTTTCTTAACACATTAAATTGATAGATACTGTCTTCAGTACAGTTAGGTTTCTTACATGTAATCTTATCAGAATATGTTTGTATATATTGCCTCAAAATTAATATATGTTTTTCTTTCTGAAAAAAAGAGATGTATATCATCTAACTTTTAAAGATTTGAATATATGATTTTAAAAACTAAATATATGGTTTAATCATTAATGATAATTTATAAAGATGATGTAGGTGACTAGGAGAACATTTTAATGGCTAATATTTTTGCAAATGGGTTAATTTTCCATGTTTTTTCTTAAAGAAATTCTCTAAATTTCATTTTTTTTAAATGACCTTCCAAACTTTTTTACCATAAAATTATTTTTCCTTAAAAATTGCCAAAATTTTATAGAGAGTATATAAAATTACTATAAATTTGAATTTTTTTACAAAAATATAACCTAACATTTTATAGGTTGTATATTAGAAACCAATAAGATTCATGAAAGTTTCTAAATTTTAAAATAAATTTTCGCTCTGTTGACACCTAATCTTCATGACTGGGGAATTTGTAAATAAATAAATCAGGAATGTGAACAGTCATCGGAAGATGAACTGAACAATCACTCCTAATGTATATAACAATAACCTACCTATGGAATAATCAGACGAATCAGTTTTTTTTGCCTTTGGAGAGTTACTGCCTGGCCTGACATGGTATCAGAGCCAGTTCTAAAAATAGTTGTAACTCCCTTCATTTCTGCCACTGCCTCTGTCCTGAGCGCTCTCTGAGCAGTCAGAGCCATGTCATAAACATTTCAAAAAAAAGGAGGGCGTTATTCCTCCTTTGATTATTCTGTGTACATTCTGTTGGAGAAACGGTTCAATGAATCGATTGGGTTAATTTTCCAGACATTGGCTCTCTGGAAACTGCAGCTGTAGACCTGAGCATTTCCTTGGAATGCAAAGATCGATATTCTGTCCTTCTTCATGTTGATGGCATCTCTCTGCCTCACCAGTGGTGAATCATGATTTATGTATCGAGCTGCTTGAAGATTTGAAGCATATGTGAACTGATTTCTCACACTGATAACTGCATTGATGTGACTCGAGTTTACGTCGACGGAGTTTGCTGCAACGATGGTTTCGACCCGCCTGTTAAAACGAGTTATTTGCTGATCCTAATAGAGCCAGAGAAGTCGATTGGACAGTGGTAAGAAACTGGCGATTTCTACATTCTCTTCAATGCAAAATGTGAAAATGTGGTAAAACTCTAAATCGCTCCTTATGTAAAACCATAAATCTCTGCACACGCAAGTAAAATTCTGGGTATTGTGGTATATGTTGAAGTGTTTCATTGTAATAGTTGACACTCAGGATATTTTAAGGAAGATATTTTCAGTGAGGGCACGCTTTGTTGACGGTTAGCTAAGGTATATCTCCAGCAATAAGTTCCAGTAATGCATGCGTGTTGGTATCCATTATAATTACCCGCAAACCCATCTGCCCACGAATGAAGCCTGGTAAGTAAGTTATAACCTTGTCCTTTACATCAGTTTGGATTTGGCGGTCATCGTTTCCGGTGGTGTATTGCAGAATTGTGGCTCTCAGCCTTAGTGGGAAGGCGCTTCTTCAACGTGGGTCTTCATCCACATCCGGCTTTGGCGTTCAGACAATGCTTTTTATCAAAAGGCCGGAGGTAACTTCCATTAATCACACTGTGTTTGAAATGAAGAAGAGTCTAGATTCGAGAGCGAAGCCAGAGGTCGAGAACTGACACTATAAACACTGCATATCGTGCACCTAATAGTATAGGATAATGTATACGATATACTTGTATTATGGTATCACGATTCAAAGTCAAAGATTAGTGTCTATGTTTTGTCCCAGAAAGTTATAAGGTGAAACCGAGTTTGCATCATTGTAATAAGTATTCAGATAATCTTGTAAGTATTGAAGTTATGTATGGATGAACATCTCATATTATTTTGGATGCTTTTATCTAACATTAGAGGGATTTGAAGAAAATATAGTGCATAAAGTTGTAGCGTAAGGAAGAGATTTGAAATCCTTGGAGAATGCCTTTTTGAGTGCAATTTCACTGTATATCAGTAGAAGTTTTTTATCGGTAGAAGTTTTTTTTTATCAGCAGAAGTATTTTTTTACATAATGCATTCAATCATCTCTATGGTAGGAATAATTCTCACTGGCAAGGAGAACTATCCTGAATGGTCCGGGATGATAAAACACACCCTCATCTTCAATTAGTTGTGGAAAGGAGTGTGTGTCGGAGAAGGAGACAATGACCCAGTGCAGCCTACATCAGACAAAGAGCTTGTCATTTGGGAAAACAAGAATAGCAAAGCCTATGCATTAATCGCAGCATCTGTAAATGAAGAGGTGAGTCGCCATATTTCATCGTATTCAACTTCCTTTGAAGCTTTACAAAAGCTAAAAGAACTCTATGACTCACATTCTGCACTTGAAGTTGTTCAGCTCATGATTAAACTCTTCACTCTTGAACTGAAAAATAATGATCCTCTTGCTCTTGCATCTGAAGTAAAGTCTATAATGCATGATATCAAATCCACTAAGGTTGAGCTGGACATCCCTCTTATTGATTTTCTCAAGGCACTCTATCCTACCTACTCCAATTATCTTGAGTCTTTACAAGCAAATGGAAATCTTAAATATATAACCTTTGACTCTCTTGTGAAAAAGTTTGCTGAAAGAGAGAAAGCCTTTGGAAATAAGATAGCCCCTGAATCTTCTGAAGAGACTGTGTGCCTTTCTCATAAAGAAAAGCATCCTGCTCAAGATTCTACAAGAGGAAGAGGTGGACGAAGAGGAAGAGGAAGATACTTCAGAGGCAGGGGGGGCAGACATTCTCAAGGAGAAAAGGAAGATCTGCATTGCATTCGCTGCAAACGAAATGGATCACATGATGCTTCTACATGCAAGCTACCATGGGACAAAATTGAGCAGAAAAGAAACCAGCAGAAAGGTAAAATTGATGATACAGACAAAGGTAAAGCACCTGAATCTGCTCACTATATTGAGGCACAATGTAACATTGGAGTAAATGAAGAGTTGTTTAATGCTTCACTTGCTTCTTCGAAAAATGATTGGTTGCTTGATTCAGGAGCAACCTGTCATATGACTTATAGAAAAGATTTTTTTGAAGATTTCACTGACAATGTTGATGGAGCAGTATACTTTGCAGATCAGTCAAAAATCAAGCCATCAGGGCTTGGCACAATCAGGCTTAAACTGCCTGGTCTTCCAGACTTTCTTCTGGATCATGTTCTATATCTCCCACAGTTCAAGAGAAACTTGTTGTCCTTGGTCCACATCTGCCAGCAAGGTCACTCCATTCATATGTTTGATGGAAATCTTGAGGTAAGAAAAGCATCTGACCACTCACTTGTCATGAGGGGAATAGAAGAAGAAAGACTTCTCAAACTGTAGGGAACCTCTGCTCATGCACAACATTTCTCATATATTTCTCATCATGAAGAAGGTACACTTCCATCAAGTTTATTATGGCATGCTAGATTTGGACATTTAAACTATGATAGTCTCCGCTTATTGAAGAAAAATGGTGTTGCTGGTTTGCCTACAATTCCTAGGAAACATAAGCAATGTGATGCTTGCATTCTAGGAAAGCATAGCAAACAGTCTTTTCATGATTCACATTCAAGAGCACATAGGAAGCTTGAACTCATTCATTTAGATTTATGTGGTCCAATGCCTGTTCCTTCTACAAATGGAAATAAATATATCATGACATTTGTTGATGATTACACCAGAATGTGTTGGGTTTATTTATTGAAGAACAAATCTGATGCCTTTCAAACATTCAAGAATTTTCATAAATGGATTGAAAACGATGCACAATTTCATATTGGGTCTATTCGCACTGATAATGGAAAAGAATATACATCAAATGAATTTGAAAACTATCTTCGCCAACATGGGATCAAACATCAAACAACTGTGCCTTATAATCCCCAACATAATGGTGTAGCTAAACGAATGAAGAGAACAATATTGAATATGGTACGATCCATGATTTTCTTCAAAAATGTAAAGATAATGTTTTGGGCTGATGCTGTTCTATGTGCTGCATATATAAAGAATAGATGTCCATCTAATGCTATAAGAAACAAGACTCCTTATGAATTGTGGTATGAACATGTTCCTTCGGTAAAACATCTCAAGGTCTTTGGTTCCACCTGTTATGCTTTGATACCAAAGGTACATAGAAACAAACTTGGTGCTAGAAGTCGTAAGTGTATCTTCTTGGGGTATTCAAACACCTCCAAAGCATACCGTCTCTATGATGAAGTAAATAAAAAGTTTGTTGTATCTAGAGATGTAATTTTTCTTGAATCATCCAAATCTGACAATGTTGTTGAGCGGCAACTTGATCACTTGGATAGATTCGAAAAAATGAAATCATTTCAAGAGTTTGATAATCAGATTCCACATCTTGAAGGGGGGATTCCTATACTAGAACAACATGTGGAATATTCTTCTGAAGAACAATCTCCTCTGCATGAAACTCCAACAACGGATGATGCTTTAAGTGATGTAATTGATAGAATTGGGAGACTCAATCTTTATTCAGTCCCAACTCAATCAACAAAGCAGCCTGGACCATCTCAGAAAGGTCCCCCAAAGTGGCTGACAAAGACACTTGAAAGTGTTTATCCTGATGAAATTTGAAAAACAGGAACCAGAAATTCAAACCGACAAAATGGAGGTGATGTAGATGACTCTAATTCACCTGTTGATATGAATGTTACTTATGATTGTGAATTGAACTTGTCTACAGATTTTGAACCAACTTCCTTCAAAGAGGCTGCTTCTCATGATGAATGGAAAGAAGCGATGCAAAAGGAGTATGATGCCCTCATAAAGAATGGCACTTGGAAGCTGGTTGATCCTCCATTTGGAACCAAACCAATTGGCTGGAAGTGGGTCTACAAGAACAAGTACAAAGCTGATGGCTCACTTGACAAGCACAAAGCTAGGCTTGTGGCAAAAGGTTTTGCACAGAAGGAAGGGGTCGATTATGAGGAAAATTTTTCCCCCACAGCAAAATGGGCCACCATCCGGACACTCTTTGCACTAGCAGCTCAGAACGGTTGGAAAGTCCATCAAATGGATGTAAAAACTGCATTCTTGAATGGAGATCTAAAAGAGAATG
The DNA here is from genome assembly GCA_031772625.1 of Pinus tabuliformis. Classification (NCBI taxonomy): domain Eukaryota; kingdom Viridiplantae; phylum Streptophyta; class Pinopsida; order Pinales; family Pinaceae; genus Pinus; species Pinus tabuliformis. The sequence goes on from CM062810.1 coordinate 620,940,762, forward strand.
TTTTTATGTCCCAGCCTGAAGGATTTTCTATGAAAGGACATGAACATAAAGTATGAAAACTTGTGAAGTCCTTGTATGGCCTCAAACAAGCACCGCGAGCCTGGTATGAAAAACTAACTGAGCATCTTCTGAAACTCAACTTCAATCATTTTGATCTTGATGATGCAACTTTATTTGTCAAGAAAGTTAGCAAAATAGTTGTGTATCTTGTGGTATATGTAGATGATCTTTTAATGACAGGGAACAATGAAAGCTACATTGCATCCATAAAGAAGGAATTTGGGAAAAGTTTTGAAATGATTGATTTGGGCTATGTTCAATACTATCTTCGCATTGAAGTAACCCAACATCCAAAATCCATATTTCTTTCTCAAAAGAAATACATTAGAGATTTTTTAAACATATTTGGCATGACAGAGTGCAATCCTCTTTCTACTCCAATGGAACAAAACTTAAAGCTCACATCTATTGAAGGAAAGGAATTTGAGGATGCAACAAAGTATAGACAACTTGTAGGAAGTCTCATCTACCTCACTACTACCAGACCAGACATTTCATTTACTGTTGGAATCCTCTCAAGGTTCATGCAAAAGCCTTGTGAGGGACATTGCTCTGCTGCAAAAAGAGTTCTAAGGTACTTGAAGGTAACTCAAGACCTTGGAATCAAGTATACACAGGTGGACGACTTCAGCTTGATTGGATACTCTGATTCAGACTTCGATGGAGACAAAGAAACTGGGGTATCTACTCCAGGATATGCTATGAGTCTTGGATCAGGAGCTGTCTCCTGGAGATATGCAAACAATCAGTTCCAGGAGATTCCACAACTGAATCAGAATACGTGGCAGCAACTGAAGCAACGAAAGAAATTGTGTGGCTCAGGAAAATTCTTGAAGATTTGCAGGTAAAACAAGTACAATCAACTCCACTCATGATTGATAACACCTCTGCAATAAAGTTGGCCAAGAATCCAAAGTTCCATGATCGAACAAAGCATATCAATACTAAATATCATCTGATTCGACATCATGTTGAGGCCAAAACAATCCATCTCCGTCATTGTTCAACAAATGAGCAAATTGCAGACATCTTCACCAAAGCACTTGGAAAGGAAAAGCTTGAACGATTCAGAATGATTGGACTCACCAACATCCCTTCAGATTAAGGGGGGAATGTTGACACCTAATCTTCATGATTGGGGAATTTGTAAATAAATAAATCAGGAATGTGAACAGTCATCGGAAGATGAACTGAACAATCACTCTGGTGGTTTATTCCCAACGGTTAGACTCTGTTCACATGCTACAGGCTACCACGGTAGTTGCTGCAGTCTAGTGAACTCGGATGCGGTTAACTCCAAGGCTTACACATTGATCACATGGTTGACTATGGTTCTGACATGGTCAGACTCCATGGTTAAGGGACTGTTAACCTCACTTAGGTTTATGTATTTTTTAAAACATTTTTAATACATTGTTTGTATTGGAATATGGTTAGGGTTTAGGTTTTGGTTAGGATTAGGGTTTATACTTTAATACATGGTTTGAAATGTAGTCATACATAGTTTGTAATGTAACAAAGTTTTTGATAGGGTTTAGGACTTAGGGTTATTTTCCTTAGGGTTTGAAGCCTTGGTTTTTACATTAGGTTTTTAAAATAACCCATTTACCACTTAATGTCACAAAGCGACATTAGCAACATCGCATGACAACAACTTGTTGACAACCAAATCCTACAAAGTGGATGACAACCACATGTAGACAACCCAAATCCTGTGAGGCGGATGACACACACATGTCGACGACCAAATCCTGGTGAAACTGATGACAACCACATGTCACCAGCTAGGTACAAACCATATCACCATGAAAACCATTAACATCACTGTTGGGCCTATGTTTCACCTTGCTTTATATCACCTTTTACTCGAAATCACTCATGCTTTTGTTTAGTTTGAATAGTCATTGTCATAGTTTTGTGCATTCTGGGAGATAATAAGTAAGTATTTTCTATTCCTTTGTTTTAATGAGATTTAAACATTAAAGGCATATTTAATAATAGTTTGTGTGTTTGCAGATTTACAAAGTTGGTTATATGCCTATTCTAATAGAGGCAAAGTTCCAGCACCACGCATTCTTTCACTAGTACCAGTAGGATTCCTGCACCACACATTCCTGCACCAGTTCAGATTTTCCAACTTCCACCCGAATTCGTAGCAGTTTCCTGACAGCCAATTTACTCCTCGATTTCCATGTCGATCATTGCGAATCTCAAAATTTTGAAACATGGGTTTTTTTCCCAGCATAGCTAGTTGAGTAAGACATGAGCTATTTTCCAAAATGCGTAATGGTTGGGTAGATATGAAGAGGTATTTGGAGGAAGTTTGTTAAAAATACCAATTTTTCCAGAAATCTAGAAAACGCCCAGATTTGGAAAAATCGTATTAAATCACTATTTTTTAATAGGGGAATGGTTGTACTGATATTCTATTTAATTAGAATTAGTTGGGATGAAATCCCCATGATTTTTTACAAAGGATACGATTAATTATCATGTAAACATATGATAAAAGGAGGAGCAATTATGCACATGGGGGGGGAGGGGTTAAGCGGTAATGGGACTGTGTTTCTAAACAGGAGATTGTACCTTTTATTATCGCCCAAATCTAGGCTGATCTCTGTATTTCATGATTTATTTTTCCTTTGTGAATTAATAGGAAGAAGGAGCTCCACCTCATGCTTTTCAAATATTATTTTTTACTTTAAACAAATGAGTTTGATCTGAGTTACTGAGCAACGTCCTTTCTTAGAAGGGAAACACGTTGGTTGGCTAGGGCCTAGCCAACCCAGCTCCTTTACCCTATTTTGATTTTGTATTAATTTATGTGATTTAACTGAATTCTATTTCCATGCACATGAATTCTTGTCAAAGTGTGAACAGATCCGTTGTGTGAAGTAGATAAATTTCCTTTTCCTGCAATTTCTTTTCCCACACTTGATTTCAGATTGGTTTTCCTCGCCTGGTCCAAGCAGGAGAAATGAACCTGCACTAGTGCACGTTGGTGTGTTGCAGCAAGAATCTTTAGCTTACTTCCCGCAATCTTCTTTTCTTTCATTAAATGCTTATGACAGGATAAATGTATATTGATTGTTTCTTCATTATTACCTTCTGTTAAGATCAGGAACATTCACTTTTTATGTGTGAAATTTAATTTGACACTTGCAATAATTAAGCACTCATTTTAAGAATTAATAGCTAAGTGCAGGAAGCTGTGATCAAGTGAAATAACTAGTTTCTTGTCATAGGATCTAAGTGCTCTGAACCCTGGAAGTTCGAGCCCTTGCATGAAGTAAAAAGCCTTTGGTAAAGACACCATTTATACCTCCTGCATAAACCTATGTTCCTGCACTAGTGTAAGCAGACTGCAATAGTGCAGGAAAGATTAGTGCAAGAAGGAAATATCTAAAGAAGCAGGCTTAAGGGCCCATTCTACGAGACTTCCAAGTGTCTATGCTAAGGAAAAACATAGCGCATAGTCAGTAATTAAACATTAATCAGTTGGAGTGATTGCCTTTTTATTTTGATTCCTTTGCAAATGCATTCTTTCTTGTTCTAGCACTAGATTAATTTGATGATGCAGTTATCTTTTACTCTTTCGATTCTGCAAGCTTTTCATTAAGAAAGTAGGAATTTCTATCAAAAAAATTCATACCATCTCTAGCATTTCCTGTGCTTCATCTCTAAGTTTACGAATCCCCCGGGTTGACAATTAAGTGTTGAGGAGTTTGCTTAAGTGTAATTCTTGCACCCAACATTTTGGTGCCACTGCCGGGGAGGCAATTTGATTTGGTAAGAATTTTCTGTTGATGCAATAGGGGTAAGTTTGCCTTTATCTTTTTGTATTTTTTATGCAAGTGTGGTGAGCTTTATTTTAGCCAATAAATTTTTAAATCAATTATCTTCATATCCTAATCTTTAATGTTATATCATTTTTGGGGTGTTGTAAGAACCCCCATTACTATAATGTGTGTGAATACAGGGACTATCAATCAACCATATGGACTTAAAGATGATAAAAAGTATGAAGGTTCTCACTCAAGCCCTAGCAGCTACTGGGATCTTGATCTCTACCTCTCAGGAAGAAAAATTCTTGACAATAGTCAAGGACTTGTCCATTTCTCCACCATCACAAGAGGATTTAGAAGTCTCTTTTGAGGAGACGAATGAATCATGTACTATAATCAATGAAGGATATCCATTTGAACCTGAGAACGAAAAGTTCTTGACATGTCTATCAGCAGATCCAGAATGTGATCAAGAGACTAATTGCCCTAAGGAGGAAAATCGACATGACAAGGAAGAAGAAGATGTGCAGCATGGGCCAAATCAAGAAATGGACCAAGGCTACCATGATTACATCGAACATTGGTTCCAAACAACTACTCAAGCAAGGCAACATTATCCTCTTCTAAAACTCTTATTGTCATATCATTTACATTCATTGGTTTTTCATGCTCATTCACACATTCACGTTTGTATGATAAATTTGAGCATGAATATATATTTTCACGTAATCTACACATGGCTTCATTGGAAGTACTTCTATACATAAAAGGAAGTCTTCCGCCTCTTAGGTAAAGTAGGGTAGGTGAATAATGTTGTTAAGATTCTGTTAGGGTTTTTGATTTTTAAAGTGTAGTCACTAAAACTACTTTTGATCCGCATTGGTTGTTAACACACACATCTGTGACACATCTTGTTGAGTATGATTCACTCTAATACCTCATGATTTTTCAAAGTAACCATGACTAATCACTCTAAGAAGTTGTCATCTCATATATATGATTTCAGTTTCCCTTAGAAGGTACTATTGGAAACCCCCTATGGAGGACCACTCTTGTTAAGATCATAATAAGCTATTCATGAGAACACTAGCATTCTTAATTCAAGGAGTCTTTTAGTAATTATCTGGGATATCTTTAATAAGTCTTTAGGGCAAAGGAACTAGTCAGTAATGATTAGTCATTAAAAAATTTTCATGCCATCTCGTACTCTTAAGGAGTAGATCTGTCTCCCCACTTATTAAGTAACCTTTTAGGTTAATCATAATCAGAGTATACAAAAGATTTAAGGGAGGATAAGAGGTCTCGTGATGAGTCGACCTACCACGATCATCAGACCTAGCATGCATGGCATTACTGCTTCTGGTCACCAAGCCAGAGTAATGGCTTTCAATCGAAAAGTTGGAAGATAGAAGGTCTCATCACTTGCCGACCTGTTCATCCATGTTACTTCTTGTGAGTGGTACTGCTATTAGTTGGTTACCAAAGCCAGAATAGTGGCCTTCATCTAAAATTAAAATAATATAACTCTGAATCCATGCCTACTAAGTGGGACACAAACATTTTGATGGGTCAAAAGACACCCCTATCGAGGTTATGGACACCTGCGGGTAGCAGGGCTATGTCTGTGGTATTAAAGTTAATTGCATACTATGATTTTCTTGGCTATCTTTCTCTTCCCCTAAACATATCCTTTTTTTTGGACAATGGTTTTAAAGATGATTTGAACATGATGCTTTGAGTTATATCTTTAAAAAATCAAGAATCTTTAAGGATGTGGTACCCTTAGTAAAGGTTATTCTTTGTTCTATATTAAGAGGAAATTTAGTTTGAATCCGGATGACAACGGAATTTAGAGTGTTCAATAAAGAGGTTGCTAATTGGTATCATAACTCATTTTGACTTTCATGGTATTTAGAGTGATGAATTACTCAATGATGACTGCTCACAAGATGTTGGTTGGCAACAATGTGTATTGATGGTGGTTGCCTCTAAATATGCACTGCATAATCTAGGTACAAGATTGCTATAGTAGGTGCATGAACTTGTGGTAGTTATTTTGAGATTGCACCTTTTCAACAAAATTTGATTTTCATTATAAGACTTTGGGCAGAAACAAAACAAGGAATTCATTTGGGACAAGGTAATAGGTATGTACCATACTCTTTCTACTTTTTGTACCTAATCTTGTTGCATTCTTACATTGATATTTTCATTAGAACTATAACGTGGTTAGCAGGCAGACCTTCTAGAAAATTTTCTGCCTTTCTTCATATCCCATTTTCGTAATTCCCCATCAGTTTTCTTCTTCAATCCCAAAATGATTACCTTCCCATCTATTTTGTAAATCCCACTTTACCCCTTGAATTTTTTTCCTATCCCACTTCTGTTTACGCCCTCTTGATGGTACTGTTCCTGGAATCCCTGTAATAAACTTCCTTCCCGTTTTGAAATTTTCCCTCTTCCCACTTCTTTGTTCCCCCATGAACTTATTGCAGGATCTACTAGAGAAAGAGAAAAAGGATATGCTCAGAAGCATCAAAGAAATGGCGAAGAAAACCTTACTTATTATTGAGGAAGTCATGTTAAAGTCCAGCCCACGTTTTGCCAAAATTCCCTGTATTTTTAGCAGATTTTATGCTTGCACCAGTGCAATCACGTTGTAATATATAGTAGTGCAAGCAGAAAAGTGCTAGCAAAGCAGCGCAGTTTAGGCGATGTAAGCAGATCAGTGCAAGCATGCACCATCCTTGCAATTTGGTATTTTTATTGTATTCCTTGTGATATATTTTCTTGAAATTAGTATAAATAATCAAAGAGTCCAGCAAACACTCTGTTCTTGAAACAAGCTTTATCTAGCGTAGAAAATGTGATCACATAAAATTGCAGGAAACATCATTACGAATGCCCATAAATGTTTTTAATCTTGCTTTTTGCAAGGGGGCAACAACGCGACAATTGATTTCCTTGCATGAGGACATGCAAGAAGGTTAGCATGGGGGGATGTTGGGCCTCTGTTTTGCCTTGCTTTATGTCACCTTTTACTCGAAATCACTCATGCTTTTTTTTAGCTTGAATAGTCATTGTCATAGTTTTGTGCATTCTCAGAGATAATAAGTAAGTATTTTCTATTCCTTTGTTTTAATGAGATTTAAACATTAAATGCATATTTAATAATAGTTTGTGTTTTTACAGGTTTCCAAAGTTGGTTATATGCCTATTCTCATAGAGGTGAAATTCTTGCACCACACATTCTTGCACTAGTACTGGTAGGATTCCTGCACCACACATTCTTGCACCAGTTCAGATTTTACAACTTCCACTCAAATTCGCAGCAGTTTCCCAAGAGTCGATTTACTCCTTGATTTCCATGCCGATTGTTGCAAATCTCAAAATTCTCAAACATGGGTTTTTTCCTAGCATAGGAAATTGAGTAATTCTTGGGCCGTTTCCAAAATGCGTAATGGTTGAGGAGATACAAAGAGGTCTTTGGAGGCAGTTTCTTAAAAATACCAATTTTTCCAAAAATCTAGAAAATGCCAAGATTTGGAAAATTCGTATTAAATCTTTATTTTTTAATAGGGGAATAGTTGTACTGATATTCTATTTAATTAGAATTAGTTGGGATGAAATCCCCATGATTGTTTACAAAGGATACAATTAATTATCATGTAAACATATTATAAAAGGAGGAGAGATTATGCATGTAGGGGGGCTAAGCGGTAACAAGATTGTGTTTCTAAACGAGAGATTGTACCTTTTGTTATCGCCCAAATATGGGTTGGACTCTGTATTTCATGATTTACTTTGCCTTTGTGAATTAATAGGAAGAAGGAGCTCCACCTCATGCTTTTCAAATCTTATTTGTTCCTTTAAACAAATGAGTCTGATCTGAGTTACTGAGCAGTGTCCTTTCTTGGAAGGGAAATGCGTTGGTTGGCTAGGGCCCAGCCAACCCAACTCGTTTACCCTATTCTGATTTTGTATTAATTTATGTGTTTATAGTGTTAAGTGTGATTTAATTGAATTCTATTTCCATGCACATGCATTCCTGTCAAAGTGTGAACGGATCCGTTGTGTGAAGTAGATAAATTTCCTTTTCCTACACTTGATTTCAGATTGGTTTTCCCCACTTGGTCCAAGAAGGAGAAATGAACTTGCACCAGTGCACGTTGGTGTGATATTTCCTTTCCTGCAATTCTGTTTGATTGGTTTTCCCCGCCTAGTCCAAGTAGGAGAAAAGAACATACACCAGTGCACGTTGGTGTGATATTTCATTTCCTGCAATTTCGTTTGATTGGTTTTCTCCACCTGGTCCAATCAGGATAAATGAACCTGCACCAGTGCACGTTGGTGTGTTGCAACAAGAAGTTTTAGCTTACTTCCCACAATCTCCTTTTCTTTCATTAAATGCTTATGACAGGATAAATGTATAGTGATTGTTTCTTCATTATTGCATTCTGTTAAGATCAGGAACATTCACTTTTTATGTGTGCAATTTAATTTGACACTTGCAATAATTAATCACTCATTTTAAGAATTAATAGCTAAGTGCAGGAAGCTCTGATCAGGTGAAAGAACTAGTTTCTTGTCATAGGATCTGAGTGCTCTGAACCCTGGAAGTTCGAGCCCTTGCATGAAGTAAAAATCCTTTGGTAAAGACACCATTTATACCTCCTGCATAAACCTCTGTTCCTCCACTAGTGCAAGAAGACTGCGATAGTGTAGGACAGATTAGTGCAAGAAGGAAATCTCTAAAGAAGCAAGTTTAAGGGCCTATTCTACGAGACCGCCAAGTGTCTCTGCTAAAGAAAAACATAGCGCATTGTCAGTAATTAAACATTTATTAGTTGGAGTGATTGCCTTTTTATTTTGATTCCTTTGCAAATGCATTCTTTCTTGTTCCAGCACTAGATTACTTTGATGATTCAGTTATATTTCACTCTTTCAATTCTGCAAGATTTTCTTTAAGAAAGTAGGAATTTCTATCAGAAAAATACATACGATCTCTGGCATTGCCTGTGCTTCGTCTCTAAGTTTACGAATCCCCCGGGTTGATAATTAAGCGTTGATGAGTTTGCTTAAGTGTAATTCCTACTCCCAACAATCACTTGAACAACCTAAACCATAAACAACATTGTCAAAGCTGAAGACACTAGACTAAATGCTAACAACGACACTGAACCTGTGTAATTGATCTGACGAGATCCTCCTGGATCAGTTAGTACTTCATGGAAGCCTTGGTTGGAAAAAAACTTTGGAAGCCATGTAACATCTTGGGTTGAATTTCTAGTCTTGGAAGCCTTGGTTGGAAAAACACTCTTAAAGCCCTTGGTGGGTTGAGTTACTAGGACTAGAAGCTCTGGTTGGAAAAACAATTTAGAATCTTGACAGTATTTGTGGGTTGAGTTACTAGTCCTGGAACCCCTAGTTGGAGAAAACACTCTAAAGCCCTGGAAAACTTGGGTAGAGACCAATCTAGTAATGGTTAGTGATCTCTGACCATGAGGCACAATCACTGGTTGAGGGTTGAGGTGGTTTGGCCTATGGAATCCCTAGTTTGGTTTTGTTTGAATTGTTCCATGAGATCCCACATTCATGCTTGGAATATGGCATGGGGGTGATTAGCTTAAAGAAATATTTGGTTCAACCAATCTATGGTCAGGTGGTACATGGAATTCCCAGATGTGGTTGCATTTTTTTTATGTTAATAAGAGATCCTACCCTATTTTGTTTTATGGGTAAATATACTTGTTCATATGTGGTTTTTATGGTTGTTATATATTTTTTATTTATGTTGAATATATATTGGTTATGAGGATGTTTTATGACAGTCTTGATGTATGGATCTCATAATGTTTTGATTATCAAATGAATGAAAAATGAATATATAACCTAATAGATGATAATACAACTATTGTGATAAGGCATTAATGCTTCCTTATGAATCTCAAATAAGTATGAGACCCTTATTCCAATTTATGTTGTTATGACCTGTAGATTACATATTTGTGATATGTTTGAAGAAATACAGGTCATGGCTAGTATGGTTCCAATCAAATAATTGATGAAATATTTGCATTACTATCCTTGTTTCAATGTTATTTATCATTTTAGGGAGTTTCATGAAGGTCTGTGTAGTGGCCTGAGCCTTGGCCCTGAAAAAGTGGCACAAAATCCAGGGTTGCTAGCATACAACTGCCTAAGAAAGGTCATAGTCGCTTGGATGCATTGTTGTGGGAGCGACTGGAGGGACCCATATGCATGCATGCCTTGCCATGAGAGCGATTGAGGCTCTAGGGCAGTGAAAAAGAAATTTTCCCTAAGAGTTGGTCACCTCGAAGGGTTGGTTGGCTCTTGAAGGTTATGTAACATGTATGGAAGGTTATAATGGTTTTTTTTGTTGGTTCCACTTTCTTAACTATACACAGTATTTGAATCACATCATAGTATCCTCTTGTCACATATTTACCCCAACAAACTGCTTAACTTGACTAAATGTGGGAGGAGGGTGTTACAGAGTGGTATCAAAGCATGGCTCACCCCTTGGACTAGATGGGTGGTGTGTGTCAGTCATGCATACATATTGATTACATATGTGTATCAGATAAGGAATAAATAAGGATTTTCAAAGAAGATACTGACCGAATCATTCAATTACAAGAGACAATTACTAGGGCATAGGAGAAACAAGCAGAGGTTAACGAAATGATCATTTAGAGCTTGTCAGACTTTCACAGACATAGACCACTTATAAATAGTCATGGGCAGAAGGATAGGACTAATGGATCATATGGTAGCAAGCCACATGGTGGGAACAAGTTTGATAGAGATGACACAATAAGATATGGAAGATTCTTGGATACACCTGATAGATGAGGAAGTGGACATGGGATTCACTCTAATTCTGGTTCAGATAGATATAATGGTCATCATCATTATCATCCTTACAAGAGGAGTGACAGGGGATATTTTCTATATGGGTTCAAGAAAGAAAAGCCACCTACATTTTATGAGGAAATGAAGAAGTCACAGGATGCCGAAGCATGGTTTCTTGGGATGAACGAGTTCTTCAGGTTGCATGATTACTCAGCAATAACAAAGCCTAGGATAACGACATTCAATCTTAAAGGTAAAGAAAATATCTGGTGGGAGTATGTAAATAATGCCAGAGGTATTCATGAAGAGATTTGACTTAAATTAAGTTAAAGAGACTATTCAGGAAGAAGCATTTATCCAAGATATACTATAATGACAGGGAAAAAGAGTTCTGTGAGATAAAGATGGGATATATGACCAATTAGGAGCACACTAGAAAATTATTGGGGTCATTGAGGTATGTGCCTTACCTCAAGGAGGAGAAGCTCAAGATACAACGATTCATTAGTGGGTTTTTGGTAGAATTCAAGGATAGGATTGAGTTTGATGAGCCGAAATCATTGGAGGAGGCCAGCCAAAAGCTAAATAATTATTTTGAGCAATCAAACCATAGATCTAAGATGAAGCCGAACTAGAAAGACAATGCAAAGAATAAAGGAAAATGGGACAAGAAGTGAACAAGACCTTAATATACAAGTAACAAAGAGAACATGGCACCACATATAAGTCCAATGCATCTAATAGAGGACATGGATTTCCGTCTAAAGAGTAGAATGAGAGTGAAGGTTGGAAACCTTTACAGTGTTGGAATTGTGGTGGAGAGAATCATAGGAGATATTGTCCAAAACATGAGGGTGGCAAACCATATATACATAGTGCACAAGAAGTGCATACAATGGGGGATGTAGGAAAAAGTGATCCACGGATCTATGCAGCATTAGAGAACATGAAGGCAGATCACCAGGCGTCTATTATCGATATGGACGGTAAGATTTTTGATCAATTTGTTTTTATTTTTATTGACCCTAGATCTAATTATAGGTATTTTAACCATGACCTAGGGGATAAGTGTGGTTTGAATAAAGAAGTGCATGTAGAATCTTGGTTAGTGCCGTTGGAAACAGGTACAAAGAAGAGAGTTCATCACTGGGTAATAGCTTTTTCATTTCAGTTGAATGGTATACCTACATCAACACCTTTGAATGTATTGGCATTGGGATCATATAATATGTTGTTGGGCATGGACTAGTTGTATCTTAATAGGACCAAGGTGGATTCTTATGATAAGGCTATTGAGTGTCTAGATGACAATGGGGAATAAAGAGTCTTGTAGGGTAAGAAGAAGGCAACATCAATTAGAATGGTGACAACTATGCAAGTGAAGTCAAATCATAGGAAAGGGTGTGTGTTATTCGCAGTGCATATTTCCAGTGAAAAAGGTAAGGATTTTGAGGATAGGAATGTCTTGAGCAGGTAGCCAATTTTACAACAATTTCAGGATGTGTTTCTGGCAGATATTTTAGAGTTTCTGCCTCATAGGGAAGTGGAATTTTCTATTGATATGGTTGGTACTAGGGGAAACACCATAATTAAAGGCACCTTACAAGATGAGCACACCATAGTTGGTGGACCTAAAGTTACAATTGAAGGAAATTCTTGACAAGGGATACATTAGGATAATTGTATTTCCTTTGGGTGCACCAGTGTTTCTTATGAAGATGAAGGATGGTACTCTTAGGTTATGCATTGATTATATGTAGTTGAATAAGGTGACGATAAAAAATAGTTACTTGTTGCTACGGATTGATGATTTGTTTGACCAGTTGAAGGGAGACGGAGTGTTCTTGAAGATTGATGTAAGATAAGGATACCATCAGGAACACATTAAGGAAGAGGACATCTACAAGAATTGTTTCCAGACCAGGTATGGGAATTATGAGCTTTTTGTAGTTCCATTTTGTTTGACTAATGCTCGAGCTATTTCTATGTGGTTGATGAATAGTGTGTTGCATCCTTATTTGGATAAGTTTGTTATTGTATTCAATGATAATATGTTGGTATATTCTAAGAATGAGGAAGAGAATGCCAAACATTTAGTAGTATTGAGATTGTTGAGATAGCATCAGTTGTACGCTAAGCTCAACAATTGTAGTTTCTTCCAGATAGAGGTACATTACATGGGACATGTGGTTTCCAAGGAAGGCATAGAAGTGGATCTAAAAAAGAAAGGAGCTATGATGGAGTGGGAAGCTCCCACAAATGTGGATGAGGTAATATCATTCATGGGGTTAGCAGGTTACTACAAGAGGTCCATGAGGAACTTCTGACAGATTTCTTATCTTATTACATTGTTGCAAAGAAAAAGTAAGAAATTTGAATGGACAGAGGAATGTGCAGCCAATTTTGAGCAGTTAAAGAAATTGTTGTTAAATGCTCTAGTTATAAAGATTGTAGATCCAGAAAAATATTCTTTTGTATGTATGGATGCTTGCAAGAGAGGGTTGAGTGGAGTCCTTATGCAGGAAGGACATATAGTAAGCTATAAATCAAGGAAATTTAATGAGCATGAGTAGGATTATCCAACACATGATCTTGAGTTGGAAGCGATCATCCATGCTTTGAAGATGTGGAGGAACTATCTTCTTGGTAGTCAATTTATCTTGATGAGTGATCACAGTGGATTGAGGTATCTATTTGACCAACTAAATCTTAATTCCAGAGAAGCTAAATGGTTGGCCATGATCAGTGAGTTCAACTTTGAGATCAGGTACATTAAAGGTAAAGAGAACATGGTTGCAGATGCTCTTAGCAAGAAGATATAGGTAAATCACATAGAAACTATGAGTTCTTATGGGACATATTTACAGGATCAGATCTTGCAGGAAGGACACCAGGATAACTGGTATAGGGAGCTTATGCACATGTTACAATACGGTACAAGTTATCAGGATATGGACTATCATCTCACAGAAGATGGTTTGGTAAGATTTAGGCACAAGATATATGTGTTGAACAATAGTGAGGTCAAGAATCTTATCTTTAGGGAATTCCATGCTAAGTCATATAAAGGTCACCTATGATATAAAAACACGTTGACAACATTGAAGAAGTTCTACTATAGGCTGAACTTGAAGAAGGAAGTGGTAGATTTTGTGGCTAGATACTTGGATTGTCAATATGTAAAAGAAAAGTGTAAGAATCCAGGTGGTCTACTACAGTCGATTTTGATTCCAAAGTGGAATTGGGAGGTCATTTCCATGGATTTCATTACCTTTTTTTCGAGGACATCTAGAAAGCATGATTCTATTATGGTTGTGGCTGACAAACGTAGCACACTTCATTCTAGTGAAGTCTACATATTTAGCTAATGAATTAGCACTGGTATTCATCAGAGATGCAGTGAGGTTGCTGTAGAAATTTTGAATAATATGACACTTATTCATAGATATTATCTCGATTATACAGTATTGCGAAATACATGCATAATACATAACCTCCTCTACGTTGATCATCAATTTAGCAGCATTAAAACAATGAAACATCAATAGCATGCACACATTAACACAGTATGTATCCCGGGGAAAGCTTATAGCTGAAAACCCCACACTATCTGTATATTAATGATTGAGAACATGTAACAATACATAGTACAATACTCCTCACAAGTATCCAACACTATCTCCACCTGTTACACACAATACAATTCAGATCTAATCTCCAAATCTCCTCCGCTGGTTGCCTACCTCCACTACACAATCCTGCAAGAGAATGAATTTAATCCAAACTCGTTCCAAGTTCTATTTACCTTGGAAAATCACTCACACTGGAAATCACGTGAGAACAGGCTATATCACTGGGCATACACAATTCTCATGGGCATACTCAATCCTTTGATTGTGCAAGATCTCATGCACAACTATAGTCACAACTGACAACAATCTCAACCTCTAACACCTGTCTCCACTGAACTGTACATGCACTGAGTTAACTGATGTATTCTTCAATTGCATTATGAGTTAATAATTAGTGAATTAATTTAATCAATTAATTCACATAACTCATCACTCGTCTATTTGCAGTTAGACTAATTACAACTAGTTTAACCAAGTCAAATTGAACACAACTCCATCAACTCCACATCCAAATCCACAAAACTCACATGCATGAGTTCTAACTGATGTCCTGCATGCAATAGCTCAACTGACCCACAAAGAAAGCGTATTTCCCTCTGACAGCTGCATGTGCCACATCTGTAGCTCAAACCGAAGTGCTCCAAGAGGATAAGATAAATTTTATAGTCTAAATATTATTATGAGACAATAATATTTGACTTTACTATTTTTGACTAGCAGTCTAAAAATAGACTCTGATCACTCCTGCTGTGATCCAAAAATAGAAGTCCATCTATTTTTCCCAACATGACTAATCATCCATAAACAGCAAACTGCAACTCATAGACCTTGATCCATATGTCTAAAAATAGACTTTGTGCCAAAATTTACCTGTGGGCCCACTTAGTGAAGGCGACTCCTTTCCACTAAGCTCCATCATCTTGTTGCATTATCAACAAGCATTTCTCATTGCACACTTTTCAACACTCCCTCTCAACAAGAAAGGCTTTCTCTCAAACCCGATCCTGTAAATCTGGAATGTTCTGCATGCAACACATCTACCCGGTCCACTTGCTCCAACAACACTTGGAACAAAAACACTCCCAACTAACCACTCTGTTGGGCTAGGAACATACTCTAATGTTGAAGCTCTACCTGTTGTTGACAAGTGCTCCCTCTCTGACATCTGCGCTACTTCAACAGTCAGTTCCTGCTACTCCACATTGGAGCTCCTCTAGCAAGGTCTCATCCAAGAGGTTGGGTACCTCAAGGATCCTGCCCCTCCTCTTTGGGACAATCAATCCACATCACCCCACCTCCTACCTGGAGGTATGGCTGCATGTGATCCCTCAGCCCATCTGGCTCGAAGTTTCCCCCTACTGGAGGTCTCTGCATGAGTAGATGTCTCTACTTGATCTCCTCTCAACTTCTCTAGTTGTGGCTGCTCCACAACCTCCTGAAGCTACTGCACCAATCGTGGCTCCTCCACAATTGTCTGAGACTTCTTCCGGCTCTACATGTTGAGAGGTAATATATGCTCCCTCTCAACCACCAAGTCTCCATCATTTGCCTCGCTTCTCAAGGCTTCACATGCATCTTGAACCTAAAGAGCATACAGGTTCTTGACCCTTGAACCAATCTGCTTCACCTGTCTAGTGATGATGTGTCTAAGGAAAACCTTTCCCTTACTAAAGACTACATCATAGCCTTTGTCTTCCAGCATCGCGATCGACACCAAGTTTCTCTTCAGTCCTGGTACATACTTGACATCGGTCAAGGTAAGTTGAGCTCCATGCTCCCTCTAAAAATAACTGTGCCTACACCTGAGACACTATACTTCTCATCATTACCCATCGCTATGAGTATCTGGAGATCTTTCTCCTCCAAAGTACTGAACAAAATTTTGTCATCGGTCATGTGGAAAGAAGCTCCACTGTCAAGAAATCAACCACTTCCCAGCATGGATGAAACCATGCATGCGAAGAGTGTGAAATCCAACTCAAATTGTGAAGCAAGTGCCTCACCTTCAGATCCTTCCCCGGATCCCTTCTTGGACTTCTTCTTTAGGCAATTAGTAGCATAATGGCGCAACTCATGACAACGAAATAATCTCACCTTTGACTTGTTAACCTTCTTCCCATCATTGGAAGAACTGGATTAGGAAAGAGAAACCTTCTTCTTCCCCTTCTTTGCTTTGGCAGCCAAAGCGCAATCTTCTTCATCAGATGCCTTTGATGAAGATCCATCCCTGGTATTCCGCCTGATCTCCTATTGCACAAGATCCGACCAAAGTCTCTCCCATCCTGGCAATTTCTCTCGACCATTGACAGAGTCCTGATAGGAATGCCAACTCTTCGGAAGACCAAGGAGAGCCAAGCTCACCAAGTCCTTGTCATCGACAGTCACCCCCACACTTACCAGCTCATCCCGGCATTGGGTGAATCTCGTGAGATACTTGAGCATACTGTCTCCATTCTCACACTTGATGTTTTTAAGTTTATCCTTGAGCTCCCTTTGACACTTTGTTGTCTTCTTTTGCCATTTCAACTTTGACACTAAGAAAACACTGCTGCAAATTCGAATTTCACCAGCACAAAACTCAACCGCTTCCGATCTAAAATTAGTGAGAACAAAGTATTTCTCGTATAGAGATTGACTATATGGGCATTCACCGGATATCTCACCTTCCAAAAGAAGGATGAATCCAGAGGCTACCTGTCCCGATTACAGACTCTGCCTGAAGAAATAAAATGTAAACACTTTCTGAATAATAGATCTGATGATCAAGAGCTCTGATACCATGTAGAAATTTTGAATAATATGACACTTATTCATAGAGATTATCCCGATTATACACTATTGCGGAATACATGCATAATACATAACCTCCTCTACATTGATCATCAATTTAGCAACATTAAAACAATGAAACATCAATAGCATGCACACATTAACACAATATGTATCCCGGGGAAATCTTACAGCTGAAAACCACACACTATCTGTATATTAATGATTGAGAACATGTAACAATACATAGTACAATACTCCTCACAAGTATCCAGCACTATCTCCACCTGTTACACACAATACAGCTCATATCTAATCTCTAAATCTCCTCCGTTGCTTCCCTGCCTCCACTACACAATCCTGCAAGAGAATGAATTTAATCCAAACTCGTTCCAAGTTCTATTTACCTTGGAAAATCACTCACACTGGAAATCACGCGAGCACAGGCTATATCACTGGGCATATGCAATTCTCATGGGCATACTCAATCCTTTGATTGTGCAATATCTCATGCACAACTATAGTCACAACTGATAGCAATCTCAACCTATAACACCTGTCTCCACTGAACTGTACATGCACTGAGTTAACTGATGTATTCTTCAGTTGCATTATGAGTTAATAATTAGTGAATTAATTTAATCAATTAATTCACATAACTCATCACTAGTCTATTTGCAATTAGACTAATTACAACTAGTTTAACCAAGTCAAACTGAACACAACTCCATCAACTCCACATCCAACTCCACAGAACTCACATGCATGAGTTCTAACTGATGTCCTGCATGCAATAGCTCAATTGACCCACAAAGAAAGCGTATTTCCTTCTGACAGCTGCATGTGCCACATCTGTAGCTCCAACTGAAGTGCTCCAAGAGGATAAGATAAAGTTTATAGTCTAAATATTATTATGAGACAATAGTATTTGACTTTTCTATTTTTGACTAGCAGTCTAAAAATATACTCTGATCACTCCTGTTGTGGTCCAAAATTATAAGTCCATCTATTTTTACCAACATGACCAATCATCCATAAACAGCAAACTACAACTCATAGACCTTGATCCATATGTCTAAAAATAGACATAGTCTAAAAATAGACTTTGCGCCAAAATTTACCTGTGGGCCCACTTAGTGAAGGCGACTCCTTTCCACTAACCTCCATCATCTTGTTGCATTCTCAACAAGCATTTCTTGTTGCACACTTTTCAACAGTTGCATGGTGTACCAAATAAAATTGTGTTAGATAGGGATGCCAGGTTCACTTCTAGATTATGGAAGGACTTACTTGTAGGTTTGGGTACAAAGTTGGCCTTCAACACAACTTATCATCTGCAGATAGATGGAAAGAGAGAAAGGATCAATAACATATTGGAGAATATGTTGAGGATGTATGTAATGCATCATCCACAGAAGTGGGAAGAGTATCTTCCACTGGTTGAGTTTGATTAAAACAATGGGTACCAGGAATATTTGAGGATGAGTCCATTTGAGGAATTGTGTGGGTGGAATTGTAATAATCCCATAAGTTGGAGTGATCTAGTGAATAGGTTGTTGATTGGGTAGGAGATGTTGGAAGAGATGGAATAGGAAATGCACGTAATCAAGAAGAATCTGAAGGAAACACAGGATAGATAGAAGAGTTATGCAGATCATAACAGGTTGTTTAAGGAGTTTTAGGTTGGGGAATAGGTGTACTATTTCATCAAGCCTAAGAAGAGCTCCTTAAGGATTGGATCATGTGATAAGCTGGCACCTTGATTTTATGGACCTTTCAATATTCTTAAGAGGAGTGGACCAGTAGCCTATCAACTTTTACTGCCTCCGATATTGAAATTCCATGATGTTTTCCATGTCTCATTTCTTAAGAAGTATGTTAAATATGTTGATCATGTGATGGACTAGTTTGTATTGCATGTGGAACCAGAAGGGTAATTTTAGTGGGAACCTCAGTGCATTTTGCAGACAAATATGCTCATCCTCCAGAACCCAAAACTCGAGTAGCTTAAAGTGCAGTGGAAGCACTTTAGTCCCAATGAAGTTACATGGGACATGATGGATCATATGCGGGCTATGTATCCTTCTCTATTCGTTGGTTGAGCACATTTTTTTGGCATATGTTTTGCTGTGATGCTTGGTATAAATGTATATGTATATGGATGTAAATACTAGCACGAGTTGTGTTATAAAGCTCCAATAAGCAGTATGGGTGTCATGTTGTTATGTTTGTCATGTGGTTATGTTTCTCATGTTGGTTTTCTTCTCAATAGGATGATCATTGTAAATATTGCAATGAGCTAAGTTATAAACCTCCATGGGAAATATGTTTTGTTTTTTCAAAATTATTGTTGGTTGTAGGCATCATTGAACACTGATGATGGTGTTCCCTAAAGGGGGAGGGTTCTGTAACAACCGTGGTCAAAAATCCATGTAATAAAGTTAATAAAGGAAAAATAATAACCATGGTCATGGGACATGTATTCCAAGATGAATGTTGGGAAAAAGCATAGTGATGGGGATCACTTGTGATTAATTATTGGCTATGGAAATTTTCAAAGGAAATGGTAAAGGATTTGGGAAGGAAAAGTGGCATTAATTGGAATTTTATTTATGAAATTAGGAGAAAAGGGACGTGAAAGGTAATAGGTTGCATATGAGGAGGAAAATGAAGGAAAAATAATGGAAAATGAAGAAAATAGAGGCCTCATTAATAAAACTCTTATGAGGATCAGTTTTTAGCTTTTTGCCAGTTCAGTTTTGGAGCTCTCATTTTGTACTCTCTCTCTCGTACTCTTGGACACTTAGAGTTTTCTTGGAGCACTCTTGGAGGAGTGAAACATACTTGGGATTTGGATCAAGAAGGAAAAATAAGAGCATGAAATCACAAGAGGACATCGAGATCAACAACTACAATGGGTTTTTCTTGTAGGTACTGAGTCACATGTATGATTTATTTGCTAGTTTTGGCATGCATGGCACACGCATGTGGTTTCTTTGTTAGGATTTTTCATTGGCATGGAGGATTTCCTAGATTAATGGTGGATTTTCCTATCCTTGCCATTTCCTGGATAGCCATGGTGTTATGGGTGTCTTTCCTTTTATTTTTTGGTTGGTTCTCATGTTCCTTATGACAATGGGTTGAGTTAATAGTTCCTGGAAACCTTGGCTAGATAAGTGCTCTAGAATCCCACTTGGGTTGAGTTATTAGTTCTAGAGCCTTGTTTGGACAAAATCACTGGAAGCCCTTGGTGGGTTGAGTTACTAGTCCTGGAAGCCCTGGTTGGACAAATGCTATGGAAGCCTGACAACAACTATGGATTGAGTTACTAGTCCTAGAAGCCCTGGTTGGAACAAAAGCTCTAGAGCCCTAGACATATTGGGTAGAGACAAATATGGTGATGGTTAGTCAAGTCTAACTGTAAGGTGGAATCACTGGTTGAGGGTTGAGGTGGTTTGGCCTCTGGAAGCCCTAGTTTGGTTTTCTTTGATTTGTTCCATGAGATCCCACATTCATGCTTAGAATATGGCACGGGGGTGATTGGCTGAAAGAAAGATTTGGTTCAGCCAATCTATGGTCAGGTGGTACATGGAAGTCCTAGACCTGGTTTCATTTTTCATATGTTAATAATAGCTCCTATTTTGATGGGTAAATATACTTGTTCATATGTTGTTTTTATGGTTGTTATATATTTGTTATTTACGTTGAATATATGTTGGTTTTGAGGATGTTTTATGATAGTCTTGGTGTATGGATCTCATCATGTTTTGATTAGAAAATGAATGAACAATGAATATATGACCTAATAGATGATAATATAACTATTTTTATAAGGCATCAATGCTTCCTTACAAATCGTAGATAAGTATGAGACCCCTATGCTCACATATGTTTTTATGACCTGTATATTACATATATGTGATATGTTTGACGAAATTCCTTTCATGGCTTGTAGGGGTACATTCAATTCATTGATTAAATTTTTGCATTAGTATCTATGTTTCTATGTTATTTATCATTTCTATAAGTTTCATGAAATTCTAGGAAGTGGTCTGAGCCTTGGCACTGAAACATTGGCACAGAATCCGTGGTCACTGGCACAGAACTTCCTGAAAAAGGCCAAAGTTGCTTGGATGCCTTGTTGTGGGAGCAACTAGAGAGTCCCAGTCACATGCATGCCTCGTCATGGGAGAAACTGATGCTCTAGGGTAGTGAAAAAGCAATTTTCCTCAGGGGTTGGTCACCTGGAAGGGTTGGTTGGCTCCTAAAGGTTTTGTAGCATGTGTGGAGGTCAAAGTCCTTTTTTTTGTCGATTCCACTTCACTAATTATACATGGGGAGTTGAATCACATCATAGTATCCTCTTGTCACATGTTTACCCTAACAAATCGGTTAAGTTGGGTAAATGTGCGAGGAGGGTGTTACAAGTTTCTTCCTTCAATCCGTGGAGACATGGAAATAAAACTAAATCTCCAAAATTTCTGAAATGAGACACATCAGGATTTCTCCTAGAGAAAGCTTCCTCTAGTGTGATCGTGCCAAGAATACTGTGAGGAATCTGGTTATGTAAGTAGGTTGTGGTGTTGCATGTTTCTACCCATATATGCAATGGAAACCCCTTATCATGCATCATGGCCCTTGCTTATCCCACTATTCCCTTGTTCTTCCTCTCAGCTACCCCATTATGATGTGGGTTATGGGGTTCTTTCAACTCTCTTTGAAAGCATTCTTTCACACAGGAATCTTTGAAGGCATGTGAAACAAATTCACCTCGATTGTCGCTCCTAAGATCCTTCAACTTCTTCCTAATATCCTTCTCCACCAGTGCCTTGAATTCAAAAAACTTGGAGGAAACTTCATCTTTCTTCAGCATGAAGAAGATCCAACACTTTTCAAAGAAATCATCAATAAAAATAACATATTACTTATGTCTTGTTGTGGAGGCTATAGAAAAGGGTTAACAAACATAAGAGTGGACTGATCCAAAATGGATCTTGAATAGAACCTCTAACTCTAAGTCTTCAAATATGTTAAAAAATGCAAACAGAGTATGGCGAAGAAACAATGACAGAATGGCAGAAAACCCAAACGCAGCAAGGAGTGAAGAAGCGCATCCTTAATGCCCCAGAGTAGTTGGATCTATGGGATCGATGGATGAGATTGAATCGCATGTAAATCTGAGAATAGAACCATGTCAAACTTCGAACCAGAGAATCAATGGCTATGTCAGCAAGACATGTGGCAACTCGAGATAGAGTCACAGGTTTCTGGTGATGTTAGCACAACGGATGAGGTGGCAGTCAGAGATTGGCTCATGACATAAAAGATGTGGAATAGGGTTAAAAGTAGGAAAACATGATTAATGAGGTTAAACGTTATTTACTGCTAAACCTCATTAGGCAGCGGACCCAACGGATTTATGAATAAAATAGCAAACCTTTTGAGTTTCGTGGTAAATGGTATTTCAGGCGGGCTTCAAGCGGTAAGTGGTATTGGAAGGGTTGCCTCTGATTCCATACACTGGCTAACACGTAGCATGTTGTAGGAGAGAGAAAACCACTTTTTCTGGCGGGTAATCACCATGCAAGTGGGCCACCCAAAATGGTCATCAGTCGTTGGATTAGCGATCACGGATCAAACGATGGAGAATAATTGAGCTGTTTGATGATCGGGTTGGATGTGAACCGTCAGATGAAGGTAGATCAAATGGTGTGGAATGTCAAGGGGCACTAGTGTACAAGGCATGACAGCCATCTGATCCATCCATTTCAGGATTCGTGTCAGAGGAAGGTCGACGGTTGGGTCCACCTGTGCCCGTTGGTCCCTTCATTGGTAAACCGTTACAGTTTCCACGAGGGTAATGAAATGGTGTTAAAAATGACGATTAACACAGACAACGCGGAGATGCGAACAAAGGGACAAAGGCACGAAGAGGGAGAGGCTAGTACTCTTTTAGACTCGAGGAATTCGAGTGAATCCCTGTGTTGATGTCACTGTTGTGTTGAGACTCTATTTGAGCTCACACTTGTAATAATCTATTCTTGAAAACATAATATAGAGATCAACACTGATAGCTTGGACCAGGAGACATTGCCAGGGGGTCTGGTGAACTCATTCATTATTTTTGTTTTGTTTATGTGCTGAATTGTTATGTTTTCAAATTGTTAAATGTCTGTATTATTCACAATCTTTTTTATCCATTGCACTAAGTAATATAGGCATTCCTACACATGAGTTTGTAATAGCTTTTCTTCTTGATTTAGTATCCATTTCAGATCAAGTGGTATCAGAGCATTTGGTTTTGGTTTTATTAAGGTTAGACAAGCTTGTGCTGAATTTTCAGTGCTAACTAGCTTAAAGCTCAGATTAGGAGAAGGAGAACTTGTTTAGGCCAATCTAGAGATTGGAAGAGTCTATTCTCAAAGGAGAATGGCAGAAGAAGCTCCATTGGGATCAGAATCTCAATTTATAGAAGGTTTTAAGACACTCCAAGCCATGGTGGAAAAGATGTATCTAGAATTTAAGAAGGATCGAGGTGAAAGCAATGCAACACCCAAACTAGACAAAGGAGCAGAGGAACCTTTTCTAGTTGCCCCTCCAGAAGACAAAGGGAAAGGAGAAATGCCTCCTCCACCATCTCCTCCATCTTAACCTTCATCATTCTCATCATCTTCTTCGCATAACACTAGCTCTTCTAAGAAGAAGAAGAAAACTTCCTTAATCAAATTAGATGTGAAGATGATTTGTCAATTTATGATGGAGAACTCAATGCAGAAAAGCTAGATAATTGGATAAGACAAATTGATGTATATTGTAGGGTACAGAACGTTGATTCAGAAAGGAAGAAGATTCAGCTCACTAGGCTTTGACTTGGAGGAACTACACTAGTATGGTGGGAAGGCAAGACACAAGCTGGTCTGCAAAAACATGGTAAAATCATTTCTACCTGGAATGAATTTGTTTCTTCTATCAAAAAGAAATTCTATCCTTTAGCTTACATGTAGCAGGCAATGATGAGTTGACAAACTCTTCATCCGTTGAAGGGTCAGAGTGTACAAAGTTATACTCAAGAATTCAGAAAGAGAGCTTTAACTCTAGGTATATCATTAAACTCACCTGAGACTTTATTGAAGTATATAGGTGGTCTTCATAGCTATTTAAAGCATACTATTCTCATGTTTAATCCCACTAGCTTAGATGATGTATCAGTTCAAGCTACACATCTAGAAGCTAGAGGTAAGAATGTAAACCCAGAGATTGGGGGATCATCTAAATATTCTGTAAGCAAGAGCAAGGAAAAGAAGAAACTGAAATGGAAGGAGAGGAAAGCAAACACTGTAAAGAAGGATAAACCTTCATGCACTCATTGCAAGAAAGAAGGACACGATGAGGCACACAGCTGGTTTTTGCATCCAGAACTGAAACCTAAGAAGTTCAGTGGAAAGGAGAAGAAGAATGATGTTGCTATCAAGCAGGACTTGGGGTCAGATTCAGGCGATGAAACAATAGTTACAACCACAAGTATTAAAGGTAAAGATTCTGAAGCATCCACAAGTAATTCTGCACAATCTGTTGATAATGAAAATAATGAGAGGGAAAGAAATGAGCTTTTTCATATTAGAGTGATTTCTAAGCATAATAAGGTTGATACTTTATTTGATAGTGGGTCACAAATAAATTTGATTTCTGAAACAATTGTAAAGAAATTGGGATTACAAACAAAACCTCATGAGAAGCCATATCCATTAGGTTGGGTGTGTGATAAAATAAAGCTACAAGTAACAAGACAATGTAAACTTAGGTTTTCTATTGGATCAACATTTGTAGATGAGGTTGAGTTAGACATAGTTCCATTGGATATATGTGGTATTGTTTTGGGAAGTCCATACTTGTATGATAGAAAAGCCATTTTCAATAGACCTGAGAATAAGTATCAACTTACTAGATGGAATAGAATATATTGTAAGAGCTCATCAACTCAAAGGTAATTATTCTCTCATAAATTCAGGACAGATGAAAAGAATTGTGAATTCAAGTAAGCAATTTTTACTAATGGTTGTAAAGGCAAAGGATCCTGATAAATCCAATGCACTTGAAGGCTGTGATTATAAACAGAAAGTTGATTTAGTTAAAGTTGTTTTAGAATATGATGTTCTATTTCAAGAACCTAAAGTTCTGCCACCCAAGCGAGAAATAGTACATGATATTTATTTGCAGCAAGATGCTCCATTACCTAACATTGGAATGTACAGGTTGTCAGCTTTAGAGAATGTAGAGATAAAGAAGCATGTAAAGGAGTTTCTCAATAAAGGGTTTATACAACCAAGCACATCACCATGTGGATCTCCAATCATGCTGGTGAGAAAGAAAGATGGTTCGTGGAGAATGTGCATTTATTATAGAGTGCTAAATAAAATAACGATCAAGAATCGTTATCCTCTTCCTCGTATTGATGATTTGTTAGATCAATTAAAAGACACAGTTTACTTTTCTAAGCTAGATTTACAAAGTGGCTATCATCAGGTCAGAGTTGCAGAACAGGATGCATGGAAGACTACTTTCAAGACAAAGCAAGGACTGTATGAATGGTTGGTTATGCCTTTTGTCTTAACTAACGCTCCTGCTACATTTATGAGAGTCATGAATGATGTACTTAGACCATTTATTGATGATTTCGTAATTTTTTATTTAGATGACATTCTTGTTTTTAGTAAGACATGGGAAGACCATGTAAAGCATGTGAAGCAGACCTTAGATGTTTTAAAAAGAGAAAATCTCTATGTAAAACTGTCAAAATGTGAATTTGGCAGAACATCCTTAAATTATTTCGATTATATTGTAGGGGGTGGTGAATTGAAGATAGATCCCTCTAAGGTTGAAGTCATTGTGAACTCGCCTAAACCCAAATCTGCTATAGAGGTTAGGAGTTCCCTAGGGGCAACACAATACTGGAGAAAGTTTATTGCTAACTTCTCATTGATTGCAGCTCCATTACATGCTTTAACAAGATTGAAACAGGTGTTTAAGTGGGGAGGGAAACAGCAGAAAGCCTTCGACACCTTAAAAGAAAAAAATTAGTACAACACCAGTACTAGCACTGCCGGATCTTCAACATTCATTGGAGATTGAGATAGATGCTAGTGACTATGCCATGGGAGTAGTGTTGATGCAACATGGAAAACCCATATGCTATCATTCTGAGACATTTACTTCTGCAGTAGTTAACTATCCTACATATGAAAAAGAATTGTATGCATTAGTACAAAGTGTGAAAAAGTGGAAACATTTCATAATGGGTAAAGAAACAATCATACATACAGATCATCAACCACTTCAATATTTGCACTCACAAACTAAATTGCGGCAATCAAGACATCATAGATGGATGGGTTTTCTACAGTAATTTCAACTTGTCATCAGATATAATAAGGGCATACACAATAAGGTTGCAGACATTTTATCAAGACCAATCATAAATGCATCTACTATACTTAAGCATAACTCAGTAATGCATGAAAGTTACATTGAATAATATGCCCAAGATGTAGATTTTAAAGGTGTATATGCAACTTTAAGTCATGGCAAGCAAGTAGAAGAATTCGATTATTATGTAAAGGACCAACTCTTGTATCATTTGGGAAAGTTATAAATTCCACAAACTGAAAGAGTTAACATAATTTGAGAAGCACATACTTCTCTCATATCAGGTCATTTTGGTGTAAGTAAAACAATTGCACAATTGCAAAGGTTTTGTTATTGGCTAAGAATGCATGAGACAGTTTCTAGATATATCAAAGGGTGTACAATGTGTGCTAAAAGCAAACCCATTAATAGAAAATTAGGCTTGTACACTCCACTTCCAATTCCTTCTCGTCCTTGGGAAAGTGTTTCCATGGATTTTGTTGGGGGATTGCCAAAATCTAGGAAAGGTCATGATTATTTGTATGTTGTTGTGGATAGGTTCAGTAAAATGTGTATCTTAATACCATGTAACAAGCAGGTTACAGCTGAACAAACAACAAAGTTGTTCTTTCAGAATGTATGGGTTCATTTTGGGTTACCCACTTCTATTATATTTGATTGAGATTCTCAATTTGTTGGGAAGTTCTGGTGAAGTTTATGGGAGTTGATGGACACCAGGTTGAAGAAGAGCACAACATTTCATCCACAAACAGATGGTCAGACATAAGTGGTCAACATGACAGTGATCCAGTTGCTTAGAGTTTATTGCAGCAAGCATCCCAAGCTTTGGGATGAGCATTTGTGTTATGTGCAGCATGCTTACAACCGTGCCAAGCACTCTTCTACTCAGAGATCTCCTTTTGAGACTTGTTTTGGTTTTATCCCAAAGTCTCCCTTGGATTTTGTCTTTGGTAAAGACATAGCAGTTGATGTACACAGTGATGTGGACAAAGCAACCAAGTTCATTGAACAAATATAGGAAATTCACCAGGCAGTATAGGAATAGCTAGAAAGAAGTCAAGCTAAGTACAGGGCAAGACATGACAAGCATCAAGTTGAGCATAGTTTTCAAGTTGGTGATCAAGTATAGCTGTACTTCAGCAAAGAAAGATGCAGGGTGAAGGTAAGAAGCTAAAACCAATAAGGTATGGACCTTTCAAGATACTTGATAAAATTGGTGAAAATGCTTTTCACCTTGATTTGCCAACTTATATGCACATCTATTCAGTCGTTAATGCAGAAAACTTGAGATTGTATGAACCTTCATTAATTGAAGATCCTGAAGAGAAAAGTCAGTTGCCTTCTATTGGGGATTTGTTACCTGAATATCTCAATGAGTTATAGGAGGACACAGTTCTAGACAGGAAGGTAAGAACTACACATCAAAGGGATGTTGAGTACCTAAGAGTAGGACTCAAAGGTTCAAATCCAAGCAAGGCACAATGGATAGAAATTGGACAAGTGAGGGAACTGTATCCTCACTTGATCAATGCCTAAAACCAAATTTTGGTGGTCCAAAAGATTTTCAATGGGAAGGCGTGATCCAAAATGGATCTTGAATAGAACCTCTAAGTATAAGTCTTCAAATATGTTAAAAAATGAAAGCAGAGTAGGGCAAAGAAACAATGATAGAATGATGGAAAACCCAAATGCAGTGAGGAGCGAAGAAGCGCAGCCTTAATGCCCCAGAGTTATTGGATCTATGGGATCAACGGATGAGATTGAATCACATGTAAATCTGAGAATAGAACCAAGTCAAACTTCGGACCAGAGAATCAATGGCTACAATAGTAGGACATGTGGCAACTCGGGATAGAGTCATAGGTTTCTGGTGATGTCAGTGCAGTGGATGAGGTGGTAGTCAGAGATTGGATCATGGCATCAAAGATGTGGAACAACGTTAAAAGTGGGAAAACACGATTAATTATGTTAAACACTGTTTACCGCTAAACCTCATTAGGCAGTGGACCCAACGGATTTATGAATAAAATAGCGAACCTTTTGAGTTCCATGGTAAATGGTATTTCTGGCGGGCTTCAGGCTGTAAGTGGTATTGGAAGGGTTGCCTCCAATTCCATACACTAGCCGACACACAGCACACCGCGGGAGAGAGAAAACTTCTTTTTCGGGTGGGTAATCTCCGTGCAAGTGGGCCACCCGAAATGGCCATCAACCGTTGGATTAGCGATCACGGATCAAATGGTGGAGATTGAGCGAGCTGTTTGATGATCGGGTTGGATGCGAACCGTTGGATGAAGGCATATCAAAGTCAAGGGGCATTGGCGGACGAGGCATGACAGCCGTCCGATCCATCCATTTCGGGATTCGTGTCAAAGGAAGGCAAACGGTCGGGTCCACCCGCGCTCGCCAGTCCCTTCATTGGTAAACCGTTACAATTTCCACGAGGGTAACGAAACAGTGTTAAAAATGACGATTAACACAGAAAACACAGAGATGTGAACAGAGGGACAGAGGCATGAAGAGGGAGAGGCTAGTACTCTTTTAGACTCGAGGATTTCGAGTGAATCCCTGTGTTATGTCACTATTGTGTTGAGACTCTATTTGAGCTCACACTTGTAATAATCTATTCTTGAAAACATAATATAGAGGTCGACACTGATAGCTTGGACTAGGAGACGTAGCCAGGGGGTTTGGTAAACTCCTTCATTATTTTTGTTGTGTTGATGTGTTGAATTGTTATGTTTTCCAATTGTTAAATGTCTGTATTATTTGCAATCTTTTCGATCCATTGCACTAAGTAATATATGCATTCCTGCACATGAGTTTGTAATACATTTTCTTCTTGATTTAGTATCCATCTCGGATCATGGACTCACTCCAAGATTTCATCTACTCTACTCTCACGATCATGGAAAGTGGATTTAGCATATTTCCCCAATGTGCAACCCTTGTAGATTTCCCGCTGGTCAAGGGAGCCTTTAGGGAGGTTGATGGTAATTCTTTGCATCATCTTCAAGGCACCATGGTGTAGATGACCCAATATCCTATGCCAGAGTTCACCAATATCTCTACTTGGAACTTTATCAGGCTTGATGCTCAATGTAGCACAATCTCCCACCTCTAGTTTGTATAGGTTCTTTAGTCGAACCCATATCTCCTTGATCTGAAAATCACTTATGAATGATCTCAGTTAATTAATGTAGGTATTAGAAACTCATGTGCTTGTGTGTGTGTCTATATTATCTTAGGCAACAGATCGATAAGATTGTAAAATAAACAGACACTGGAAAATAGTAAGAGAAACACAACAAGAAAACGCAAAACGCAACAATTTAATAAGGAGTTCACCGAATCCTCCTGGGCTACATCTCCTAGTCCAGCTTTCAGTGGTGCCCTTTTCTATTATGTCTTTAAAGCAAAGTTTTTACAATGAGGAGCTCAATTTGAATCTCCTATAATAGATGATGCTTAGTAGGGTGGTACTTGGATTCCCCAAGCCACTAGAGTACACAAACTCCCCCTTACCAAGTCTCGACCTCAACTGGTCTTAATGGCATGAGTCCAATTTGGTACTCAGTTCCCGATAGATATCCTCATAGGGATTGCTTGAACCTCTTAAGCCTTCTTGATTATGTCTGCTCGATGATGCCTTAGCTCTGTAGGTCAGCTCGACTTCTCTATTCTCTGCTTCTTGCTTCACTCTCTATTCTGTCTCCTTTGTCTCCTTCTATTCTCTGTCTGTTCATGGCTTAAAGCCAATTTGTCCCTTGACTGTTGACTTCTTCTTCCGTCTCCTCGGATCGCCTACCTTTTTCCGTTGGAATTCCCTGCTTCTGTGTCATCGCCACTGTGTAATGTTTCACAGAGTGGTGGCCACTTGTCTCCTTACGAAATGAGCGCCAGCTTTTCCTCGAACGGTTGTTATTTCGATTATTCTATGAAATGATTCATCTACCACCTCAGTAGTCATGTCGAACCCCAAATTTCATATGCCTCAACCTATTCTTCCATCAAATCCGGTCTCCCATTGGGTGCAATCTCCGTCGTTGATCTGGGGTCTCCAGATCCTACGGTCATCACTTTTATCGCATGGGTGACTTTCTTAATCATTACCCTGTGATGAGAGCAGTTTTCTCTCTCATCCGCCGGACACACGTCATTAAATGTATGGCATTGCTTGGTCCTCTACCAAACCTGCTTACCACCTGAAATGCCTCCAATATTCCACCAGTTTTGGAGCGCGGGACGCGCCTGTCGGTTTTAGCACTTTTCCCATGGTTTTCTCTGTTTTTCACATGACCAGGTGCTGAGGCTTTTCCTTCTCTGATGTTTTTATCCTGCAATGTGAGATTTCACTAATCGCGCATTAGAAATGGCCTCTATTTTCTGATCTGGACTCCCTATTTGCTAGTTTGCGCCACTACGCGATCTCCAAGGGCCAATAGTTAGCGCGCTTTGACCAAGGGTCCTCATTGTTCCATGGTGGCTACAAACTACCACTATCCAGAGGTCCTTCCTAATAGCTCATTGTTTACAAGATTTTGGAGTCTGTCATAATTTGAAATAGCCATAGAAACTCTGATAATTTTCAAGGATCCAATTTGGATCACGGCCTTCCCAGTGAAAAAGCTTTTGGACCACCAAAATTTCGTTTTCAAGCATCAACTAAGTGAGAGTACAATTGTCTCACTTGTCCAATCTCTATCCATTTTGCACTGCTCAGCTTTGAACCCTTGAGCCCAATTCTGAGGTACTGAACATCTCCCCTACGCGTCGTTCTCACCTTCCTATCCAGAACTATGTCTTCCTGGAATTCATTAAGATATTCAGGTAGCAGGTCATCAATAGAAGCCAATTAACTCTCTTCTTCAGGATCTTCAATTAACGAAGGTTCAAATAGTCTCAAGCTATCTGCATTTACGACTGAGTAGATGTGCATGTAAGCTGGTAGATCAAGGCGAAAAGCATTCTCACCAATTTTCTCAAGTATCTTGAAAGGCCCATACCTGATAGGCTTTAGCTTTTTACCTTCACCTTACATCCTGTCCTTGCTGATATACAGCCAGACTTGATCACCAACTTGGAAACTATGCTCCATTTGATGCTTATCATGCCTTGCCTTGTATTTGGCCTGGCTCTTTTCCAGCTGTTCATGTACTGCCTTGTGGATCTCTTGGATTTTTTCAACGAACCTAGTTTCCCTGTCCACGTCGTTGTGTCCCTCAACTGTTGTGTCCTTACCAAAGACAAAATCCAAGGGATACCTTGGTGTGAAACCAAAACAGGTCTCAAAAGGAGATCTCTATGTGGAAGAATGTTTGACTCGGTTGTAAGCATGTTGCACATAACACAAATGTTCATCCCAAAGCTTAGGATGCTTGCTGCAATATCCCCTAAGCAACTGGATCACTGTCCTGTTGACTACTTCTGTCTGACCATCGGTTTGTGGATGGAAAGTTGTGCTTTTCTTTAGTTTGGTGTCCATTATTTCCCACAGACTTGACCAAAACTTTCCCACAAATCGGGTGTCTCGATCAGATATAATCGAAGTGGGTAATCCAAAATGAACCCATACATGTTGAAAGAACAGTTTTACAGTTTGTTCAGCTATAATTTGTTTATTACAAGGTATCAAAATACACATTTTGCTGAACCTATCCACAACAAGATACAGATAATCATGACCTTTCCTAGATTTAGGTAGTCCTCCAACAAAGTCCATGGAAACACTTTCCCAAGGATGAGAAGGAACTAGTAATGGAGTGTACAAGCCTAGTTTTCTATTGTTGGGCTTGCTTTTAGCACACATAGTACGCCCTCTTACATATCTAGAAACTGTCTCGTTCATTTTTGGCCAATAACAAACTCTTCGCAGCTGTGCAACTGTTTTACTTACCCCAAAGTGACCTGATATTAGAGAAGTGTGTGCTTCTCGAATTATCTTTACTCTTTCAGTTTGTGGAATGCATAACTTCCCACAATGATATAAGAGTCAGTCCTTTATATGATAATCCAATTCTTCTACTCATTTTCCTTGACTTAAAGTTGCATATACATCTTTAAAGTCTATATCTTGAGCATATTATTCAATGTAGCTCTCATGTAACACAGAATTATGATTAAGTATAGTAGATTCATTTATAATGGGTCTAGATAACATATCTGCAACTTTATTATGTATGCCCTTTTTATATCTGATGACTAAATGAAACTATTGTAGAAAACCCATCCATATATAGTGTCTTGATTTCTGCAACTTAGTTTGGGAGTGTAGATATTGAAGTGGTTGATGATCAGTATGTATAACTGTTTCTTTGCCAATTAAGTAATGTTTCCACTTTTTCACACTCTGTACTAGTGCATACAATTCTTTATCATATGTGGGATAGTTAACTACTGTAGAATTAAATGTCTCAGAATGATAACATATGGGTTTACCGTGCTGTGTCAACACTGCTCCCATGGCATAGTCACTGGCATCCGTTTGGATCTCAAATGGTCTCTGAAGATTAGGCAGTGCTAGTACTGGTGCTGTACTAATCTTTTCTTTCAAGGTGTCGAAGGCTTTCTGTTGTTTGCCTCCCCACTGAAACACCTTGTTCAATCCTGTTAAAGCATGTAAGGGAGCTGCAATTAAGGAAAAGTTAGAAATGAAATTTCTCCAATATTGTGTTGCTCCTAAGAAGCTCCTAACTTCTATAGCAGATTTGGGTTTGGGCCAGTTTACAATGATTTCCACCTTAGAGGGATCTATCTTCAATTCACCACCCCCTACTATATGTCCCAAATAATTCAAATATCTTTTGCCAAATTCACATTTTGAGAGTTTAACATAAAGTTTTTCTCTTTTCAAAACATCTAGTGTCTGCTTAACATGCTTTAAATGTTTATCCCATGTTTTGCTAAATATCAGAATGTCATCCAGATACACAATAACAAAATCATCAATAAAAGGTTTGAGTACATCATTCATTATTCTCATGAAAGTAGCAGGAGCATTAGTTAAGCCAAGAGGCATAACCAACCACTCATACCATCCCTACTTTGTTTTGAAAGTAGTCTTCCATGCATCTTTTTCTACAACTCTGACCTGATGATATCCACTATGCAAGTCTAACTTGGAAAAATAAACAACTTCTTTCAATTGATCTAACAGATCATCTATGCGAGGAAGGGGATAACGATTTTTTATTGTTATCTTATTCAGTGCTCGGTAATCAATGCACATTCTCCATGAGCCATCTTTCTTTCTCACCAAAACGATTGGTGACCCAAATGGTGATGTGCTAGGTCTGATGAGCCCCTTCTCGAGCAACTCCTGCACCTACTTCTTGATTTTTGCATTCTCTAAAGTGGAAAATCTATACATTCCAATGTTAGGTAATGGAGCATCTTGCTGCAAATTAATTTCATGCACTATTTCCTTTTTGGATGGCAGACCTTTGAGTTCTTGAAACAAGATATTATACTCTGAAACAACTTTTTCTAAATCAGCTTGTTGTTTAGCATCACAGTCCTCAAATACATTGGTTTTATCATGTTTCTTTTCCTTTACAACCATCAGTAAAAATTGTTTGCATGAATTTATCATTCGTTTCATCTGCCCCGAGTTTATAAGAGTGTAATTATTCTTGAGCTTATGAGCTCTTACAAAGTATTTGATTCCATCTTTAACAAGTGGATAACTGTTCTTAGCTCTATAGAAAATAGCTTTTCTGTCATACAAGTAAGGACTTCCTAAAAAAATTCCACATATATCCAAAGGAATTATGTCTAACTCAACCTCATCTACAAATGCTGACCCAAAAGAGAACTTGAGTTTGCATTGTCTAGTCGCTTGTAGTTGTGCTTTATCACTTAACCATCCTAATGGGTATGGTTTCTTGTGAGGTGTAGTCAGTAATCCCAACTTCTTTACAATTGCTTCAGAAATTAAATTTACTTGTGAGCCACTATCAAACAAAGTATCAATCTTTTGATGTCTGTAAATAACTCGAATATGGAAAAGCTCATGTCTTTTTCTGTCATTTTCTTCATCAATAATAGATTGTGCAGAATTACTAGTAGATGCTTCAGAATTCTTACCTTTTATACCTATGGCTACAATGGTTGTTTCATATCCTGAGTCCGACCCCAAATCTTTCTGAATAGCTGTAGCAGTCTTCTTCTTCTTTCCCTCGAACTTCTTGGGTCTCAGCTCCGGATGCAAAATCCAACAGTGCTCATCATCATGCCCATCCTTCTTATAGTGAGTGCATGAAGATTTTCTCTTCTGTGTAGTGTTGTCCTTCCTTGCTTTCCATTTTTGTTTTCTTTTCTCCTTATTCTTGCTTGCAGTGGGTTGGGATGATCCCCCAACTTCTGGGTTTCCATTCTTTCCTCCATCTTCTAGATGCGTAGCTTGAATAGATACCTCATCTATACTAGTGGGATTAAACATGAGGATAGTGTGCCTCATGTAGCTGTGTAGACCACCGATGTATTTCAACAAAGTCCCAGGTGAGTCTAATGAGATTCCTAGAATCAATGCTCTCTTCCTAAATTCTTGGGTGTAACCTTTACACTTTTCCCTTTCAACTGAAAAAGAGTTTGCCAGCTCATCATGGCTTGCTGCATGTAGGCTAGTGAATAGAACTGCTTTTTGATTGGAGAAACAAATTTACTCCAGAATGAAAGAGTCTTACATGTCTCTTCATGTTAGCTTGGGTCCTGCCTTCCCACAAAACCAAGGCAGTGCCTCCAAGGCGTAGGCTGGCTAGTTGAACCTTGCTCTTGTCTGAGTCAATACTCTGCACTCTGCAATAAACATCAATTTGTCTGATCCAATTGTTCAACTTTTCTACATTCAACTCTCCATCATATATTGGTAAATCAAATTTAACATCTAGTTTAATCAAAGATGTCTTCCTTTTATGTTTAGGGCTATTAGGAGGTGTGAGAAAGCTTTCTTCTTTCCCCTTGCCTTCTAAGTGGTCATGGAGGAGAGACTCTTCTTCTCCTTTATCTTGTTTGGAGCCTGATGAATCTTCATATTTATGTTTTCTAAAGTCGTTATACATTTCCTCTACCATGGACCTTATGGCCAAGAAACTATATATAAATTGAGGGTCTGGCTCCACAGAACCTTCCTCTGACATTGTCTTTTGAGGATAGACTCTCCCAATTTCAGGATTAGTTCCGACCAACTCTCCTTCTCCTAATTTGAGCTCTAATCTAGTTAGCCTTCAACAACTAAATCCAGCACAACCTTGGCTAACCTTAACAACCTATAGCTTTGATACCACTTGATCTGAAAATCATTTATGAATGATCTCAGTTAATTAATGTAGGTATTACAGACTCATGTGTTGGTGTGTATGTCTATATTATCTTAGGCAACGGATCGATAAGATTGCAAAATAAAAATACACTAGAAAATAGTAAGAGAAACACAGCAAGAAAACACAAAACACAACAATTTAATAAGGAGTTCACCAAATCCTCCTGGGCTACGTCTCCTGGTCCAGCTTTCAGTGGCAACCTTTTCTATTGTGTCTTTAAAGTAGAGTTTTTACAATGAGGAGCTCAATTTGAGTCTCCTGTAACAGATGATGCTTAGTAGGGTGGTACTTGGCTTCCCCAAACCATTAGAGTACACAGACTCCCCCTTACCAAGTCTTGACCTCAACTGGTCTTAATGGGATGAGTCCAATTTGGTACTCAGTTCCTGACAGATATCCTCACAGGGATTGCTTGAACCTCTCAAGCCTTCTTGATTCTGTCTGCTTGATGCTGCCTTAACTTTGTAGGTCAGCTTGACTTCTCTGTTCTGTGCTTCTTGCTTCGCTCTCTATTATGTCTCCTCTGTCTCCTTCTGTTCTCTGTATGTTCATGGCTTAAATCCAATCTATCCCTTGACTGTTCACTTCCTCTTCTATCTCTTCAGATCATCTACCTCTATCCGCTGGAATTCCCTGCTTCTATGTCATCGCCACTGTGTAAAGTTTCATAGAGAGGTGACCACTTGTCTCCTTACGAATTGAGCGCCAGCTTTTCCTCGAACAGTCGTTATTTCAGTTATTCTGTGAAATGATTCATCTGCCAACTCAGCGGTCATGTCAGACCTGAAATGTCATATGCCTCAGCCTATTATTCCGTGAAATCCGATCTCCCATCGGGTGCAATCTCCGCCATTGATCTTGGGCCTCCAGATCCTACAGTCATCACTTTTATTACATGGGTGACTTGCTCGATCGTTACCCTGCAATGAGAGTGGTTTTCTCTCTAATCCACCGGACACGTGTCATTAATTGTATGGCATCACTTGGTCCTCTGCTAAACCCACTTACTGCGCGAAATGCCTCTGATATTCCGCTAGTTTTGGAGCGCGGGACCTGCCTATCGGTTTTAGCACTTTTCCCATGGTTTTCTCTGTTTCTCACATGACTAGGTGCCAAGGCTTTTCCTTCTCTGAAGTTTTTATCTTGCAATGCACGATGCGCTAATCGTGCATTAGAAATGGCTTTTGTTTTCTGATCTGGACTTCCTATTTGCTAGTTTGCGCCACTGCGCGGTCTCCATGGACCAACGGTTAGAGCGCTTTGACCGAGGGTCCTCATTGTTTCGTGCTGGCTACAAACTACCACTGTCCAGAGGTCCTTCCTGATAGCTCGTTGTTTACAAGATTTTGGAGTCTGTCATAATTTGAAATAGTCATAGAAACTCTGATAATTTTCAAGGATCCAATTCGGATCACTCCTTCACCTGCACAATATCTATGTGTCTTGGAAAGGCTTTCCCTTTACTTAAAATTACATCATAGCGATGATCCTCCAAAACTTCTACAAAGATCGAGTTCTTTTTCAGCCCGGGTACAAACATAACATCTTTGCGGGGAAGAGGAGAGGTTTTCTCCCTCTCAAAGGTGGCAATACCAATTCCTGTTGCATCGTACCTCCCATCATCCCCCATTTCGATATGCATCTACAGATCCTTCTCCTCTAGGCTACTGAAAAATGCCTTGCACCCTTTCATATGCAATGAGGCACCAGAATCAAGGTACCACACACTCCCCATAATAGTGCTAGACATGCATGTTATTGGGGTGAAATCTAATTCGAATTGTGAAGCCATTACTTCACCTGTTGCTCCTCTTCAAGGCTTCCTAGTAGACTTCTTGTGTGGACATTTTGGTGCATAGTACCTGAACTTGTGGCAATGGAAGCACATGATCTTGCACAAGTATTTCGTCTTGCCATTATTTTGGTTGGATTCAAGATTGCCTCAGTTCTTCTTCCCTTTTCCCTTCTTCCCCTTTCGAACCAAGGCAAAATTTTCTTCATCTTGTGCTCTAGATGAAGTTCCATCCTGCTTGCTTCTTCTGAACTCTTCTTGAACCAAATCGGACGACAACCATTCCCAATTTGGTAATTTTTCCCTTCCATTCATAGAGCCCTGGTAGCTGTACCATAATTTTGGAAGGCCTAGAAGAGCTAGGCTCACCAGGTCATCATTTGCAACAATCACACCAACCCCTTAAAGCTCATCCCGAACTTGTGTAAATCTAGTGAGATATTACATAATAGTATCATTATTTTACATTTTAATGTGTCAAAGTTTGTCTTTCAGGGCCAATTTTCTATGGTCATTGTTATTTTTGAATAGCTAAGTCAATGGCGTCCACATAAGAAATGGTTTCTCTTTGCCATGGAAATTTGAGACCACATGGTCCCTCACATCTTCTAGTAGAATTCTCCTAGCCTTGCAACATCCTTCTTCCATTGGGCTAATTGTTGCGTAACCAACTATGGAGGTTTGCAATGCCAGTTTTAACATATTTTAATACACCATTTTCATCAAGCATTGCTTCCATTCGATACTTCTAGCCTATGAAGTTAAATCTACCCTCTAGGGCATACCTTAGCCCGTTGAAAGATATTCTCCTGATCCTCAAGAAAAACTTTTGCAAGAAGTCTGGAAATTCAAAATTCTTGAGAGGAAAGTTCAAAATACTGGTTCTAATGTGAATTCAGGGTTCCGATACCATGTAGAAATTTTATAGAAATTGCAACCACTCAAGAATTCTAACTAAAACTTATGACACAATTCTACTCTACTAATCCACAGAATGAAATTCACAATTTAGAACAACATGGATAGACATGTTGTAGAAATTCCCACTGTAGATCAATAGATTATGTAATATACTAAAGAAAAATACAAGATCTACTTCTACAACAAACTTTGCGGAAGCTTAATCGAATATGAGAAAGATAAATTAGAACACATATAACTGAGAATGAGAAAGCAATCACACATGAACACAGAAGAATACTCTAGGGAAAGCCTTAGCCTAAAATCTCGATCTCTATATTATCATACAAGTGGAAATATGTTCAGATTACAAAAAAAATCAGCTCACAAGCTATCCTACTCTCTTTGCAATCAAACTGCTGCTCATAGACAATGAAAGGCTTCTCAGAAACCTTCTCCTCTACCCTCCAAGCCTCCTATTTCCTTGCGCAGTTTTCCTTGGGGTCCAGTGCTACCACCTGTGTGAATTGGCCTCTTCACACACACACTAACCTTTGATCTAACTGTGCAATCCTAAAGGAGATCATTCCTTCTGCATGGATGAGTTTCCTATATAGGAAAAATCCTCCAACTGATAGTACATTGTCCCTTCCTTTGATCTCAACTGGGTCTCTAACTGAACTGACATGGATGAGTTATTTATGAGAGAATATTCAGCTATCTGAAGTGCAGCAGTTACATGCATGCATGCATTAACTAACTGAACTCACAATTAATTCAACAAACTATTTGAATTAATCTAACTGGACTTGACTCAGTTAATTGAGCCAACCAATTACAACTCAATATTACAACTCATCCTTATCTCTTTAACTAATGGATAAATTCCTCAATTAATGGAGAAACTGTTGCATGTCCCCACATATACTTCATGTTTGATTTTCTACAACTAATTAACTCAAGATGAATTAATTAATTATTTTACAAACAGTTGCTAAGATCAAATTCGAATTTTACTTCTCTATTATAGTTCAGGGAGTAACTAAAATAGGAATCTAACCCAAAACTCTATTTATAGCAATGTTATTTTTAGCACTTCTATTTTTCATTCCTTGTTGCTATGTCCAACACTAATACCCTAACTACTATTTATAGCAGTGCTATTTTTAGCACTTCTACTTTTAGCATTTCTTGTTGCTATTTTCAACACTCCCTCTCAACAAGAAACGCATTCAACTCAAACCCGATCCTGAACCTTTAGAATGTTCTGCATGCAACACTTCTCACAAGTGTTGTTGCTCCAACAACTCTAGAAACAAAAAAATCTCCCAACTGACCTTCCTGTTTGGCTAGAAACATCCTTTGATGCTGAAGCTCCCTCTGCCGCTGACAAGTGCTCCCTCTGTGACCTCTAAGCTACTACAACACTCAATGCATCTCGCACCGTTGCACACCTCTCTGTGCCATCCTGCACTGATGCAACACTCCTGTGCCTCTCGCATTGTTGCAGCCTGCTAGCTCTGCACTGTCTTGGGATTCCTGCACTGTAGATTTCTCTGCTGCTCCATCCGCATCTACCTCTACCCATTCAGCCAGTCCTGCTACTCCTCATTGGGGCTGTCGTAGAAAGGTCTAATCAAAGAGGTTGGGTACCTCAATGATCCTACCCCTATTCCAGCCTTCTTGGGACTGTCACTCCACATCGCCCCACCTCTCACTTGAAGGTATGGTTGCATGTGAT
Organism: Pinus tabuliformis; assembly: GCA_031772625.1. NCBI lineage: Eukaryota > Viridiplantae > Streptophyta > Pinopsida > Pinales > Pinaceae > Pinus > Pinus tabuliformis. The sequence continues at coordinate 620,981,060 of CM062810.1, forward strand.
CTCTCTGCCCACTTGCCTTGAAATTTCCCCCTACTGGAGGTCTCTGCATGAGTAAATGTCTCTACTCGATCTCCTCTCGGCTTCTCTAGTTGTGGCTGCTCCATAACCTCCTGAAGCTGCTTCACCAATTGTGGCTCCTCCACAATTTTCTGAGACTTCTTCTGGTGCTACATGTTGAGAGGTAATGTACTCTCCCTCTCAACCACCAAATCTCCATCATTTGCCTTGCTCCTCAATGCTTTGCATGCATCTTGAACCTCAAGAGCATATAGGTTCTTGACTCGTGAACAGATTTGCTTCACCTATCTCGTGGTGATGTGTTGAAGGAAAACTTTTCCCTTACTGAAGACTACATCATAGCCTTTGTCTTCCAGCATTGCGATCGACACCAAATTTTTCCTCAGTCCTAGTACATACTTGACATCGGTCAAGCTAATGCGAGCTCCATGCTCCCTTTGAAAAACAATTGTGCCTACACCTGAGACACTATACTTTTCATCATTACCCATCGCTATGAGTATCTGGAGATCTTTCTCCTCCAAGGTACTGAACAAACTCTTATTGCCGGTCATGTGGAAAGAAGCTCCACTATCAAGAAACCAACCACATCCCACCATGGATGAAACCATGCATGTGATAAGAGAGAAATCCAACTCAAACTGTGAGGCTAGTGCCTCACCATCAGATCCCTTCGAGGATCCCTTCTTGGATTTCTTTTGTGGACAATTCGTAGCATAATGGCCCACTTCATGACAATGAAAGCATCGCACTTTCGATTTGTCAAACTTCTTCCAACCATGGGAAGAACTGGATTTGGGATGGGGCACCTTCCCTTTCCATTTCCTCACTTTACTCGCTAAGGCTATAATTTCCTCATCATCTTGCTTTGATGAGGATCCATCTCTGGTGCTTCTTCTATCTCCTCTTCCATCAGATTTGACCAAAGTCGTTCCCAATATGGTAGTTTTTCTCTTCCATTAACTGAATCTTGGTAGCTATGCTAGCTCTTAGGAAGACCAAGGAGTGCAAGAATCACCATGTCATCATTAGTTGTCGTGATCCCTACACTTCCAAGCTCATCCCTGCAGGTGGTGAGCTTGTTCAGATATGTAGAGATCATGTCGCCCTTTTCACACTGCATTTTCCAAAGCTTGTCTTTCAGCGCCAACTTCCTCGATCATTGTTGTTCTGATATAGATCTTTCAATGTTTTCCACAATGAAAACGGTGTCTCCTTCCCATGGAGGCTCAAGACTATGTGGTCTCGAACTCACTCCAAAAGGATTCTCCTTGCTCTGGCCACACATTTCTTCCATTCCGCCAATTCTATAGCATTAGCCGTTGCCGGCTTGGGGACTTCTTGATCAATTAAGTCCTTTAGACTGTTATCCTCTGATACTGCTTCCATGCAATCCTTCCAGGCCATATAATTTGAGTTGCCATCAAGGGAATACTCGAGTCTTAAACCGGTGAACGACATTGGTGAAATTGAGATGTGATAAGAACTCAATTCCTATATTCAGGAACCTCAAACTTCGAACTTCGAACTTCTTGTATACTGTTCTTCACTTTGATCACCTTTAATCTGATACCATGTAGAAATTCCCACTGTAGATCAACAAATTATGCAATATACTAAAGCAAAATACAAGATCTACTTCTACAACAAACTTTGCGGAAGCTTAATCGAATATGAGAGTTAAATTAGAACACATATAACTGAGAATGAGAAATAAATCACACATGAACACAGAAGAATACTCTGGGGAAAGCCTCAGCCTAAAACCCTGATCTCTGTAATATCATACAAGTGGAAATATATTCATATTACAAAAAGAATCAGCTCACAAGCTATCTTTTTCTCTCTACAATCCAACTGATGCTCATAGACAGTCAAAGGCTTCTCACAAACCTTCTCCTCTTCCCTCCAGACCTCCTATTTCCTTGCGCATTTTTCCTTGGGGTCCAGTGATGCCACCTGTGTGAGTTGGCCTCTTCACACACTCACTAACCTCTGATCTAACTCCACAATCCTGAAGGAGATCATTCCTTCTACATGGATGAGTTTCCTATATAGGAAAAATCCTCCAACTGATAGTACATTGTCCCTTCCTTTGATCTCAACTGGGTCTCTGACTGAGCTAACATGCATGAGTTATTTATGAGAGAATATTCAGTTATCTGAAGTGCAAGAGTTACACACATGCATGCATTAACTAACTGAACTCACAATTAATTCAACAAATTGTTTGAATTAATCTAACTAGACTTGACTCAGTTAACTGATCCAACTAATTACAACTCATCCTTATCTCTTTAACTGATGGATAAATTCCTCAATTAATGGAGAAACTCTTGCATGTCCCCACATAGACTTCATGTTTGATTTTCTACAACTAGTTAACTCAAGATGAATTAATTAGTTATTTTACAAACATCTGCTAAGATCAAATTCGAATTTGACTTCTCTATTTTAGTTCAGGGACTAACTAAAATAGGAATCTAAGCCGAAATACTATTTATAGCAATTCTATTTTTGGCACTTCCATTTTTCATTCCTAGTTGTTATGTCCATCACTGGTACCCGAACTGCTATTTTTAGCACTTCTATTTTTAGCATTTCTTGTTGCTATTTTCAACACATGCATTAAGAAAAACCACAAACACATAGTGATTTCTAGGGGAACCCAAATGGGAAAAACCCCTCAAGCCTTTTTTCATTAATTAGTTGAATAGAGAAACTATTACAATTGTTATCTCCATCTCTGAGCTCAACCTACAAAAGAATAAATTTTTTCCTACTCAATGACAGACTCTGGCCAACCATTAGCCAAATATCAGCTCACCAAGGCTCCTATTACCTTGGACAATTCTTCAAGAAATTAGCCCCTATTGTTTAGGAATTTTCCTCCAATTGCTTGAACAATTCCCAAGGATTGATCAAATGATCTCAAGCAACACCTGTACACTCAAACTAGTTTACAACTGCTTGTTAAACTACCTTGTCATCTCCACTTCAGCTGAGGAACTCAATTTCTCTGCACGCACTATCTATTTTCAAGTTGATCGATTAGTTAGCTAACAAATATCTGAGTTAGACTATTGTCCCACTACACAATTGTCCTTCAACTAACTCTAGCAAGAGTTAGAGGTGAGTTAACTGAAAATAACTGAACTGGATCACTAAAATTTAGCAATCACACATGCATAAGTGAACTCTAAGCCCACTAACTCAACTTTACTAAGCTAACTGAGTGACAAGAACCATGTCACACAAGTTAACTGCAAGTTGTTCTACTTATGTGGAAATTTGATTTGCTCAATTTGACTAAAGCTAAAGTCAAATTGAGTCTTTCTTGCTCCATTTTTTCAACATAAATAACACTTTCACACTCATAATTTACACAATATTTCCCACTATGTCATTGTCACCTTCACCCATATATATTCTAGACAAAATCATAATATTATAATAAAACTTTCTTTTCTAATATTGTCCCTAGTACACACACTCACCCTTACCCTCATATATAAGGGTGGGCATATAAGGGTTGGGTTAGGGAAGTATTAGGAAAAATATTATAATTTAACCAATCTTTTCTATCACCCCTACTTGGGAAATTTTGAGAAAAACATAACTATGAGGGTGAAAGTGGTGGAAATATTGGGTAAATATTAGAATTTACCTAATATTTCTCCGATCCTTGTATAGAGAATATTGAGAAAAACATAATATTATTACAATATTATTTTTTTCCAATAATATATGAGGTAGTGGTGGGGGTGGACGGAAATACTGGGTAGAGGTTTGGGGAGGAGTGGAATATGGGAAAAATATAGTCTGCCACCCCTATAAGTGAGGAGTTGAGCGGTGCAAGAAAAATATATGAGATTTACGGTGGGGGTGGTGGGAATAATTCAATTGATATTTCCCATGACGTTCAATGCATCAATGCTTCCTTACAAATCACAGATAAATATGAGACCCCTATGCTCACATATGTTGTTATGACCTATATATTACATATATGTGATAGGTTTGACGAAATTCCTTTCATGGCTTGTAGGGGTACATTCAATTCATTGATTAAATTTTTTTCATTAGTATTTGTGTTTCTATGTTATTTATCATTTCTAGAGGTTTCATGAAATTCTAGGAAGTGGCCTGAGCCTTGGCCTTGAAACATTGGCATAGAATTTGTGGTCGCTGGCACAGAACCTCCTAAAAAAGGCCAAAGTTTCTTGGATGCCTTGTTGTGGGAGCGACTGGAGGGTCCCAGTTGCATGCATGCCTTGTCATGGGAGAAACTGAGGCTCTAGGGGAGTGAAAAAGCAATTTTCCTCGAGGGTTGGTCACCTGGAAGGGTTGGTTGGCTCCTGAAGGTTTTGTAGCATGTGTGGAGGTCAAAGTACTTTTCTTTTGTCGATTCCACTTCATTAATTATAACATGGGGAGTTGAATCACATCATAGTATCCTCTTGTCACATGTTTACCTTAACAAATCGGTTAAGTTGGGTAAATGTGGGACGAGGGTGTTACAAGTTTCTTCCTTGAATCCTTGGAGACATGGAAATAAAATTAAATCTCCAAAAATTCTGAAATGAGACACATCAGGATTTCTCCTAGAGAAAGCTTCCTCTAGTGTGATCATGCCAAGAATACTGTGAGGAATCTAGTTATGTAAGTAGACTGTGATGTTGCATGCTTCTACCCATATATGCAATGGAAACCCTTGATCATGTAGCATGGCCCTTGTTTATCCCACTATTCTCTTGTTCTTCCTCTCAGCTACCCCATTATGCTGTGGGTTATGGGGTTCTTTCAACTCTCTTTGAAAGCATTCTTTCACACAGGAATCTTTGAAGGCATGCGAAACAAATTCACCTCGATTGTCGCTCCTAAGATCCTTCACCTTCTTCCTAATATCCTTCTCCATCAATGCCTTCAATTCAAAAAATTTGGAGGAAACTTCATCTTTCTTCAGCATGAAGAAGATCCAACACTTTGCAAAGAAATCATCAATAAAAATAACATATTACTTATGTCTTGTTGTGGAGGCTATAGAAAAGGGTTAACAAACATAAGAGTGGACTCACTCCAAGATTTCATCTACTCTACTCTCACGATCATGGAAAGTGGATTTAGCATATTTCCCTAATGTGCAACCCTTGCAGATGTCCCGTTGGTCAAGGGAGCCTTTAGGGAGGTTGATGGTAATTTGTTGCATGATCTTCAAGGCACCATGGTGTAGATGACCCAATATCCTATGCCAGAGTTCACCAATATCCCTACTTGGAACTTTATCAGCCTTGATGCTCAATGTAGCACAATCTACCACCTCTAGTTTGTATAGGTTCTTCAGTCGAACCCCTATCTCCTTCACCTGCACAGTGTCTATGTGTCTTGGAAGGGCTTTCCCTTTACTTAAAATTACATCATAGTGATGATCCTCCAAAAATTCTACAAAGATCGGGCTATTTTTCAACCCGGGTATAAACATAACATCTTTGAGGGGAAGAGGAGAGGTTTTCTCCCTCTCAAAGGTGGCAATACCAATTCGTGTTGCATTTTACCTCCCATCATCCCCCATTTCGATATGCATCTTCAAATCCTTCTCCTCTAAGCTACTGAAAAATGCCTTGCACCCTTTCATATGTAATGAGGAACCAGAATCAAGGTGCCACACACTCCCCATAATAGTGCTAGCCATGCATGCTATTGGGGTGAAGTCTAATTCGAATTGTGAAGCCATTACTTCACCTACTACTCCTCTCAAGGATTCCTAGTAGGCTTCTTGTGTGGACATTTTGGTGCATAGCACCTGAACTTGTGGCAATGGAAGTACATGATCTTGCACAAGTCTTTCGTCTTACCATTATTTTGGTTGGATTCAAGATTGCCTCAGTTCTTCTTCCCTTTTCCCTTCTTCCCCTTTCGAACCAAGGCAAAATTTTCTTCATCTTGTGCTCTAGATGAAGTTCCATCCTGCTTGCTTCTCCTAAACTCTTCTTGAACCAAATCGGACCACAACCATTCCCAATTTGGTAATTTTTCCCTTCCATTCATAGAGCCCTAGTAGTTGTGCCATAATTTTGGAAGGCCTAGAAGAGCTAGGCTCACCAGGTCATCATTTGCAACAGTCACACCAACCCCTCCAAGCTCATCCCAAACTTGTGTAAATCTAGTGAGATATTACATAATAGTATCATTATTTTACATTTTAATGTTTCAAAGTTTGTTTTTCAGGGCTAATTTTATATGGTCATTGTTATTTTTGAATAGCTAAGTCAGTGGCTTCCACATAAGAAATGGTTTCTCTTTTCCATGGAAATTTGAGACCACATGGTCCCTCACATCTTCTAGTAGAATTCTCCTATCCTTGCAACATCCTTCTTCCATTGGGCTAATTGTTGTGTAACTGACTATGGAGGTTTGCAATGCCAGTTTTAACATATTCTAATACACCATTTTCATCAAGCATTGCTTCCATTTGATACTTCTAGCCTATGAAATTAAATCTACCCTCTAGGGCATACCTTAGCTCGTTGAAAGATATTCTCCTGGTCCTCAAGAAAAACTTCTACAAGAAGTCTGCAAATTCAAAATTCTTGAGAGGAAAGTTCGAAATACTAGTTCTAATGTGAATTCAGGGTTTTGATACCATGTAGAAATTTAATAGAAATTGCAACTGCTCAAGAATTCTAACTAAAAACTATGACACAATTCTACTCTACTAATCCATAGAATGAAATTCACAATTTAGAACAACATGCATAGACATGTAATAAGAAAAACCACCAATACACAATGATTTCTAGGGGAACCCAAATGGGAAAAACCCCTCAAGCCTCTTTGCATTAATTAGTTGAATAAAGAAACTATTACAATTGCTATCTCCATCTCTGAGCTCAACCTACAAAAGAATAAAATTTTTCTTACTCAATGTCAGAATCTGGTCAACCATTAGCCAAATATCAGCTCACCAAGGCTCCTATTTCCATGGACAATTCCTCGATCCTATTGTTTAGGAATTTTCCTCCAAATGTTTGCACAATTCCCAAGGATTGATCAAATGATCTCAAGCAACACCTGTACACTCAAACTAGTTTACAACTGCTTGTTAAACTACCTTGTCATCTCCACTTCAGCTGAGGAACTCAAATTCTCTGCACACACTATCTATTTTGAGGTTGATCGATTAGTTAGCTAACAAATATCCGAGTTAGACTATTGTCCCACTACACAACTGTCCTTCAACTAACTCTAGCAAGACTCAGAGGTAAGTTAACTGAAAATAACTAAACTAGATCACTAAAATTTAGCAATCACAAATGCATAACTGAACTCTAAGCCCTCTAACTCGAATTTACTGAGCTAACTGAGTGACAAGAACCATGTCACACAAGTTAACTGCAAGTTGTTCTACTAATGTGGAAATTTGATTTGCTCAATTTGACTAAAGCTAAAGTCAAATTGAGTCTTTCTTGCTCCATTTTTTCAACATAAACAACAATTTCACACTCATAATTTACACAATATTTCCCCTATGTCATTGTCACCCTCACCCATATATATTCTAGAGAAAATCATAATATTATAATAATATTGTCTTTTCTAATATTTTCCCTAGTACCCACACTCACCCTTACCCTCATATATAAGGGTGGGCATATAAGGGTTGGGTTAGGGAAATATTAGGAAAAATATTGTAATTTAACCAATCTTTTCCATCACCCCTACTTGGGAAATTTTGACAAAAACATAATTATGAGGGTGAAAGTGGTGGAAATATTGGGTAAATATTATAATTTACCGAATATTTCTCCCATCCTTGTATAGAGAATATTGGGAAAAACATAATATTATTATAATATTATGTTTTTCCAATAATATATGAAGTAGTGGTGGGGGTGGACGGAAATACTGGGTAGAGGGTTGGGAGGAGTGGAATATGGGAAAAATATAGTCTCCCACCCCTATGAGTGAGGAGCTGAGCGGTGCAAGAAAAATATATGAGATATACGGTGGGGGTGGTGGGAATAATTTAATTGATATTTCCCGTGACGTTCAACCTTATCTAATACATTTTTCTCATTATCCCATTCACCACGCCTTGCTCCACCCTTATGAGGGTGGGGGATTATATTTTTCCTATTATGCCCTCACACCCATGCCCTCTTTACCTATTAGTTATTCTCACCCCCACCATTATTTTGTATATTTTTCCTATTATTCCCCCCTTGCCTCACCTGACCTCCATATGGGTGGGGGATTATATTTTCCCATTATCCCCCCAACCCCCACTATCATATATGAAGGCTATATAAGATTGTGAGGGCAAAATAATGGACAAAATATATAATGTATATTATATTGTCCATTATTTTACCCCACCCTTATATATATATATAGTTAGATGAGGGAAATATTGAGTAAAACATGTTATGTATCTTACTTACTATGTAACATGACTAACTTGTTTTACCTAATATTTTCCCTCCTCCATTCTATTGTGAAAGTGTGAAGGATTAATAAACTAAGTGAAAAACATATGACATATATGTTTTACTCAAAATTTCTTCCATCCACCTATCTTTAATACATGTTTTACTCAATATTTTTTCCCTCCACTCATCTTTAATTAAAAAATTAATAATAAAAGAAAGATCTGTAAGAATGAGAATCAACCATAATATTGGAAAAAAAAATTATTATTTATATTACTTAGATTATTTTACCCAATATATGCTCCTATTTTGAATATCCATTCATTTGTTCCGGAGATAAATTTACTGCAAATTAAACTAATTGATTCCCGATCTGTCCATGGGTGAGGCTCCTCTTTATAGCCTCTCCTTTATAGAATTCCTAGAGTGTATATTAACATCCATTCATTCTTTCCACGGAGAAACTTAGCTCATGTGAAAATAATTGATTTGTGATGTTTCCGTGGGTTAAACTCCTTTTTATAAGCCTTCCTTTATAAAATTAAGGGAGAGTGTAATAAGATTCACTCCTTTTTATAAGCCTTCCTTTATAAAATTAAGGGAGAGTGTAATAAGATTCACTCATTTGTTCCACGAAGAACTTAAGCGGATGTGAAAGCAAGGGAGAGTGTAATAAGATTCACTCATTTGTTCCACGTAGAAATTAAGCGGATGTGAAAGCAATTGTTTCGTGATGTTTCCGTGGGTCAAAGTTTCAAACTCCTCTTAATAACGTCTCCTTTATAGAATTTTTGGAGTGTATTTTAAGATCCGTTCATTTGTTCAACGGAGAAATTTGGCGCATGTGAAAGTAGTTGATGGGTGATATCGAATTGCTGTATATTAAGATCAATTCATTTTTTCCACGGAGAAATTGAGCGCAAGTCAAAGTAATTGAGGCTTGATGTTTCCATGGGTCAGAATTCATGGAGTGTATATGAAGAATCCATTTCTTCCACGGAGAAATTGATGTGTGATATAGAATTCTTGGAGCGTATATATAGAATTCTTGGAGCGCATGTGAAAGTAATTAATGTTTGATGTTTCCATAGATCAGGATTCTTGGAGTGTATATTAAGATCCATTCATTCGTTCCACGGAGAAATTTAGCGTATGTGAAAGTAATTGTCGTGTGATGTTTACCTTTTTGGAATTCTTGAAGTGTTTTAGTGTAACGGCAATTGTGACTCTAACATATTCCACATAAAATGCGAAAGCAATTGTTTTGTGATGTTTCCGTGGGTCAAACTCCTCTTAATAGCCTCTCCTTTATAGAGTTTTTGGAGTGTATATTAAGATCCGTTCGGTTGTTCCACGGAGAAATTCGTCGCATGTGAAATTAGTTGATGGTTTATATCGAATTGCGTGTATATTATGATCAATTCATTTTTTCCACGGAGAAATTCAGCGCAAGTCAAAGTAATCGAGGCTTGATGTTTCCATGGGTCAGAATTCATGGAGTGTATATTAAGAATTCATTTCTTCCACGGAGAAATTGATGTGTGATATAGAATTCTTGGAGCGTATATTAAAATCAATTCTTGTGTTCCACGGAGAAATGTAGCGCATGTGAAAGTAATTAATGTTTGATGTTTCCATAGATCAGGATTCTTGGAGTGTATATTAAGATCCATTCATTCTTCCACGGAGAAATTTAGCGTATGTGAAAGTAATTGTCGTGTGATGTTTACCTTTTTGGAATTCTTGAAGTGTTTTAGTGTAACGGCAATTGTGACTCTAACATATTCCACATAAAAATTGCAAATGCGAAAGCAATTGTTTTGTGATGTTTCCGTGGGTCAAACTCCTCTTAATAGCCTCTCCTTTATAGAGTTTTTGGAGTGTATATTTGTAAAAGTTTCTTGATTAATTATGAACAATTCAAATTAACAGCCCAAAGATCATCAATACCGAATATTTCACAAACAAAACTTAATATGATCTATTGTTTAAGATGACATACCTTGATTAACAGCGGAAGATGTAATGGCTGCCATCTACTTTCTTCTGACTCCTACTCTTCTTCTCAGAATTCGGTTTCTCTTTCTAGCCCTGTTTCTTTATGCGCTTCTTGATGGAGAAGAATGCAACTCTTGGCAGGGGGAGAGAGGACCCAATCCTTTTATATTATTTAACACTAAATCTGGTACGTCCATCATATACCAATTCAACGCTTTAATGCTTTAATGCTTTAATGCTTTTAACGCTTTTGACGCTTTTAACGCTTTAATGTTTTAATCGGGTCACATTAAGATTTAGAAACTGCAGATTTCTAACATTCTCCCACTTGACCCGACTATTCATAATATTAAGTGTTGAACATCATACTATGATAAATTGCTGAGAGTTATGGCGGTTGTGCACTATTAATTCAATGCATTTCCTTCCATATACTACAATACCAGCAAACCATCAATTCATACTCATAATTTATATAAAACAGCATAATGGTCCACATAATGTCTTCTATCATAATGATTAAACATAATATCTTTATAAGACTCTTTCTTGTTTAAAATTATATAAAATACGTACTACTATATTAAAACAAGAGACACATAATTGTATATCAGAAACACATAAAAGAGCTCAGAATGTCACACATCAATTATTATTAATACAACCAAGACCCATTCTTTGAACATGTTCCTTAAATTGTCTTGGTTGTAACCCTTTCGTCAAAGGGTCTGCAATCATAAGTTCTGTCCTGATGTGCATGATTGACACTCTTTGTTTCTGAACCTCATCTTTCACAACAAGATACTTCAGATCTATGTGTTTGGCACCTTTAGAGTACTTGTCGTTATTTGAGAAAAATACTGCTGCAGAGTTATCACAATAAATTTTCAGCGGCTTGCTAATGGTGTCGACAACCGCAAGTCCTGAAATAAAGTTCCGCAACCATAATGCATGAATTGTGGCTTCAAAACATGCCACAAATTCTGCCTCCATAGTGGATGAAGCAACGATAGTCTGCTTCGCACTTTTCCATGATATGGCACCTTGAGCAAACATAAACAGGTAACCAAAAGTCGATTTTCTAGTATCGATGCATCCTGCAAAATCTGAATCGCTATATCCGATCACCTCCGATTCATTGGATCTTTTATACATGAGCATGTAATCTTTCGTGCCTTGTAAGTACCTCAAAACTTTCTTTGCAACTTGCCAATGTTCCCTTCCTGGATTACTTTGATACCTCCCTAACATACCGACCGCAAAGCTGATATCCGGTCTAGTACAGGTTTGAGCATACATCAGGCTACCAACAACAGATGCATATGGAATTAATTCCATTTCCTTTCGTTCAACACCATTCTTAGGACATTGCATGAGATTGAATTTATCACCTTTCTGTACAGGAACTGTTCCAGGTGAACACTTACTCATTCCAAATCTCTCTAGAATCCTTTCGACATATCCTTTCTGAGACAATCTCAATATTCCTTGTGATCGATCACAGAATATTTCTATTCCAATCACATAGGATGCCTCTCCCATATCTTTCATTTCAAAGTTCGTTGAGAGAAATTCCTTAGTCTCATGCAATATACTTAAATTATTTGCAGCAAGCAAGATGTCATCAACATAAAGGACCAGATAAATAAACTTGCTCCCACTGATCTTTTGGTATATACAGTGATCAACCGTATTTTCCTTAAAACCAAAGGATGTAATAATGGTATTGAACTTAATATACCATTGCCGGGATGCTTGTTTAAGCCCATATATTTACTTCTTAAGTTTACACACCAATTGTTCTTTACCTTCTACAGAAAAACCCTCAGGTTGATCCATATAAACATCCTCATCAAGATCTCCATTCAGAAAGGCTGTTTTCACATCCATTTGATGCAACTCCAAATCATAATGAGCTACTAATCGCCGATCGATGGACAGACGACATAATGAGGACGCTCGACAAAGTGCATATGGATAAAATTATTGTTTGTGGCAGATGTAATACACATGTAAGGGATGTCAATTCAGATTATGGAAAGGTCAACTACAAAGTAAATCATTGGCTCTAATTGTTTGAAATTTGGGCATAAAAGTAATTGCTCTATGAATGATTGTTTTGCATACATTAATGATTGTTTATGCACTTGAGATTTATGATTTTGTTAATCACCAAAGTGGTCAAAATCAAAATGTTGTTTGAAATAAGGTATGTGTTATAAGTTATTTGTGCACATGAGATTTATGATTTTGTTAATCACCAAAGTGGTCAAAATCAGAATAATCATTTAGTGCATAAGTGACATAATGATTAATGATAGAAATTGCCAGTTATAATAATACCAATTAACACTGGCGTCACTAATGATAGAACCTGAGAGCTTACCCAAAGGAAAGTCTTGTTCTATAACTAGTTGACATGATGAGGTTTAATAGATATTTTGATTAAATAAATATTGATCATCCAAAGATGTCAGTTCTATTTAATTGAATATATTTATTACCTACTTATGTTTTGGTATTTAATTATGTTAAGTATAAGATAGTATCTACCCAAAGGAGTGCTATATTATACTATTATGTCTACATCTGAATCGCATTAGTTATGAGCTTATAGTTATTTCATTTTGATTTGCAGATGATCTATCTTTCGTATGTTTTGAATCAAATTTAGTTGAAGTTCCTATTAATACATGGTGGCTTGATACTGGTGCTACAACTCATGTTTCCAACAATATGCAGGGATTTCTTACGATCAGAACCATAAATCCAAATGAAGATCGTTTTCTCTTTATGGGAAATGGAATGAAATCTTCAATTGAAGGCATTGGGACTTATCGTCTAAATCTAGAAAGTGGATATGTATTAGACTTATACAGTACCCTTTATGTACCTTCATTATCTAGAAACCTTATTTCCGTAAGTAAGTAGGATAATTCTGGTTTTAGATGTATGTTTGGATCTGGCTGTTTTGATTTATATAAGAATACTGATAATGTTGGTTCTGGTATTCTAATTGATGGTTTATATAAATTGAAACTGAATGACACTTATGCGAATTCCTTGTTGAATGTAGTAAATAATGTTGGATGTAAACGTAGCATGGTGAATGAAAATTCTGCTTTCTTGTGGCATAAAAGACTAGGTCATATATCCAAAGAAAGAATGATGAGAATAGTAAATAATGAAATTTTGTCAAATTTGGAATTTAGTGATCTAGAATTATGTGTGGATTGTATTAAAGGTAAACAAACCAAACATAATAAGAAAGGAGCCACCAGAAGCAGCCCGCTTCTTGAAATAATACACACTGATATTTGCGGACCTATGGACACTTCAGCCTTTAATGGAGATCTGATAGAGGTGGTGAATATTATGGTAAATATAATGAGTCAGGCCAGTGTCCAGGTCCATTTGCAAAATTCCTCGAAAGTCATGGCATATGTGCGCAATACACAATGCCAGGTACACCACAGCAAAATGGTGTAGCAGAAAGGCGCAATAGGACATTAATGAATATGATTAGGAGTATGATGTCAGATTCTACACTACCTAAGAATTTGTGGTCGTATGCTCTCAAAACCGCTAATTATTTGTTGAATAGGGTTCCTAGTAAAGCTGTTCAAAAGACTCCTTTTGAGTTATGGACTAAAATGAAACCTAGCTTAAGACACCTGCATGTTTGGGGTTGTCCAGCGGAAGCGAGAATTTATAATCCACATGAAAAGAAATTAGATTCTCGAACGATCAGTGGGTATTTTTTAGGTTACCCTGAGAAATCTAAAGGGTATGTGTTTTACTGTCCTAATCATAGTCCAAGAATTATAGAAACTGGTAATGCAAGATTCATTGAGAATGGTGAAGTCAGTGGGAGTACTAGAAGAGAAATAGTAGAAATAAAGGAAACAAGGGTAAATGTTACATTGCCCAGAATAGTTCCTCCATCTACTATTACTCCAAATGTTGTTCCAGCTGTTGTAGAACAGCATGATGATAATGAACAACATATAAATGAAGAAGTACTTCCTGAAGGAAATGACTTACATAATACTGATATGCATGAACCACAACAAGTAGCATTAAGAAGACCTCAAAGAAATCGTAGGTCAGCTATTTCTGATGATTATGTGGTTTATATGCAAGAATCAGATTATGATATTGGAATCATAAAGGATCCAGTTTCGTTTTCACATGCTGTAGAAAGTAAAGAGTCAAAGGAATGGATTAATGCCATGAAAGAAGAAATGAAATCCATGCAACATAATGAAGTTTGGGATCTCGTTGAGTTACCACATGGCTGTAAAAGAGTCGGATGCAAATGGGTTTTTAAAACCAAACACGACTCTAGTGGTAATATCGAACGGTATAAAGCTAGACTTGTTGCTAAGGGTTACACTCAGAAAGATGGTGTTGATTACAAGGAGACATTTTCTCCTGTTTCGAAAAAGGACTCACTAAGAATAATAATGGCATTAGTAGCTCATTATGATTTGGAGTTACATCAAATGGATGTGAAAACAACCTTTCTAAATGGAGACCTTGATGAGGATGTTTATATGGATCAACCTGAAGGTTTTTCTGTAGAAGGTAAAGAACAATTGGTGTGTAAACTTAAGAAGTCAATATATGGGCTTAAACAAGCATCCCGGCAATGGTATATTAAGTTCAATACCATTATTACATCTTTTGGTTTTAAGGAAAATACGGTTGATCACTGTATATACCTAAAGATCAGTGGGAGCAAGTTTATTTTTCTGGTCCTTTATGTTGATGACATCTTGCTTGCTGCAAATAATTTAAGTATATTGCATGAGACTAAGGAATTTCTCTCAACGAACTTTGAAATGAAAGACATGGGAGAGGCATCCTATGTGATTGGAATAGAAATATTCCGTGATCGATCACAAGGAATATTGGGATTGTCTCAGAAAGGATATGTCGAAAGGATTCTAGAGAGATTTGGAATGAGTAAGTGTTCACCTGGAATAGTTCCTGTACAGAAAGGTGATAAATTCAATCTCATGCAATGTCCTAAGAATGATGTTGAACGAAAGGAAATGGAATCAATTCCATATGCATCTGTTGTTGGTAGCCTAATGTATGCTCAAACCTGTACTAGACTGGATATCAGCTTTGCGGTCAGTATGTTAGGGAGGTATCAAAGTAATCCAGGAAGGGAACATTGGCAAGCTGCAAAGAAAGTTTTGAGGTACTTACAAGGCACGAAAGATTACATGCTCATGTATAGAAGATCCAATGAATCAGAGGTGATTGGATATAGCGATTCAGATTTTGCTGGATGCATCGATACTAGAAAATCGACTTTTGGTTACCTGTTTATGTTTGCTCAAGGTGCCATATCATGGAAAAGTGCGAAACAGACTATCGTTGCTTCATCCACTATGGAGGTGGAATTTGTGGCATGTTTTGAAGCCACAATTCATGCATTATGGTTGCGGAACTTTATTTCAGGACTTGCGGTTGTCGACACCATTAGCAAGCCGCTAAAAATCTATTGTGATAACTCTGCAGCAGTATTTTTCTCAAAGAACGACAAGTACTCTAAAGGTGCCAAACACATAGATCTGAAGTATCTTGTTGTGAAAGATGAGGTTCAGAAACAAAGAGTGTCAATCATGCACATCAGGACAGAACTTATGATTGCAGACCCTTTGACGAAAGGGTTACAACCAAGACAATTTAAGGAACATGTTCAAAGAATGGGTCTTGGTTGTATTAATAATAATTGATGGGTGACATTCTGAGCTCTTTTATGTGTTTCTGATATACAATTATGTGTCTCTTGTTTTAATGAAGTAGTACGTATTTTATGTAATTTTAAACAAGAAAGAGTCTTATAAAGATATTATGTTTAATCATTATGATATAAGACATTATGTGGACCATTATGCTGTTTTATATAAATTATGAGTATGAATTGATGGATTGCTGGTATTGTAGTATATGGAAGGGAATGCATTGAATTAATAGTGCACAACCGCCATAACTCTCAGCAATTTATCATAGTATGATGTTCAACACTTAATATTATGAATAATCGGGTCAAGTGGGAGAATGTTAGAAATCTGCAGTTTCTAAATAATGTGACCCGGTTAAAAGCATTAAAGCATTAAAGCGTTAAAAGCATTAAAGCATTAAAGCACTAAAGCAGTTTCTAATCTAAAGTATTAGATCTTAAGCGTTGAATTGGTATATGATGGACGTACCAGATTAGAGTTAAATAATATATAAAGGATTGGGTCCTCTCTCTCCCACACACAAGAGTTGCATTCTTCTCCATCAAGAAGCACATAAAGGAAGTGAGGGCAAGAGGAGAGAAACCGAATTCTGAAGAAGAGGAACAGTCAGGAGTCAGAAGAAAACAGATGGCAGCCATTAATCCATTCCTCTGACTCTTTACTTTCTACAACATGTGAAAACGAAACTGGATCCTTATTGATTCCAATATCATAATCTGATTCTTGCATATAAACCACATAATCATCAGAAATAGCTGACCTACGATTTCTTTGAGGTCTTCTTAATGCTACTTGTTATGGTTCATGCATATCAGTATTATGTAAGTCATTTCCTTCAGGAAGTACTTCTTCATTTATATGTTGTTCATTATCATCATGCTGTTCTATAATAGCTGGAACAACATTTGGAGTAATAGTAGATGGAGGAACTATTCTAGGCAATGTAACATTTACCCTTGTTTCCTTTATTTCTACTATTTCTCTTCGAGTACTCCCACTGACTTCACCATTCTCAATGAATCTTGCATTACCAGTTTCTACAATTCTTGGACTATGATTAGGACAGTAAAACACGTACCCTTTAGATTTCTCAGGGCAACCTAAAAAATACCCACTGATCGTTCGAGAATCTAATTTATTTTCATGTGGATTATAAATTCTCGCTTCCGCTGGACAACCCCAAACATGCAGGTGTCTTAAGCTAGGTTTCCTGTTAGTCCATAACTCAAAAGGAGTCTTTTGAACAGCTTTACTAGGAACCCTATTCAACAAATAATTAGCGGTTTTGAGAGCATACGACCACAAATTCTTAGGTAGTGTAGAATCTGACATCATACTCCTAATCATATCTATTAACATCCTATTGCGCCTTTCTGCTACACCATTTTGCTGTGGTGTACCTAGCATTGTGTATTGCGCGCATATGCCATGACTTTCGAGGAATTTTGCAAATGGACCTGGACACTAGCCTGACTCATTATATTTACCATAATATTCACCACCTCTATCAGACCTTATGATTTTCACCTTTTTATCTAATTGCCTCTCAACTTCCTTTACAAACGTCTCAAGGACATTCACAGATTGAGATTTTTCATGAAGCAAATAGACATAACCATAACGGGAAAAATCGTCAATAAAAGTGATGAAATAATTTTCTCCATTAAAGGCTGGAGTGTCCATAGGTCCGCAAATATCAGTGTGTATTATTTCAAGAAGCTGGCTGCTTCTAGTGGCTCCTTTCTTATTATGTTTGGTTTGTTTACCTTTAATACAATCCACACATAATTCTAGATCACTAAAGTCCAAATTTGAAAAAATTTCATTACTTACTAATCTCATCATTCTTTCTTTGGATATATGACCTAGTCTTTTATGCCACAAGAAAGCAGAATTTTCATTCAACATGCTACGTTTACATCCAACATTATTTACTACATTCAACAAGGAATTCGCATAAGTGTCATTCAGTTTCAATTTATATAAACCATCAATTAGAATACCAGAACCAACATTATCAGTATTCTTATATAAATCAAAACAGCCAGATCCAAACATACATCTAAAACCAGAATTATCCAACTTACTTACGGAAATAAGGTTTCTAGATAATGAAGGTACATAAAGGGTACTGTATAAGTCTAATACATATCCACTTTCTAGAATTAGACGATAAGTCCCAATGCCTTCAATTGAAGATTTCATTCCGTTTCCCATAAAGAGAAAACGATCTTCATTTGGATTTATGGTTCGGATCATAAGAAATCCCTGCATATTATTGGAAACATGAGTTGTAGCACCAGTATCAAGCCACCATGTATTAATGGGAACTTCAACTAAATTTGATTCAAAACATACGAAAGATAGATAATTACCTTTCTTTTCGAACCAAGCTTTCCTTTTCGGACAGTCACTTTGATAATGTCCTTTCTTTTTACAGAAATGACATTGAACATCCTTTAGTTCCTTCTTTTCCTTATCCTGCCCATTCTTAGCAGGTGCCTTTTTCTTCTTGAAATGACTTGATTTTCCTTTCTTTTCTTTACCAGCTTTATTACTCACAAAACTTACTGAGTGATTCACTTGATTTTTCAACCGTCCTTCTTCCTGAACAAGTCTACTGGCCAATTCATTAACATTCCACTTATCCTTTATAGTGTTATAGTTAATCTGAAAAGGTCCATATTCAGAAGGTAGCGAGTTCAGGATGAACTGGACAAGAAAAGAATCCTCTACTGTAAGTCCCAGGGAGTTTAACCTTGTTGCAAGATTAGTCATCTCTATAATGTGCTCTTGCATAGTTCGCGACCCATCAAACTTCATGGTCGTGAGTTCTGCCATAAGATTACCAGCGAGTGACTTATCAGCTAAACGAAAACGCTCTTCCACAGACTGCATATATTCCTTAGCACTTTCTGTTTGTGGAATTGTTGACTTGATGTTGTTAGCAACAGTCATCTTAATAAACATAAGGCTCAATCTGTTACTGCGTTCCCATGCTTTATGGTGTGATTTTTCTGCCTCAGTATTATCTTTTGTAAGAGCAGCAGGTTTATCCTCAAGGAGTGCCAAGTCAAGATCCTGAACACCTAAATGGAAATTGACTTGTTCTCTCCATTCAGAAAAATTAACACCAGTGAACAATGTAACAGATGAAGCATGTGTATTCATGGGAACTCCTGCAAATTAAAAAATGAAATAACTATAAGCTCATAACTAACGCGATTCAGATGTAGACATAATAGTATAATATAGCACTCCTTTGGGTAGATACTATCTTATACTTAACATAATTAAATACCAAAACATAAGTAGGTAACAAATATGTTCAATTAAATAGAACTGACATCTTTGGATGATCAATATTTATTTAATCAAAATATCTATTAAACCTCATCATGTCAACTAGATATAGAACAAGACTTTCCTTTGGGTAAGCTCTCAGGTTCTATCATTAGTGACGCCAGTGTTAATTGGTATTATTATAACTGGCAATTTCTATCAATAATCATTATGTCACTTATGCACTAAATGATTATTCTGATTTTGACCACTTTGGTGATTAACAAAATCATAAATCTCATGTGCATAAATGATTTATAACACATACTTTATGCAAAACAATCAGTCACAGAACAATTACTTTTATGCCCAAATTTCAAACGTCAATCGAAACTGTAACTTTAAAAGTAAAGTTATTTATTCCGTGGTCTCTATTCCTGCAAACTCCATCTGTGTACTTTATCCTGTCTTTTGAGACAGCCCTCCATAGGACATCCAGACCACCAGGAATTCGACCCGGCCTAGGTTGTTGAGGTTTACTGTGTTGGCCACGCCGGCTGTTGAGGTTAACTACATTGGCCACAACAAAATTTGCCTGTACGGGGTTTCGAACCTGCTTGACGAGCAAGCTTTCATTCTATATGTATCATCTCGTGTACATACTCCTCAGATTATATTGATGATATATTTTATATTATATACAGGGAAATAAACCCCGTCCATAGGCGTGACCAGTTTTTTAGGACTGTAATATGGCACGAGGATACGACTTACTACTGTACTAGTAATTGTACTTATACCCAGACGGCACCACAGTTGCTACCCACGAATCAAAATACAAATAATTCAATCAGTCCCTCAACTTGGTATAATCTTATGACAGAAACCAAAAAGAAGAATCGAACTTGGGATTGCAATAAGGTTCAATAGGCGCATAGTCAAAGGACTCAGGTTTGCTTGCAGTGGATTTGTTTCGTGATCATTTCATGAAACCCCCACAATTTCCCGAAGGCTCAATCACATGAGTAAAGCACAGAACAGATCAATTGCAATCATAGGAAATATTCAGTTATTGATTGGTGGCTCTGATACCAAATGTAAAAGTTTCTTGATTAATTATGAACAATTCAAATTAATAGCCCAAAGATCATCAATACCGAATATTTCACAAACAAAACTTAATATGATCTATTGTTTAAGATGACATACCTTGATTAACAGCGGAAGATGTAATGGCTGCCATCTACTTTCTTCTGACTCCTACTCTTCTTCTCAGAATTCGGTTTCTCTTTCTAGCCCTGTTTCTTTATGCGCTTCTTTATGGAGAAGAATGCAACTCTTGGCAGGGGGAGAGAGGACCCAATCCTTTTATATTATTTAACACTAAATCTGGTACGTCCATCATATACCAATTCAACGCTTTAATGTTTTAATGCTTTTAACGCTTCTGATGCTTTTAACGCTTTAATGCTTTAATCGGGTCACATTAAGATTTAGAAACTGCAGATTTCTAACAATATTAAGATCCGTTCAGTTGTTCCACGGAGAAATTCGTCGCATGTGAAATTAGTTGATGGTTTATATCGAATTGCGTGTATATTATGATCAATTCATTTTTTCCACGGAGAAATTCAGCGCAAGTCAAAGTAATCGAGGCTTGATGTTTCCATGGGTCAGAATTCATGGAGTGTATATTAAGAATTCATTTCTTCCACGGAGAAATTGATGTGTGATATAGAATTCTTGGAGCGTATATTAAAATCAATTTTGTGTTCCACGGAGAAATGTAGCGCATGTGAAAGTAATTAATGTTTGATGTTTCCATAGATCAGGATTCTTGGAGTGTATATTAAGATCCATTAGAAATTTAGCGCATGTGAAAGTAATTGTCGTGTGAAAGTACTCTTTTTCTTTATGGAATTTTTGGAATTCTTGGAGTGTTTTGGTGTAATTGTAATCGTGACTCCAACATATTCCACATAAAAATTACTCCAACATATTCCACATAAAAATTAAGCAAAATCAATCGTGACTCCAACATATTCCACATAAAAATTAAGCAAATGTGAAAACAATTGTTTTGTGATGTTTCCGTGGGTCAAACTCCTCTTAATAGCCTCTCCTTTATAGAATTTTTGGAGTGTATATTAAGATCCGTTCAGTTGTTCCAGGAAGAAATTCGTCGCATGTGAAATTAGTTGATGGGTGATATCGAATTGCGTGTATATTAAGATCAATTCATTTTTTCCACGGAGAAATTGAGCGCAAGTCAAAGTAATTGAGGCATGATGTTTCCATGGGTTAGAATTCATGGAGTGTATATTAAGAATTCATTTCTTCCACGGAGAAATTGATGTGTGATATAGAATTCTTGGAGCGTATGTTAAAATCAATTCTTGTGTTCCACGGCGAAATGTAGTGCATGTGAAAGTAATTAATGTTTGATGTTTCCATAGATCAGGGTTCTTGGAGTGTATATTAAGATCCATTCATTCGTTCCACGGAGAAATTTGGCGCATGCTAAAGTAATTGTAGTGTGATGTTTACGTAAGTAGTCTTCTCTTTTATGGAATTTTTGGATTTCTTGTAGTGTTTTGGTGTAACGGCAATTTTGACTCCAACATATTTCACATAGAAATTAAGCAAATGTGAAAGCAATTGTTTTGTGATGTTTCGCATTCAGCTAATGGCACTATGACCGGGTGTTGGTCTCCCCCAAGGTGGAAAGTTTTATCACTGTTTCGTTTCTTTATGTTTAATTAGTCAAAGCAGAATGTAGGAATTTGTTTCTTTTTAATTTCATTATTAGTTAGGGAACAGTCTAGTTAGTTAGGGTCACTGTCACAATTGTCTGTCTTTAGTGAATAATTGTTTTATAACTGTTTCTTTCATTTTAGAAAAAAAAGACAATCATGTCAAATGTAAAATCTTGCAGTGCAAGTAGAATCGAATGCATAAACAGTTATGTAACTAATAGAATAAAAACTGAAAAGTAACTACGCATAGTTCAGATAACTGTGGACGAAAAATACAAATGAAAAATGTAAATCATTCTGAGGAGTTCAGCATACGCATACAGTAATAGAAGACAGAGAAGAATTTTCTTTCATTTCGAATCCATCTGTAACATCATTGACATGTTTATCTACATTTTCCTAGTCATCGAATAACCTATAATAAGCAGATACAGTGCATGCATATTTCTTTCATTTATTTTCTCTTCTAAATAACAGAAGCCAAGCAAAGGAAATTGCACGAGAACTCCTAGCATGAAGGTTGGCAAACAACAAATGGAGTCCATAACCAAAATAACCAGGCACGGTTCGAATAAGTTTAGTCCAGAACGAGAAAACAAATGCCGAGTAACCACATTCGGGACAGAGGTAACAAATGCAAATGAATTCCACTGTAATTCTTTTCATTACAAAAATGAAATGTCTGTATACATATGACAGAGTCCAGGTATAACCCAATGAACAACTAAAGAGCCAAACGAACCAGTGAAACCCTAGCTGAAGGTTTCGAACAGCCTTTCAAACAGTCTCTTACAAACATTATATAATTAAAAACCTTGCAGAATCAAATAAGGGTTTGTGCCAAATAACCCAGGTCCCATAGTGACGACAGAGGCGCATAAGCAAACAAGTGTTGGGACTCAAATCAACCTAAACGATAGAGACTGGCCATTAAAACAAGTTGAAACAGTGGCAGAGCCTATTGGGAGAGGGTCGTGGCGTTCATACCAAGCACGCCCAATAGCAAACCCCCGACCTGCAAATCGAAATAGGGCAAGGTTGTTAGCCCAACTATCAACAGAGAAAGGGAAAAGCAACGAAGAACTGTACACACAGAGAGAGTTTTTTTCCTTTACCTGGAGGATTAGCATCGTGGACAGAACGCAAGCCATTGAGCCACAGACCTTGGTGACCACCTGAGACCGAAGAACAATTTTTGTTAGAACCAGAAAAAGAGGAGTAAAATAAATCATGGAGGAATAAATTACCTGGAGCGAAATTGTGAGCAGGAGGAGGCCACCATAGGTGTGACCTGTAGCATGCACAACACCATTAATCAAGTCTAACCAGTAGAACGACCACAAAAAGCTAATAACAATGGAGAAAATATAAGTCAAGCAACCGTAGAAGAACATACTGTAGCATTAACTCACGAAAGCGAACAAAACCACCATTCTATGCCAAGGAGCCAAGCAAACCAGTCATCAGAACAAACGACAGAGCCACACCAGCAAGTAGCGGAGCCCCTTGCCAGCGCAGGAAAAGCCTGTGGCTCGTTTCCAACCATCCACAGCGAAAAAAATTCTCTTACAGACTAAACCCTCACTGTATTCACCATGCAGAGCGAAAAACCAAAGTGACCGAATGCCGAAATGCCGAGGGTTTTGCCAAGTTCAATGAGTGGGAAACAAGAATCTAGGTAAGTACAGCGCAACCACCACATTAAGAGCTACCATAAATTCTCCAGCTAACGTCGAGAAATATCAGTTGATTAACGTTTGATTAGTGTTTAATCATAAGTCGAATGATCCCACATTATTGTTAATAACACATTTTTTAATCATAATGCTGGACTGATATCAATAAGAGTCATAAACCGAAGTACGGGTTGCTCCCATCATAGTGGTATCAGAGCAGGATTTAATGTTTTTCTTGAGGAATGGAAGTTGGAAGACGAGGACGTGGAAGAGGTGCTCGGAGAGCAGCGATGAAGGGTTGTGAGAGGAGATCAAGGTCCTTACTGCCCGTTTTGAGGCAGTTGAAGCAGGGAGAAGAAGGGATCCAGAGATAGGTGATGACAACAAAGAGGAAGCCATAATGACAACAGATGGATCGGATGAAGAAGGACTGGAAATGAGACTGCTCAGGTCGGTCCTATTGGTGAGCAGCAAGCCTAAACCATAAATCCCAAATTGTGATGGCAGCTTGTCCACAGAAGTTCTGTTGGACTGGATCAGTGAACTGGACAATTATTTTGAGTGTGAAGAGGTCAATGAAGATCGAAGAGTCAAGTTCGCTGCGACAAAGTTGAAGGGACACACAGCCCTGTGGTGGGACAATGTCCAAACAGAGAGAAGGAATTTGAACAATTTTCCAATTAAGAAATGGTCAAGGATGGTGGCCAAGTTGAAAGGCAGATTTCTGCCTAAAGATTACCAAATTGCACTACATCGGCAAGTGCAGAATTTGAAGCAGAAAGGGATGACAGTAAGGGAGTACACTGAAGAATTTTATCGAGTGAATTTGAGGGCCGGTTATACAGAGGACACCCCAGAGAAAACAACAAGCTATGTAAATGGTTTGACGTTAGAAATATTAGATGAAATTAGTATTCTTTCTCCGAAAAACATAGAAGAAGCATATCAAAGTGCTATGAAAGTAGAGGAGAAGATCACTAGAAAACAAAATGCTAGGAGAGGATGAGGAACCAGCAGAGGAAGAGGACAGTCTTATGGCAGAGGGCGAACTACTAGGAGTAATGAAGAAGGCAACAGTTCCAAAGCCTCCGGAACAACAGAAAAAGGTGACAGCACGAGAGGTGGTAGACCATATCAGCGAGGCAGCGAAAATGGTCGAGGCAGAGGAGCTAGTTATCAATGTTACAGGTGCCACAAGTGGGGGCACATATATTTTGAGTGTCCTGAGGCAGAACAAGCTGGACAGAGAGGTGTGTATGTCGCACAACCAGAGGAAGTAGAGGCACCTCCCCAAGAAGCGAAAAATGTGCCGGAAACAAGGAAAGCCTTAGTTTTGAACAAGGTGTTGTTAAAACCAGCCAAAGAAACAACTGAACAGACTCAAAGGAAAGCTTTGTTTCGAACAGTTTGTAAGTCACATGGCAAATGTTGTAAGTTGATTATCGATAGTGGGATTACAAACAATTTGGTTTCCACGGAGATGGTGGAGAAGTTGGGGTTGAAGCAGTTGAAGCACCCCACTCCTTACAAGATATCATAGCTGCAAAAAGGCCATCAGCTGTTGGTAGATGAGGAATGCGAAGTGGAGTTCCATGTCGGCAGATATAAGGATAAGGTCACTCGTGACATAATGCTGATGGATGTATGTCACATACTGCTAGGCAGGCCATGGCAGTTTGACAAGAAGGTGGTACATGATGAGAAGACAAACTGTTATAAGTTTGTCAAAGATGGGATCAAGCACACGCTTGTGCCCATCAAGGAGGAGGAGACAGTGGGGACAAGTGAGACGAGAGTGCTAATAATGGCCGAAAAGTAGTTTTTGAAAAAGATTGAAAAGAGTGAGGTAGGCTATGCTGTTGTAAGAAGAGCGAAGACGGCGCTGCTACACATAGAGGTGTCATATTTGCCCACAAAAATTCAGCAGATGCTGCAGGAGTTTAGCGATATAGTGGTGGATGACTTGCCAGATAAACTGCCCCCTAAAGGAAGTATAAGTCATCATATTGACTTTATATCTGAAGCATGTTTGCCGAATAAGGCAGCATATCTGATGATCCCCAAAGACAATGAAGAGATTAGAAAACAGGTGCAGGAATTGCTAGATAAAGGGCCGATAAGGGAGAGTTTGAGCCCTTGAGCAGTTCCAAAAGTTCTCGCTCCCAAGAAAGGAGGAGAATGGCGAATGTGCACAAATTCGAGGGCCATCAACAAGATCACCATCCGGTACAGATTTCCACTGCCACGGATGGACGACATGATGGACTGCCTGAGTGGGGCAGCATATTTTTCTAAGATTTATTGTTATGCTCTTAACCTGCAAAGCAATACCCAAGCATAGAATTTGCGAAGAAAAGATACCGAGAACACAGAATATGTGAAGAAAATATACCCAGAACACAAAATAGCAATTATTTTATTATTCAGAGAGAAATGTTCACAGGCCTCTTCGAGGGGGCAACCTCCAATAGAGCAGAGCTCGATTACAAAACAAGACACGATGCTCCTCGCAGGGAGTCTCTATCCTTTATATATGACTCATACATGCAATACCACGGGCCAATATCGTGGGTTTTATTAATACCATCTATCTAATACTACTGCCCATTTACCATCTATCTAATACTACCGCCCATTTGCAACTAACTGTGGTCCCGTCATTAATTGCGGGTTAACCACTTACAAATATTAATATGGCCTTTATTGACTCTTGACTATGACGTGATCCCATGACATAAATAAGGGGGTTAGGGTGGGACCATAACATGCCCTCCCCCTTAAGACTAGCCTTGTACTCAAGGCTGAAGCTGCGGAAACTACTGAAGAATAGTGGTTGGTTCCCAAGTTGCATCTTCCGGAGAGGTGTCTTTCCATTTGACGAGGACATCCTTAATCATGTGGCCGCGCAGGTGCTTGTCTCGTGTGTCTAGAACCTGTTCAGGTTGAAGCCAGATTGACCCTTCTTCGTCCAATTCGGGTAGACTGGATTGAACTCGGCAATTGTTCCCAATCACTTTCTTGAGGCACGATACATGGAAAACTGGGTGGATTTTTGCTGTAGGTGGCAAAGCCAACTTGTAAACCACTTCTCCAATGCGCTGAAGTACTTGGTATGGTCCGTAGAATTTTGGAGAGAGCTTTTGACAACCCTTGTCTTTGAGTGATGTTTGCTTATATGGTTGCAGCCTCAAAAAGACCTTATCCCCTTCTTGAAATTGGCGCTCTGAGCGATGTTGGTCAGCCTGTTGCTTCATACGGTTCTGAGCTTGATGAAGATTCTCGCGCAGATGGGCAAGCATGGTTGCGCGGTGTTGTAGGAGTTGATCCATGGCTTGTACTTTGGAGCACCCCGTGAGATAAGAAGTAGGGGAAGGCGGAAGTTGTCCATAGACTGCTTCATAGGGAGTCATTTTGGTGGTGGCATGATAGTTGGTGTTATACCACCATTCCGCCAGAGGTAACCACTGTACCCAAAGGTGTTGCTTTTCTGAAGTGAAACACCTAAGGTAGGTTTCTAGACATTTGTTGACGGCTTCGGTTTGACCATCTGTTTGCGGATGATATGAAGTACTGAGTTTGAGTTGAGTGCCTTGTATTCTGAAGAGCTCCTGCCAAAAATTACTAGTGAAGATTGGGTCGCGGTCGGACACAATAGAAGTGGGCATGCCATGCAATTTGAAGATCTGATCCATGACAGTTTGAGCAACCAAAGTTGGTGTGAATGGTTGGGGTAGGGCGCAGAAATGAGCATACTTCGACAGTCGGTCCACAACCACCATGATGACTGACTTGTTCCCAGACTTTGGAAGACCTGTAATGAAATCCATGGAGACCTCCGTCCAAATTGACGTCGGAATGGGCAATGGTTGTAATGTGCCTGGTGTGTTGACGGTTTCCCCTTTGTGGCGTTGACAGACGTCACATTCTGCTACGAAAGTAAGGATGTCCTGTTTCATGCCGGCCCAAAGAAATGATCTTCTGGTGCGAGCATACGTCTTCTGAAAGCCCGAATGTCCTGCAATGGGAGATGAGTGCAATTCTGCCAAAATGCGACTTTTGAGGGTGGATGTTGGTGATATTACAACTCTGCCCTTGTAGCGAAGAATATCATTCTACCACGAGTAGCCCTTGCTGGAATTAGGATCTACCTGCAATTGAGAAATGAGTTGGGAGAGTCCTGGATGTGAAAACCATTCCCTGCGAGCCTCTTCAATCTAGTCTGGAATGGGGAGAGAAATTGCGAGCATAGTACTTTCCTCCTCAAATTGGCGCGACAATGCATCTGCTACCATGTTGTCTTTCCCTTTCTTGTAAATGATCTCATAATCATATCCCAGCATTTTGGCTAACCATTTATTTTGTTGTGGGGAAGATAGGCATTGCTCCAAAAAATATTTAAGACTGTGATGATCTGTGCGGATTTGGAAATGTCGCCCCAACAAGTAAGGTCGCCAGGTCTCGACTGCATGTAAGATGGCCATCATTTCCTTCTCGTAGGTAGATTGGCCCAGATTCCTCCCACTTAGTTGTTGGCTGGTGAAGGCCAATGGTCGCCCTTCCTGCATTAAGACCGCTCCAATACTTGTTCCCGAAGCATCACATTCAATGACAAATGATTTGGTGAAGTCCGGTAGTGCTAAGACAGGAGTGGAACACATGGCGGTTTTGAGAGCGGTAAATGCCTGTTGTGCTTCCTCGTTCCAGAAGAAGGAATTTTTCTTTAGGAGTTGCGTTAGGGGCTTCGCTATGCGGCCATAGTTGCGGACAAATTTACGATAATAGCCTGTGAGACCCAAAAATCCTCTCAAGCTTTTCAAGGTCTTAGGTTGAGGCCATTCTTGCATTGCCTGGATCTTTTTGGGGTCCACATTGACACCTTCACGCCCCACAATGTGGCCCAAATACTCAACTTTTTCCATGCCAAACGAACACTTAGACATCTTGACAAATAATTTATGCGTGCGGAGCAGTTGCAAGAGTAGATCTACATGCTGAAGATGTGCCGCCCAAGTGCCACTATAGATGAGGATGTCATCGAGGAAGACAAGGACAAATTTTCTGAGATATGGTTTGAGGAGGTGATTCATAAGGCTCTGAAAAGTAGAGGGGGCATTACAGAGACCAAATGGCATGACCAGGAACTCATAACGACCTTCATGAGTTCTGAAAGTTGTCTTGGGAATGTCGACTTCCTTCATGCGAATTTGGTGGTAGCCTGAGCGAAGATCCAACTTAGTGAAGAATTGAACCCCATTGAGTTCGTCCAGCAAATCGTCAACCACTGGGATGGGAAATTTATCTTTGACTGTTAACTTATTGAGGGCCCTGAAGTCGGGACACATATGCCACTCCCCATCTTTCTTGAGGACCATGACCACTAGAGATGAATAAGGACTAATGTTGGGACGAATGACACCCGCTTCCAACAATTCCTTGATGATTTTTTCTATTTCATTCTTTTGGGTGAACGGATATCTGTATGGCCGCACATTTGGGGGTTGGGCCCCTGGAACCAATGTGATGCTATGATCATGTTCCCCTCGCGAGGGTGGAAGCTCATGAGGCTTGTCAAAGGCTGTCCGATGTTTATTTAAAATCTGTTGCATCTCAGGATGAATTGGCGGAGACATGGTGTCTACTACTTGGATGGCATTAAATTGAGCTACCACTCCATGATGGCCCTTTTTTAACAATTTTTCCATCCTATGCGAGCTGATGATAGAGGGGGCTCCCGCCTGTAGTCCACGGAGGGTATGTGTGGATTTGTTCTGCTTAAAACTCATATATAACTCCTGGAAATCCATTGTGATTGGCCCAAGAGTGCGGAGCCATTCCGCGCCTAGGACAATGTCGCAACCCCCCATGTGTATTGCAAACATGTGGGTTTTCAATTGATAATCCCCCATTTGAGTTTTGACATTTTCACAGCGACCTTCACATTTCATTGTGCCCCCATCTGCAATCTGGACTTGGAAGTTAGAAACTGCCCGGACGAAACAATGTGCTGCTTCAGCGATCTTTTGATGGATAAAATTATGGGTACTTCCACTATCAATCAAGACTACTACGGGGCGATGTTTAAGAAAACCCCTGATTTTGAGAGTTTGAGGGGAAGAAATTCCTGCCAATGCATTTAGCGAAATAATTGGTTCATCAGATACAATCTCCTTTTGGTTATCTTCTTCGATCGTCTCCGATTCCTCAAGTGGTGGATCTTCCTCGGTGGAGCTGTAGTCAGTGGCATCTATTTGAAAGAACTTGTGCTCTTTGCATTTATGACCCGGGGAATATTTTTCATCACAGTAGTAACATAGTCCTTGCTTCCTTCTTTCGGCCATTTCTGCAGGTGACACCTTTTGGATCTTAAGTGTCTGAGTCATATTGGGAGCCTGTGAGGGACGACCTTTAGCGGGGAAGTTGGGGAGGCTGGATTGGGCTGTTAATGCACGTTCCACCTTACGGGCTACCTGGCAAGCCTTTGTCCATGTGGGAGGGTGGTGGAGTAGAACCTGAGCTTTGATGGCTTCTTTAAGACCGCTGATAAAGCATTCCATGTAGAACTCATCTGTGAGACCCTTAGTGCGGAAGGCTAAGGCTTCAAAAGCAGTAATATATTCCTCCACTGTACCCGTCTGTCGGAGCTTAGTGAGACGCCCCAAAAAAGAGTCTTCCTATTCAAAGCGACTGCGAAGAGTTTTGGCAAATTGGGCCCAATTCTGAAAATGTCCATTGCAACGCTGATGCCATTCCTTCCATTTCCATCGTTCATTGTCCAAGTACATGGTGCCCACCATAAGCTTAGTCCCCTCATTTATGATATGATTCAATTGGAAATACTGCTCCATTTGTGCTAGCCATGCGGACGTGTGAGAACCGTCAAATTTATGCATATCCAACTTGGGAGGTCGCTGACTGGGTGGTGGATGGGTGTGCCAGACGTGAGGAGAGTGGCTAGACTCACCCTCATGGTATTCATGGCCATTATACGCCTCCTCGTGGGCTAGCTCCTTGCCCTTTAGGAGTGCATCATGTATCGCATCATGTATCTGGTTACTTATTCCTTTAAGCTCAAGTTCGATATTCTTCACTGCAGTTTGGAGGGAGTGCACATGGTCTTCAATTTTGTCGATCCTTTCATTGGCCATCGCTTGAGCGCGAGTTTCTACCATACACCAACCTGATGAAAAATTGGGACCGCCTAAAATTTTTTTACTAAGAAATTGGATGGTACCACCTTGCTCAGCTTGTCGTCCTGATTCTGATGGGCTAGGTCACCAATAAGCGCCCCGGAAGATCTCAGTTTTTTTTTTTGGAAAACTCCTAACGAAGTTTTACTCCTTCCCGATCAATAATACAGTCGCCAAATCCTCAAAATGTCAATGCCGCCAAAAGTCCTGCGAAAATTATATCCAGTTACAGGAACCCTTCACAACTACTCCGATCTGGTGGATCTGAGAGATCTGAATGGTGGAACAACTGCTGCTGCTGATCTGGAATATCCGATCTGGTGGATCTGAGAGATCTGAATGGTGGAACAACTGTTGCTGCTGATCTGGAATAGATGACGTGTGATCCCCCGATAGAAAGGGAACTATGGTCTTGAGGAGTGTCAGGTGCTACAGATCGCAATATACATAACGGTCTGACAGTAGTACCCGGCCCAATGTTTTAGGGCTCTAACTAAGGAGGATCGACCGTACCCTTAGCCGTACCACCCGACTACCCTATCGTACGGGTGAGTAATCTCTCCGAGTGTTGTTCTCAGTGTACTGTAGCCACAAGGCGGCCGAAGGTTTATCTATGGCGAGGTTTCAAGGGAGCTAGGGGGCTTCCTATATACCCAGAGGGTACGTGGAAGACAGTTCGTGCGCGGTTCTGTGTAATGCGCTACTACTCGAAGGGGTACCCACAGGGGTTACAAGGGAGTCCAACAGACGTGACCACCTCTTGCATTTCCTGCATGCATGCCTCCCCAAATCCGCAGGTTTATGCGCTTAACGACAGATCCCGTGGTTTAAAGATGCCGGAACACGTCTCTAGCCAAAAAAAAATTGCTAAAATTTGGAGATCCCACCGAGCCCTGGAAAGTGCTCTAATACCACTTGTTATGCTCTTAACCTGCAAAGCAATACCCAAACATAGAATTTGCGAAGAAAAGATACCGAGAACACAAAATATGCGAAGAAAATATACCCAGAACACAGAATAGCAATGATTTTATTATTCAGAGAGAAATGTTCACAGGCCTCTTCGAGGGGGCAACCTCCAATAGAGCAGAGCTCGATTACAAAACAAGACACGATGCTCCTCGCAGGGAGTCTCTATCCTTTATATATGACTCATATATGCAATACCACGGGCCAATATCGTGGGTTTTATTAATACCATCTATCTAATACTACCGCCCATTTACCATCTATCTAATACTACCGCCCATTTGCAACTAATTGTGGTCCCGTCATTAATTGCGGGTTAACCACTTACAAATATTAATATGGGCTTTATTGACTCTTGACTATGACGTGATCCCATGACATAAATAAGGGGGTTAGGGTGGGACCCTAACATTTATTTAGAGAGTGGGTATCATCATATTCGAATTCAAGAAGGGATGAGTGGAGGAAAACCTTCAAGACTAACGAGGGACTGTATGAGTGGCTGGTAATGCCATTCGGACTGAGCAATGCACCTAGTATCTTTATGCCATTAATGAATGAAATGCTGAAAAAATACATTGGGAAGTTCGTAATAGTGTACCTGGATGACATATTAATTTTCAGCAAGACGAGAGAGGAACACTTTCGACATGTTCGAAAAGTGCTGGAAAAATTGCAGCAGAATAAGCCGTTGATAAATCTGAAAAAGTGTACTTTTCTACAGAAGGAATTGGTTTATCTGGGCTTTGTAATCGCAGAAAATGAGTTGAAGATGGACCCAAAGAAGATTGCAGCGATAGTCAACTAGCCATCCCCGAAAAGATTGTTTGAGGTATGTAGTTTTCATGGGTTGGCGAGTTTTTACTGAAAATTTATAAGAAATTTCATTGAAATCTGCGCACCTATGTTGGACACTATAAAGAAGGCTAATCAGCCTTTTCATTGGACTGAAGTAGCAAAAAGGAGTTTTCAGCTACTGAAGAAGAAGATCACAGAGAGACCGATCTTGAGATTGCCAGATTTTAAAAAGCTTTTTTAGGTTCGCTGTGATGTAAGCGGTACGGCCATTGGAGCTGTACTTAGCCAAGAGGATAAACCTGTTGCATTTTTCAGCGAGAAGTTGAATGAAAGCAGGCAGAAGTATTCATCCTATGACAAGGAATTCTATGCTGTCGTCCAAGCACTGAAGCACTGGAGACACTATTTACTGGGGAATGAGTTCGTTTTGTTCTCAGATAATACTATACTACAATATGTGATGCAACAGCACAAGTTGAATCACAAACATGCTAAGTGGGTTGAATATTTGTAAAGTTTCACCTTTGTGTTGAAACACATCAGCGAGAAAGCCAACAAGGTGGTGGATGCGTTGAGCAAAAGAGCCCTACTCTTGCAGGAGAGTACTATACAAGTGCTGGGATTTGAGCACTTGAAAGAATTGTATCAGACTGACACGGATTTCAAGGAAGCTTATGAAGCATGTCAGAATCCTTTGGTAAGAGACAATAGTCCGTGGCTGACTATAATTTGCAGGAGAAGCTGTTGTTTAGAGGAGGAAAGTTATGCATTCATGACTGCTCAATGAGAGAGAATATCATTCAGGAGAAACACGGTGGAGGTCTAGCCGGACATTTCGGCATAGACAAGACATTAGAGCAGCTCAGCCATTTTTATTATTGGCCAAAAATGCGAAGGGATGTGTAGAGATTTGTGACCAGATGTAAAGTGTGTCAGTTGGCAAAAAGACACAGTCAAAATATGGGACTTTACACGCCATTGCCCATTCCAAGTAGACCGTGGGACTCAGTCAGCTTGGAATTCGTCTTGGGTCTACCAAGGACACAACAGGGTTATGATTTGGTGATGGTAGTAGTGGACCAGTTTTCAAAGATGGCGCATTTCATCCCTTGCAGAAAGACCAGTGATGCCACTCACGTGACCCACTTGCTTTTTACAGAGATTGTCAGGCTACATGGTTTACCTAATTCCATTCTCTCTAACAGGGACATGAAGTTTACAGGGCACTTTTGGTGCACCCTGTGGAAGAAAATGGACACACAGTTAAGTTTTAGCTCTACATATCACCCATAGACTGACGGAAAAACAGAGGTGGTAAACAGGAGTCTGGGGAACACGCTACAAAGCTTGATTGGTGAAAATTCGCGAATGTGGGATCGAGTACTTGCCCAGGTAGATTTTGCTTATAACGACTCACCCAACCGCAACAGGGGTTACAATCCTTTTCAGATCTTGTATGGCATGCATCCTCGTGGAGTGCATGAGTTGCGAGATCTAGGACAACAGGAAAGACAAAGTGCTGATGGGGAAGATTTCTCTAACGCGATGAAAGATTTGCACGAGCAGGTGAAAATTAAATTACAGGACAACAGTCAAAAATACAAGTAGCAAGCAGATTTGAAACGGAGAGAAGTGCAGTTTAATGTGGGGGATGAAGTCCTCACGCATTTGCGCAAGGAATGCTTCCCTAGAGGTGCATATAACAAACTGAAGTACAAGAAGATAGGTCCCTGCAAAGTCCTCCAGAAATTTTTAGCGAATGCCTATGAAATATAGCTGCCACCAGGAATAGGCATTTCGCCCATCTTTAATGTGGCAGACCTGTTTCCATACACTGCTGATCTAGAAGAAGACAGAACCACACGGCCTACACGGGACACCCAAGACATAAGTGAAACTTGGATGATACAAATGCCTTACGTTCAACCTCCCGAGATCGAGAGAATCCTTGACACTCAGGTGGCCAAACAAACTTGGCGGAAAGAGTATCTGCAATATTTGGTCAAGTGGAAGAACTGTCCTATTGAGGATAGTTTGTGGCTTGATGCCAAGCAAATAAAGCGGGCGGGTTATTCAGTCGAGAAGCTCATGGACCAGAGTCATGATTTCTTTTTACCCCGGGAGCCTGATGCAGGAGCATCCAACTAAGGGCACCATGACCGGGTGTTGGTCTCCGCCAAGGTGGAAAGTTTTATCAGTGTTTGGTTTCTTTATGTTTAATTAGTCAAAGCAGAATGTAGGAATTTGTTTCTTTTTAATTTCAGTATTAGTTAGGGAACAGTCTAATTAGTTAGGGTCACTGTCACAATTGTCTGTCTTTAGTGAATAATTGTTTTATAACTGTTTCTTTCATTTTAGAAAAAAAAGGCAATCATGTCAAATGTAAAATCTTGTAGTGCAAACAGAACCGAATGCATAAATAGTTATGTAACTAATAGAATAAAAACTGAAAAGTAACTACGCACAGTTCAGATAACTGTGGAAGAAAAGTACAAATGAAAAATGTAAATCATTCTGAGGGGTTCATCGTACGCATACAGTAATAGAAGACAGAGAAGAATTTTCTTTCATTTTGAATCCATCTATAACATCATTGATATGTTTATCTACGTTTTCCTAGTCATCAAATAACCTATAATAAGCAGATACAGTGCATGCATATTTCTTTCAGTTATTTTTTCTTCTAAATAACGGAAGCCAGGCAAAGGAAATTGCACGAGAACTCCTAGCACGAAGGCTGGCAAACAACAAACGGAGTCCATAACCAAAATAACCAGGCACAGTTCGAATAAATTTAGTGCAGAACGAGAAAACAAATGCCGAGTAACCACATTCAGGACAGAGGTAACAAATGAAAATGAATTCCACTGTAATTCTTTTCATTACAAAAATGAAATGTCTGTATACATATGACAAACTCCAGGTATAACCCAACGAACAGCTAAAGAGCCAAATGAACCAGTAAAACCCTAGACGAGGGTTTCGAATATCCATTCAAACAGTCTCTTATAAAAATTGTATAATTACAAACCTTACAGAATCAAACAAGGGTTTGTGCCAAATAACCTAGGTTGCATAAGAAAACAAGTACTAGGACTCAAATCAACCTAAACGATAGAGACTGGCCATTAAAACAAGTTGAAACAGTGGCAGAGCCTACCGGGAGAGGGCCGTGGCATTCATACCAAGCACGCCCAATAGCAAACCCCCGACTTGCGAAATTGAAACAGGGCAAGGTTGTTAGCCCAACTATCAACAGAGAAAGGGAAAAGCAAGGAAGAACTATACACACAGAGAGAGTTTTTTTCCTTTTCCTGGAGGGTTAGCAGCGCAGACAGAACGCAAGCCATTGAGCCACAAACCTTGGTGACCACCTGAGACCAAGGAACGATTTTCATTAGAACCAGAAAAATAGGAGTAAAATAAATCATGGATGAATAAATTACCTAGAGCGAAATTACGAGCAGGAGGAGGCCACCGTAAGTGTGACCTGTAGCATGCACAACACCATTAATCAAGTCTAACCAGTAGAACGACCACAGAAAAAACAATAACAGTGGAGCAAATATAAGTCAAGCAACCGCACAAGAACATATTGTAGCATTCACTCACGCAAGCAAACAGAACCACCATTTTGTGCCAAGGAGTCGAGCAAACTAGTCATCAGAACAAGCGACAAAGCCACACCAGCAAGTAGCGGAGCCCATAGCCGACGCAGGCAGCTCGTTTCCAACCATCCATAGCCAAAAAATTTCTCTTACAGACTAAACCCTCACTGTATTCACCATGTAGAGTGAAAAACCAAAGTGACCGAATGCTGAAATGCCAAGGGATTTTCCAAGTTCAATGAGCGGGAAACAAGAATCGAGGTAAGTACAGCTCAGTCACCACATTAAGAGCTACCATAAATGCTCTAGCTAACGTTGAGAAATATCAGTTGATTAACGTTTGATTAGTGTTTAATCATAAGTCGAATAATTCCACATTATTGTTAATAACACATTGTTAATCATAACACCTGATTGATATCAATAAGAGTCATAAACGAAATTACGGGCTGGTCCCATAATTTCCATGGGTCAAACTACTCTTAATAATCTCTCCTTTATAAAAATTTTGGAGTGTATATTAAGATCCGTTCAGTTGTTTCATGGAGAAATTCGTTGGATGTGAAATTAGTTGATGGGTGATATCGAATTGCGTGTATATTAAGATCAATTCATTTTTTCCACGGAGAAATAATTGAGGTTTGATGTTTCCATGGGTCAGAATTCATTTGTTCCATGGAGAAATGTAGCGCATGTGAAAGTAATTAATGTTTGATGTTTCCATAGATCAGGATTCTTGGAGTGTATATTAAGATCCATTCATTCGTTCCACGGAGAAATTTAGCGCATGTGAAAGTAATTGTCGTGTGATGTTTACGTAAGTACTCCTCTCATTAAGATCCATTCATTCGTGTGATATTAAGATCCATTCATTCATTCCGACAAAAAATTTAGCTAGTGATTTGGCCGTGCTTCCTCGGCTCAATGAATGAATCAAATAAAAAGGAGTCATCTAATGTGATGAATTAGTGGTCGTCACCGCCTTCTAAATATACGTTCATCTATGTATTACATCGGATTCATTTGCTCTAAGGATAAATTTAGCTGATGTGAAAGAATCGACTGGTTATGCTTTCCTGGAGCAATGAGTGAACCAAATAACAAATATTCATCTAATTTGGTCAAATAGTCGTAATTTGATGAAATAGTCGTAGTCGTCGCCTTATGAATCGATGGACAAGAGGAAACCAAATTGTGAAAGCACTTAGAGAGCTAATAATGGCTACTCCTATTTTAGATCTTGAACACATGTTAGACTTTTTCTTTTTCTTTTTTTAATTTAGACTTGAGTAGACTACGAAAAATTAAAAAATAATTGGGAGTAATTATTTCTTGTTGAAATATTAATTTCAACTGCGCATTAATTCAGCTGAAAACCACCCAGACTCCATCGGACCGCTTTTGTTGAAGGAGTGGTATTCCCTCAAATGCCCCCGATGCAATCAAAATTTGACACGTGTCCCCGGTGCTTTTTACAAAACAGCTTTTTATCGGGACGTAACACTCGTTTTGTTTGGGCAAGCGATATCTGTTGGATTGGAGTGAAGACTATCCGCCGTCGATTGAAAGTAAAGTTGTGAACAGGCCTGCAGGGCATGAATATTGCATGGAGTAAAAATTTTGGTTTGACTGCCGGTTTTATCAGTAAGGAATTTAATGAATATTTACTATGGTCGTAAATATAGGTAAATGGCTTTAGTTTATTATGTACGGGAAGTATGGGATGAGTAAAAGAAAGGTATGGGCATATTTTTTTATTAAAAATATATGCAATGAAGTATGTAAATGAAATGTAATGTTTTTTGTTTTGTAGTTAGTTGACTTTGTATTGTAATGAAAAACGCACAACAGTGCGAATCAAAAACCCAGAACAGAGTAGTGTAATGTAATGTGAGGGAAGCGCGCAGTGAATACACACAGCAATGTCGTTCGCTAAAGAAAAGGGAATACGCAGCGGCGTAAAATACATCATTTTTGTGAAAGGAATGCACAATAGCGTGAGGGTAATATTATGTTTTGTTGAATATGAAATGTAATATGCCTCAACATATGGAAGAATTTTTTTTATTTTACAGCAGTGAATGTAAAAGAGATTTTTACACACAGCAGTGTAAAATCTCAGGAGGAGACAGAGTAATTTTTGTTGAAATGTTCTTGGTGAATCCCTCTGAGAGAGAGGAAGAAATTTGTAACTGAAGTTGTCTTTGATTAATGAATACAAGTTTTATTTTGTATGAGGAAAAACTCTATCTGCTCAGAATTTTTTTTTTAAAGCTTCCCTGTGCTAAGATCCCGTGGAGAAAAACAGAGCATTGTCTCTGTGTTCAGTTAATTTGTTTTTGGAATTTTACCAGAAAAATTCCCAATAGTGGTATCAAAGCAGATCCAGGCTCTTTGAAGGTGTCAAAGAAGCTTAAGGAAGGAGTTTTTTGCTGCAACAACTTCTCCAGCAGAGTGAAGTCTCAGGCAAAATAATCCAAGGTATTTCTCAAAGTTTTTTTGTGTAGCTGTTGAAGACAGTCAGTGTTTTTTAAATACACAGTCAAATATTTGAAGCATAGCTGAGAGTGCAAGGAATGGCTGGCTCTAGCACTAGCATGGGTATGTTTAATACTCAACTCCCACAGTTTAATGGGAAAAACTATGACTATTGGGCAATAACCATGAGAGCCCTGTTTGCCTCACAAGATTTATGGGTACTTGTTGAATATGGGTTTGAAGAACCAGGAGATGAAGATGAGTTTAATGGATTAACTCAGGCAGAGAAAGATCTGTTGAAGAGCAATAGGAAGAAGGATTCAAAAGCCATCGTATTTTTGTATCAAGCAGTGCATGAGAGTGTGTTTCCAAGGATAGCAGTAGCCAAGACATCCAAAGAAGCATGGCAAACCCTCAAGACAGCCTATCAAGGCATGGAGAAAGTGAAGACAGCAAAACTACAGTTGCTGAGGAGAGAATTTGAGAATCTGTGCATGGAGTCAGACAATATTGACTCATTCTTCACACATGTGATTGGTCTGGTCACATAAATAAGATCTCATGGAGAAACTCTTGAAGAAAGGAGGATTGTGGAGAAAATATCGAGGGTCCTACCCTCAAAGTTCGATGTGATTGTCACCACCATAGAAGAGACAAAGGATCTCACAAACTTCTCAGTTGATGAACTTCATGCATCACTGATAACACATGAGCAGAGGTTGAGTAGAGATGAAAACTCATCTCTAGAGCAAGCCTTCAAGACCCAGATGTCCTTTGGAAGAGGAAGAGGTCAAGGCAGAGGAAACAAGAGAGGAAGAGGTAGAAGCCAAAACAGAGGTGGAAGAAATAGTCCAGCAAATGCTCAAGGAAGAGGCAGCAATCCAAATCAGAACCAAGGGCAAGGCAGCAGTCAACAAAGTGGACAACATCATGCTCAAGGACAAAGGTATGAAAAATCCAATGTCCGATGTTATTATTGTAAAAAATATGGGCATTATGCAAATGAATGTAGGAAGAAGCAGCATGATATGAATAATAGATCTAGTGCAAATTTCACTAGAGAAAATATCAGCCAAGATAATGTGCTGTTAGCTTGTAACATGGCTGAAACAAACAATGATGATATATGGTTTCTAGATTCCAGTTGCAGTAACCATATGATAGGAAACATAGCCCTGTTTTCTGCTTTAGATCAAAATGTGAAATCACAAGTCACACTTGGGACTGATAGTAAAATTTCTGTTATGGGAAAAGGAGAAGTAAAAATATTTACAAAGAAAGGTGAAAAGAAAACCATAGCAGATGTCTATTATGTTGCTGGAATGAGATGTAACCTCTTAAGTATTGGACAGCTTGTTCAAAAGGGTTACAATGTTTTCTTTGTGAATGATGTATGCACCATCATGGATAGAGCACCCAGCAAACGATGCATTGCTGAAGTGAAGATGACGAGGAACAGGATGTTCCCTCTCAGAATAAGGGCAGATTTGAAAAATAAAGAAGTAATAGCAGCAGTGACACAAGAGGCTTTCCAAAGCGTACCAAAGGATGAAAATTGGTTGTGGCACTTGAGATTTGGACATCTCAACTTTGGAGGTCTTAACTTGTTGAGTAGAAAAGGAATGGTAAGAGGATTACCATTGATAGAGAAACCGGACAGCCTTTGTGAAGGTTGTATCTTGGGGAAACAACACAGAGAAAGTTTTCCATCAAGGAAAAGCATAAGGGCAAAAGCACCCTTAGAAATTGTCCACTCAGATTTATGTGGACCGATGCAAACTCCATCACTTGCAGGCAACCAATATTTTCTAACATTCATTGATGATTTCACTAGAAAGACTTGGGTTTATTTCCTGAAGAACAAAAGTGAAGTGTTTGAAAAATTTCGAAATTTCAAAGCACTTGTGGAAAATCAAAGCGGGCTGCATATCAAAGTTCTAAGAAGTGACAGAGGAGGTGAGTATATCTCCAAGGAATTCCTACGGTTTTGTAGAGAAAATGGGATTCATAAGAAATTTACAGCTAGGTACACCCCACAGCAAAATGGAGTTGCCGAAAGGAAGAATAGGACCATCATGGATATGGCGAGGAGTATGCTAAAGGCAAAGCATTTGCCAAATGATTATTGGGCTGAAGTTGTACATTGTGCAGCGTACATTTTGAATAGATGCCCAACAAAAGTAGTCATGAACAGAGTGCCGGAAGAAGCATGGAGTGGGAGAAAGCAAGGAGTCACCCACATGAAAGTTTTTGGTTGTGTGGCTTATGCACACATTCCAGATCAGCTAAGGAGAAAGTTGGACAGCAAAGGGAAGAAATGTATTTTCATTGGATACAACGAGGAATCCAAAGCTTACAGGTTGTATATCCCATCCACCAAGAAGTTTTTTGTGAGCAGAGATGTTCAGTTCATTGAGGAAGAAGCTTGGGATGGAAGCATAGAGAAAACAGTGAATGTTAAAAACTGTTTGTCTCATGATGAAGATGATTAGGAGATGGCTCAAATACATCCCCAAACAGCAGCGCCAACACAAGGACAGCAAGAGACACCCTTGAGGAGAAATGAAAGTGCTTCTCCAAGAACACCACAAGGAGGAAATTCAAGTGTGTCTTCAAGCACTTGCACACCAAATGAAAGAGGTAAGAAATTCAGAAATTTAAGTGACATTTATGATGAAGGTATGAATTCTTTGTTTGCTTTATATTGTCATGTTGATGACCCTATTCATTTCGAAGATGCAATCAAGGATAAGAAATGGATAGAAGCTATGGATGAGGAGATCAATGCCATAGAAAGAAACAAGACATGGGATTTGGTTGAACTACCAAAAGGAAAGGAGTTCATTGGAGTCAAATGGGTCTACAAGACCAAGAGTACTGCTGAAGGAAAAATAGAAAGACACAAGGCAAGGCTGGTTGTCAAAGGATATAAGCAGCAGTATGGGAGAGACTATGAGGAAACTTTTGCACCGGTTGCTAGAATGGAAACCGTGAGAGAAATGCTATCCATAGCAGCGCAAAACAAGTGGAAAGTTTACCGAATGGACGTGAAGTCAGCATTCCTAAATGGAGTGTTAAAGGAAGAGGTTTACATTGAGCAACCTCTAGGCTATGAAAAGAAAGGCCAAGAACACAAAGTATGCAAATTAAAGAAAGCTCTTTATGGGCTGAAGCAAGCACCAAGAGCATGGTACAGTAAGATAGATTCCTATCTACTGGAAAACGGATTTGAGAAGTGTGAGGGAGAACCCACCATCTACATCAAAGAAAAGGATGGTAAAATACTAATTGTTGTGTTATATGTTGATGATGTTATTTTTACAGGTAATGATGACTACCTCATTGAAAATTTCAAAACAGTCATGAAAGAAGAATTTGAAATGACTGACATGGGTTTGCTGAGATACTTCCTAGGAATAGAAGTAGATCAAAATGAAAATGGAATTTTTATCTCACAAGCAAAATATGTAAATGAAGTGTTGGAAAGATTTAACATGCAGGACAACAAGGCAGCAATCACTCCCACTTTGATGGGATTAAAACTCAGCAAAGAGGACAGCAACAAGGATTTTGATCCCAGCTTGTATAAGAGCATAGTTGGCAGCCTAATCTATTTGACTGCAACTAGGCCATATATAATGTTTGTTGTTAGTTTGATTTCCAGATTCATGGAGAGGCCAAAAGAAGCACATTGGCAGGCAGCAAAAAGAATTCTGAGGTATGTTAAAGGTACGAAAAGATTTGGAATTTTATACACTACTTCAGAATGTTTAGATTTAGTTGGATACACTGATAGTGATTGGGCTGGAAGTGTAGATGATCGGAAAAGCACATCCGGTTATGTTTTTCACATGGGTTCAGGAGCCATTTCACGGGCTTCTAAAAAATAGCCTATTGTAGCATTGTCTACAACAGAGGCAGAATATGTGGCAGCTACAGCAGCAACATGTCAAGCAGTTTGGATGAGAAGAATGTTAAGGAGCTTAGGCCAAGAGCAGGCAAAAGGAACGGTAATTTTTTGTGACAATAGCTCAGCTATTGCATTATCCAAGAATTCGGTGTTTCATAAGAGAATGAAACACATTGACACAAGGTTTCACTACATCAGGGAATTGGTAAGTGATGGAGAAATTGTTTTAAAACATTGCAGGACTCAGGAACAGGTTGCAGACATTCTAACAAAGCCATTGGACCAGAAAAGCTTCGAATTTTTGAGGAAGTGTTTGGGTATGACTGATAACCCAGCAGTTGAAATTAAAGGGGAGCGTTGAAATATTAATTTCAACTGCTCATTAATTTAGCTGAAAACCACCCCGACTCCATCGGACCGCTTTTGCTGAAGGAGTCGTATTCCCACAAACGCCCCCAATGCAATAAAAATTTGACGCGTGTCCCCGGTACTTTTTACAAAACAGCTTTTTATCGGGACGTAACGCTCATTTTGTTTGGGCAAGCGATATCCGTTGGATTGGAGTGAAGACTATCCGCCGTCGATTGAAAGTAAAGCTGTGAACAGGCCTGCAGGGCATGAATATTGCGTGGAGTAAAAATTTTGGTTTGACCGTCGGTTTTATCAGTAAGGCATTTAATGAATATTTACTATGGTCGTAAATATAGGTAAATGGCTTTAGTTTATTATGTACGGGAAGTATGGGATGAGTAAAAGAAAGGTACGGGCATATTTGTTTATTAAAAATATATGAAATGAAGTATGTAAATGAAATGTAATGTTTTTTGTTTTGTAGTTAGTTGACTTTGTATTGTAATGAAAAACGCATAGTAGTGCGAATCAAAAACCCAGAACAGAGTAGTGTAATGTAATGTGAGGGAAGTGCGCAGTGAATACACACAGCAGTGTTGTTCGCTGAAGAAAAGGGAATACGCAACAGCGTAAAATACATCATTTTTGTGAAAGGAATGCACAACAGTGTGAGGGTAATATTATGTTTTGTTGAATATGAAATGTAATATGCCTCAACATATGGAAGAATTTTTTTTATTTTACAGCAGTGAATGTAAAAGAGATTTTTACACACAGCAGTGTAAAATCTCAGGAGGAGACAGAGTAATTTTTGTTGAAATGTTCTTGGTGAATCCCTCTGAGAGAGAGGAAGAAATTTGTAAATGAAGTTGTCTTTGATTAATGAATACAAGTTTTATTTTGTATGAG
Source organism: Pinus tabuliformis (assembly GCA_031772625.1). NCBI lineage: Eukaryota > Viridiplantae > Streptophyta > Pinopsida > Pinales > Pinaceae > Pinus > Pinus tabuliformis. The sequence goes on from CM062810.1 coordinate 621,025,188, forward strand.
GAAAAACTCTGTCTGCTCAGAATTTTTTTTTTAAAGCTTCCCTGTGCTAAGATCCTGTGGAGAAAAACAGAGCATTGTCTTTGTGTTCAGTTAATTTGTTTTTGGAATTTTACCAAAAAAATTCCCAACATTTCTATGTATGCTTTAACCGCTTACCATCTTTAAATTTTGTCCATGAAACTCAAATACAATTCTGGTTGGTGGCTTTGTGAATTGTTCTTTTAATTTACAAGATTACAATAGATTTTTACATTATTTACCAATGAAGTGATATGTGATATCAATATGCTTACAATGCTTTACTATATCTACTAATAAGGTACACTTTTTAGTTGGTCGTGTTCTTTTTTATAGATCACCCAATAATCCATGTAATTAAATTGTTGTTGTTGTTACTAATTATCTACTTCAAATAATGAGATTGTAACAATTAACTTAAAAGAAGATGAAAGATATATATTGAAGTAATCTTTTAGTCATTTGTAATAATTGTAAAATCAGTCATCACAGCGATATTATCGTTAATGTTACACTATAATATATTATATATATTAGAATTCTTTTTTCATTCTGCTAATGAGAATCTTTTGGAGACTCCATGAATTTGGTAATAAAATTAACAATATATATAATGTCTACTCTAGTGTTAATAAGATACATAAGACTATCAACCAATCTTTTTAGTAGAGTTAGATTTATGTTGGATCTTATTTATATTTTACTAAGATTTCTTCATACTGTAATTTGTTAGTTTATATTTCATCATCCCAGACCTTTTCAACACATCCAGGACATATCAAGAAGGAATCTCATTCATTTCGCATTTGAAAATTCATGCCTCATAGCGAATTTAAACTTTTCTACTAATAGATTCCCCATGAAGATTATATTATCAACACAAACAAATAATTAGAATTTGTTCTTGCTCATTCACCTTTGCATACAATGTAGGATCATTGTTTTTTTGCTAAATCCACCACAAATCACATATGAACCAATCGTGCTATGCCAAGCTCTAGGAGCTTGCTTAAGTCCATAGAGATATTTTTTCAACATGTATATCTTATCTTTGTGCCCATTTATCAAAGATACTGGTGGTTGCTCTAGATCCACTTTTTCTTCAAAAATTCCATTTAACAACACTGAATTTACATCCATCTAATGAACTTTACACATGTTTTTATGTACTATGACTAAGACAACTTTAACTGTATCTAAACTTGTAACTGACATAAATGTCTCACCATTATCCTTTCTACATTGCTATGAAAATACTTTTGCTATCATTCTATCTTTATACTTTTAAACTTTACATTTCTCATTGAGCTTTATTCTATAAACCCATTTTATAGTTGTGCAATCTTTACCTTTAGGAAATTCTACTAAATCCCATGTATCATTCTTCTTTATGGAATCCATCTCTTCATGCATTGCTTTGTCCCAATTTTCATTTTTTGTTGCTTCTTCAAAACATATGGGTTGACAAGTAAACAATGCAAAATTTGAATTCACATATAAGCCTTCATAAAATTTTCTCAAACTTCTAGTCTTTCTAGACCTTAAGGAATCAATTGTAGGATTAGAATCACTACTTGATTGAGTAGTAGGAGTAGACTAAGTAGTTAGACTAAATGATTCACCTTGAATAGACTGTCTTGGATTTCTTGGAGTACTTTTAATTGATGATTGGGTTTGTGAACCTTGCTATCTTCTTTTAACAAATTATTCCTTTGCCTTGTCTTCTACTTAAGGTATTGTTTCTCCAACTATTATAGATTTGTCAATGTTTCCATCCCATGTTTAACCCATGTTTCATTTTCTTTAAATTCTAAATATTTGATAATTGACAATTTATTTCTTATTGAGTTAAAAAAATTATATGCCTTGGAGTGATAATTGTACTCAATAAAAATGCACTTTCCACTTCTATAATCTAGCTTCCTTCGCAACTCTTTGGCCACATGAGCATATGCCACACAACCAAATACCATGAAGTATTCTACACTACAAATCATATCTGTCCACACTTCATGGAACTTTGTTGTTTAAAATTTTAGTGGGATATTTGTTCAAAACATAAACTTAGCAAGCTATGCTTCTCTCCATAAAAAAATTGATAAATGTTTTGCCTTTAACAAGCTTCTAGACATATTCATTTTGTCTCTATTCTTCCTCTTAGCTATACCATTTTGTTGTATTCTATACATTGTTGTGAACTATCTTTTGATCCCATGATGCTTGTAGAGGTTATGAAAATATTTTCAATCATACTTACCTCCTCTATCTAATCTTAACACTTTAATCTAATGAGCACTTTTCTTTTCTACCATTACCTTGAATTATCTACACTATGTCATAATTTTTTGCAAGAAAATAGACCCAAGTATTGCACTATAATCATCTATGAAAGTTAAGAAATAGTAACTTCCTTCAAGTAATTAGGTTTGTTTTAGACCGCATAGATTTTTATGACCAAGCTGCAATGGGGCCCTTGCTCTATGAGACATCCTTAGGAAAAATATATTTTTATTGCTTTGCTAGAATGCATGTCTCACATAAATTGGTTGGATCTTAATTGGGTGACAGCCACTTGACCATATTTTACTAGTGTAATAGTTTAAATCCATGAAAATGTAATTGATCTAAATTCAAATGCCATAATAGAAAAATATTCTCATAAATTTCCTTTTGAGCAAATGATTTATTCCGTCTATTATATTTGATGGCAAGAAAATACATTTTATTCTTCATTATTTTTACTGTTGCAGTTAACATCTTACTAGACGATTTATTATATATAAAATAATCACCTCTCTTAAAAATTACATTATATCCTTCTTCTTTTTTAATAAATTTCCAAATACCAAAAAGATTATATTTCAAACTTAAAGCATAATACACATCTCGTACTATGTACCTTTTCAAATCTCGAGTTTTTATTTATTTATATCAGTTGCATGAATAGAGGATGAAACCACACAATTAAACAAATAAATAACTCACAATAAAACTAGGCAATGGAATACAATAGAACTGAACCTATACTAATTCAAATCACTTGAATGGTTTGAGAATAGAAAAATAAATAAACACAAAAACTCGTAGAAAGATCGTTCAATTTTCTTTTTGAAAAATAATAATATCTACTATAATTTTAACTCTTGTACACATGCTTATATCTTCCCTTATATTATTAGTCCCTGCCTCCGGCATAGCAAGGACTATTGTGTTCGATCGATCGTTGATGAGATATTAAATCACTTTGACCAAATAATATATTCCCGTACAAACGAACTTTTATCCAATGTTTTTGTTTCGACCTCTTATTGCCGAATCGACTGTATACTTTTCTCAAAACTTAGGATAAAGAGTTTGGGGCTCGACTATGTACTTTTCTTAAAACTTAGGATAAACAATTTGGCAAGCTCAACTCTATGCTTTTTGTAAAACTTTGGTTAACTAGTTCGAGGTATGGCTGTATATGGTAAGAGACACGCATAGATTGCATGCAGTCCAGGTGTCTAGGTGTCTGTGCTCTCAGTCGCCTTCTTCTCGCCATTTATCACTTCACAACAACGTGTTCAGTCACCCTTCCTCGTCTTCATTCAAGCTCTGCCACCATTGTACACCTGCCACCATATGAGCTTTAAGCTCTACAGATTCTTAACCCCTCTTCCTCTGCCCTAGTTTCATTTTTTTCATTCCCTCCAGGTACTTGCGGAGGAATTTGCGGAGTGATTCAAAAATTCTGGAGTGGTTCTTTTGCTTCCTGCAAATATAGTTCACACAGATACATTAGAATTTGTAGAGTGTCATCTTGTCAATTGTAGAATGGAGTTAAACACTCAGAGTCTGAGTAGCAGTGTATTCCTACCATCCCAAAAGTCACTCAAAAATGTTCATAGCAAGCTCAACAATCTTCAAAGAAAAAATAAATCCCAAAAGTCGCTCAAAAGTGTTCATGGCAAGCTCAACAGTGTTCAAAGAAAAAAACAAAAACCAATACAGTGGAAAAACTGAAACCAATGGAAGGTATGTTCAAATTTTAACAATTATTCATTATATAGTAAAAGAGCTAGAGTAAAAATATCAATCACCAGTGATTTTGTTATAATTACAAAAAAGCAATAGAAATACATGCTTACATTTTCTAGGTTTTATTTCTTGTTTATACTTGCAAATCACTTTATCTCTATTCACTGTATTATTGCCTAGCATTGATGTCATAGACTACATAACTTTGTACAAATATACAAAGAAAGAATGGACTTCGTGCAAATGTACAAAGAGAGAATGGTCGAAGGAAAAAATGGTGGCCTCAATCATACCTAAATATGTTTAGGAAAGAAGAAAATTGTAATTTAAAATTGCAGGAAGGAAAAACTGGAAAACAAGGATTTTGTTTTCGTTTTGATGCTTTCAATGTTGAATAAGAAGGTATAAGAAGGTAAATGGTGGCCTCAATCATAGGTACAAATGTTCAGGAAGGAATAAGAATTTTAACTCTGTTATGATCTGTAAGCATTTCAAAATGTTGGTTATTCATACCTCTACTCTTATAATTTGCAGAGTTGGACTCTTCCATCATCGCATTAGCATGTATAACAAAGGTGCAAAAATTCCTGAACCTCTAAACAGAGTCACATCACCTCATTATTATGCATACAAGTTTGCATCTTCTTAGTATAAACACATATCTGCAACTACTACCATAAATGCATACGTGATCTAACAAAGAGTTAACACTCTCCCCTGCATAACCATACACATATGTGTTAGCCAGTAAGAATATAAACAACATTTTATAAATGCATATAAATTAATGTCGAGCCTGAGAGAAGTTGGACTAGCCCTCAATTTCTTTCGACCAACCTGGGTTTACTTCAACCGACCAACCTTTTTCCCAACTAATGGGCTTGACGCATCAGCTCGACTTGCGTTGAGGCAAAGGCATTAAATGTTTTGAGCCAAAGGTTGGACTAGCTCTCAATTTCTTTCGACCAACCTTGGTTTAGGTTGAAAGCAGTTGTCTTTTGCTAGGGCTCCTGCATGATTTTGATATTTCATTTTTCTCCAAACAGAGTAACCTGGTGAGTGCAACCTCGCTGAGCTTACCCCCACACACTTGTATCTTTTCACTAGTCAAGTTGATCCACTGGAATTTGCCGCAACAAGTTGCCCTGACGCCTTCGCCTCCATCCCAATCTAGCCTCCATATCAGTTGCTACCATAGCCCCTAAACCAGTGGATCTACTTCCTATGGGATTCTCAAACGGTCTTCGTGACCGCCTCTTGTTGATTTTGATTAAGGGGCTTGGTGTGGGTGTCGTAAGAGAACAGGGATGGAGAAAAACCATAATACATGGCTGGAATTGCCTATGCATGTACCTCAAATTATCGCAACCCTTAATTAACCATCAACCAACGATGAAGATCACAAAATTAGGTGACAGGAGATGTCTTGCATGCGCCCATCTGTTGACCATTTGTCCACGCTGACATAGCATGACCTTGCATGTGTATATTGGCCATGCATGTGTATTTTTTTCCTTCCACGTGTTCCTCATACCTGTCTTTGTCATTCTCCAAAGCTGCTCCATCCATTGAGTAACTTGTCCCTCTCCAAATTTGCTCCATCCATAAAGTAACGAAGCAAAAGAAGCCATCAACTGATGCACCCTGTTATGAAATTTTTTCTATGTAGGTTCTCTTAGGCGATGAAACAAAGGCACGTCGAAGGAGTATCTGTTCAGAAATAGATGTTTCCTACTTGCAGTCCTTAAATTAAATAGTCATACAATGCTTGTAGGTGTTGGATGGTCGACACGGACCCCCATTGACTAATGATGCAGCGATGCAAAGCTTTTAGATTCATATATCTATGTTACCTCCTCTGACACTATCTATGTTTTTGGTTTTTACGCTTCTAAATTTGGCTTGACTTATGATGCAGCGATGCAGAGCTTTTAGATTCATATATCTATGTTACGTCCGCTGACTCTATCTCTGTTTTTGGTTTTTAAGCTTCTAAATTTAGCAATGACACTATTAGTAATGACATGAGGGTTGAAGATGGGAAATAATAGCTACGAGTTGGTCATTATGTTGTTCCAAGATTGAATTTGCAAGTCGATGAAATTTATTGACCCTATCGGCATGAATGTAGTCACATATTTTCAGGGCTCTGCAAATGAATTATATCCCCTCGCCTCCCCAGGAAAGAGTAAGCCCAGAGCCATACCACAACTAAAAGAAGTATCATGCATGTGGGGTGGTTTTATGTTTCACACCACTGACCAGGGAATAGGCAGAGTTAGGAGTAGAGATGGTTATTGCAGAGCCCTAAAAATTGGGTATAGAGAAAAAGATTGTCAATAATGGCCGCTGCACACAAAGGTGAAACGCCAAGAGAAAAAGATTCGGAAGACCGAGAGAAAAAGATTGTTAATAATAATGAATATTGTTATCTTCATTCTTGCCATTTCATGGAAATGGCATCCTACAACACTTTTTGTTTCATGTAAGTGCCATGCAAGAACATTGTTTGTATCATGTAAGTGCCATGGGAAGACAATTGTCGGGTACATGCAAATGAACAACCACATGGTTATCTTTTTCTTCACGTATGGACCCGCGTTCATAGACATTTTCCAATGTGATTTTCTGATTGATGTCATTGTGCCCACTTGATTACACAAAGAAATGGAATCAAAATGATTATATATTGATGTGTGCATTGACAAAAATTAATGAGATCGAATTTTTGTGCATTGTTTCATGATATTGCTTGCAGGATAAAGTGTGAATGTAGCAAGGGTTAAGCGACGTGCAATGACATGCTGCGTAATGATGGCAGCGGACAAAATATGTATAACACAGTGGGTTGAATAACATAAATATTGTGACATTCAAGCAACAAAAAATTATGTCTTGAAATTGCATTTTTGTTTTGAAATTGCACATCTTGCACATCGGCAGGGACTGCCGCTACTCCAGTATACCTTGTTCTATATAAATTACCGAAAACTATAAAACTATCTTCATCTATAATGTATTACATTCATTCATTTCCTCCGAGGGGAACCGTGATCACTGTTCATCTATAAAGTACTACATTCATTCATTTGCTCCGACAAGAAATTTAAGTGTTGCCAAAGAATCTATTGGTATGCTTCAATGGAATAGATGACGACTAATAAAATTTAATGAGCGTATATTGTTTAAAAAGTTTGATGTTTTCATCGACGATTTATTTTGAATGTCATTTTTGAATTAAGGAGAAATGACTAATACTTCTATTATTTATTTGTTGTTAAGTTATTTTTTTTAAAACAAATGTTAATTAATTTTATTAAATATAATTTATTTATAAATTATATAAAACAATTTTTTTTGGCGTAGTTTAGTTGGTGATCATTATTATATGAAGTATTATGTAAACTGAAATATTCAAGGTTCAAATCTCTTGGAAGTAATCTAATTTACAAAGAAGAGGGAAAGTTATAGATTTAGAAGCATAGTGGCAGTAAACCAAATCGACCCCATGTAAGTGAATACGAGCCTAACTCAATTGCTATATATATATATATATCCATAGATAAGTGTATACGAGCTTATATATATAAGTGTATTTTAGTTGGTGATCATTATTATATGAAGCATTATGTAAACTAAAAGATTCAAGGTTCAAATCCCTTGGAAGTAATCTAGTCTACAAAGAAGAGGGCAAGTCATAGGTCTAGAAGTCTAGTGGTAGCAAGCAAAATCGACCCCATGTCAAGCGAATACGCGGCTAACTCAATTGCTATTTCTAGTTACTATATATATATATATATATATATATATATATATATATATATATATATATATATATATCAAATTCATAAAAATAAGTATATAGAGTATAATATCAAATATAAATTAGTTAAATTATATGTGTGTGTGTTTGTCAAATTTTTTAATATATTAGATTTTAAGGGTTTTATTTTTTAAGATAGCCAAGGTTCAAAATTATGATTGTTGAGAGAATATTCAAAATAAAAATATCCATGTTAAGAGTTGGTGTGGTTTAGATTTAATCGCAAGTGATTTTGATGGCTTAGATACCCCTAGGTAAAGGTTTCTAAATGTTCCACTTTTTCTCTTTTCAAGGGATATTTTTAGTAATTTTGTCCTTGTATGATATGCACAATCTAAGTGCTTAAATGGTTTTTTAGAATACTTGATTTCTTTATACATTCAATATTGTAATTTAAATTAAAAATTACAATACCACTAAGAATTTTATCCTACAATTCTAGCAAAATGGCAAAAAAATATAACAATTAGACTAAACCATTTCTTAGGCCATAAATTAATCCAAAGTGAGAATCACATTAACAAACTAACATAAAAACACACACAAACTCACACACACATATTCAAAACAAAAGAACATTGTATTCCATTATGATTTAACAAAATACAATAGCATATATGCATATGGCATTCCAAGAGATCTGGGAAAGCAAGATGCCTATGCAAATATCCATTATTGAACATATACATATAACAAAGGAAGCTAAAAAAAAATATGTGTTTCTCCCTTCATTAAAGTAATCACTAAATTTGACTTTGTCCAGCTAAAAATATATGTTTTCCAACCATCCAGTGCCCAAATATACGTCTCATATGTATCTTGAGCCACCTCCAAACCTGTGTGGAAGAATAACAAAGAAAATCAAATAGATCCTAGAGTACTATGTGTGATAAATACTGATGCACCCCACAAAAATAGAGATAAGAATCCTTCAGTTAGAATGTAGACATTCTACTTAAAACATATATAATTCTCCATAAAATTCCATCTGAGAAAGGAACTGCTAAGGTACATATCAAATCAATGAGGCACTACTAACAGACAAATCAATTATTCCCATGGGTGGAGCTCGAGAAGGTTGAGCATTCCTTCCCTATTTTCATTAAATTCCCATTGACCCTTAGCCAACACCAGTCCTCTTTATGAAAGGAGGTTGGCTTCATGATTTCCTTCACTATATACATGGCAGAAAGAGAGATGTGATACATTCCTAACCCCGTTAATGATGTTTTGATACAAAGGAAGGAGAGTGTGATTTTTTATCTTTGATTTCTCATTCATCCGAATGATCACGTTTAGGGAGTCACCATAAAACTATCTCACTTATGTTTAGGAATTTTTCCAATTGAAGAAGTTTGAGAAAAAATAATTTAGCAAAGTTATTAGTAGCAGATCCATTATTATGTGGTTCAGATCTTTTTGTCAGACCAGGCAGTAACTCCTCAAAAACAATTCGTTATATTCATTCAGGTTGGTCTTTATTATATACATGAGGGAGAGACTATTCATTTCATCTCCCGGTGACTCTTCATATTTTCCATTATTTATTTACATCAGTTACACTTATCCACCCAATCCTGATGATTAGGTGTCAACATTCCCCACCTTAATCTGAAGGGATGTTGGTGAGTCCAAGCATCATTCTGAATCTTTCAAGCTTTTCTCTTCCAAGTGCTTTGGTGAAGATTTCTACAATTTGCTCATTAGTGAAACAATGGCGGAGATGGATTGTTTTGGCCTCAACATGATGTCGAATCAGATGATATTTAGTATTGATGTGCTTCATTCGATCATGGAACTTTGGGTTCTTGGCCAACTTTATTGCTGAGGTATTGTCAATCATGAGTGGAGTCGATTGTACTTGTTTTACCTGCAAATCTTCAAGGATTTTCCTAAGCCACACAATTTCTTTTGTTACCTCAGCTGCTGCCACATCTTCTGCTTCTATCATGGAATCTGCTGGAACTGATTGTTTGTGTGATCTCCAGGAGATAGCTCCTGATCCAAGACTCATAGCATAACCTGAAGTAGATACCCCAGTTTCTTTGTCTCCATCGAAGTCTGAATCAGAGTATCCAATCAGGTTGAAGTTGTCCACCTGCGTATACTTGATTCCAAAGTATTGAGTTCCCTTCAAGTACCTTAGAACTCTTTTTGTAGTAGACCAATGTCCCTCACAAGGATTTTGCATAAACCTGGAGAGGATTCCAACAGCAAACGAAATGTCTGGTCTGGTAGTACTTAGGTAGTTGAGACTTCCTACAAGCTGTCTATACTTTGTTGCATCCTCAAATTCTTTTCCTTCAATGGATGTGAGCTTTAAGTTTTGTTCCATTGGAGTAGTAAGAGGATTGCATTCTGTCATGCCAAACCTGTTCAACAGATCTCAAATGTACTTCTTTTGAGAAAGAAATATGGACTTCGGATGTTGAGTTACTTCAATACCAAGATAGTAATGAACATAGCCCAAATCAGTCACTTGAAAACCTTTCATCAATTCCTTCTTTATGGATGCAATGTAGCTTTCATTGTTCCCTGTCATCAAAAGATCATCTACATATGCCACAAGATATACAACTGTTTTGCCAACTTTCTTGACAAATAAAGTTGCATCACCAAGATCATAATGTTTGAAATAGAGTTTCAGAAGATGCTCAGTTAGCTTTTCATACCAGGCTCGCGGCGCTTGTTTGAGGCCATACAAGGATTTCACAAGTTTGCATACTTTATATTCATGTCCTTTCACAACAAATCCTTCAGGATGGGACATAAAAACATTCTCTTTTAGATCTCCATTCAAGAAAACAGTTTTTACATCCATTTGATGGACTTTCCAACTATTCTAAGCTGCTAGGGCAAAGAGTGTCCGGATGGTAGCCCATTTTGTTGTGGGGGAAAAAGTCACCTCATAATTGACCCCTTCCTTTTGTGCAAAACCTTTTGCCACAAGCCTGGCTTTGTGCTTGTCAAGTGAGCCATCAACTTTATACTTGTTCTTGTAGACCCACTTGCAGCCAATTTCTTTTGTTCCTAATGGAGGATCAACCAGCTCCCAAGTTCCATTCTTTATCAGGGCATCATACTCCTTTTGCATCGCTTCTTTCCATTCATCATGAGAAACAGCCTCTTTGAAGGAAGTTGGTGTTGAGTCTTGAAAATGCCATTCATTTCCATTACACTTTCACTATTATGTCCATTATATCATCTCCATTTCACCTCCATTTCACTACTATGTCACCACATTCATCCCACTTTCATTATCATTGGGCCACCTTTATGTTTTTCCAATCTTTATTATTTCTAAGTCTTTTAAGTGAATTTGTGGTTAAACATTAGAAAATAATGTGCATATGCTTGTACCTAACAAATGGGTTGAGTTTGTTGACATGTGTAGGTTGAAAGGAGGCTTCTAGAAGACCCTTATGTGGCACTCTAAGGCCAAATTCGAATTTGGTTGGAAAGAATCATGGGATCATGAGGATATGTGTCACATCTCCTAATTGTATTGTAACTCTAAAAAGACATGTGTCTTATCAGTTCCTATTTTGATTAGGACTCTAGAGGTAGAGGGAGAGATTCATGGACTCTCATTAATGAGATGGCTCTCATCTTTTTGTATAAATAGGAGATCTCTCTCCTTCATTTGCTAGTCTTTCCTTTAGTCTTTTCTTAGTCCTTTTAGTTTGTTAGTCCCATGGCTTTTGAAAGCTTTGGAGAGATTTGTTGTACTTTGCACTTTCGAAGAAATTGAATAAAGCTTTGATGTTCTCAACATGGAAGGAGATGTGAAGTAGATGTCATGGAGCATATTAGGATGTAAGTAGATTAGATTTCATTTTGTAAATATTGCTTTGTAGAATGTAAGGTAGATTAGATTTTCATTCATGCAATTTTAATTTATGCAAGTTATTTTCTCCCGGGATTGTGTCTTTGTTGTATTTGCTTTATCTCTAATGGTATTTTCAGTTGTCATATTCATAAGTTGCTGCCTTTATTTTATTTTTTTAGCTTGATTTCTAGTTTAGTTTCTCAAGTTGTATGCTAACATATTGATGGTCTCTTTATCATAAGTTGTTCATCTTTAAGAGATCAGAATATTAATAAATTACAGCTTGCTTTGAGTACTTTTTAGACTAATCTCTAACTACTTCTTAATCGTGTTTCACATAATCCCATATGTTGGAAGCAGAGAGTTAGGAAGAGTTGAACATTATAACTGGTCTTTAAAGTGGATTTTTCTTATTTTGATTACTTTTTAGACTTATTTCTAACTACTTCTTAATCGTGTTTCACATAGTACTATATGTTGGAAGCAGAGAGTTAGGAAGAGATGATCATTATAATTGGTCTTTAAAGTGGTTTTTCTTACTTTTTTTTTTGCAGCAGCATGAGTAGTGACTAGTGCCATTAGAAAGTGGTTTTTATGTTTTTCTTTCAGTTTCATTTCAAGTTATTTCTTTCAAGCTCTTTCTTTGCAAGTTTAATGTACAGTTTGAATTACTGCATGCTTTCAAGTTGATTGTAGATTAGTGATGCACATAGCCTTCTAATGAACTAATGACGTGATAGAATCATCTTGTCCTTTTGCTGCAGCAAGGATACTTGGTCTCATAGTCATTTTCTCATCATTTGATTATTGCATGTTAGAACAAAAATCCCAAAAACAACATAAACTATAAAACAACGAAGTAAGAGAAAGGTTAACTAAGCACATATAGTGCACCACACTTCATCAGCTTACGATACCCATATTGATAATTTATGTAGAGCAATTTAAGACGTTAAATTGACTAGACATTTTGGCGTCGTTGCCGGGGAAGTGTAATTAGGAGACCTTATTTCTTACATCTGAAAAAAAATTAATAATCCTTGAGTATGCTCTCCTCTTGCACTTTGTGTGATCTGGAGGATCAGAAAAATGATTGTTAAGTAAAAAAAGACAAAATAATAATTCTTGAGTATGCTCTCCTCCTGCACTCTGTGTGATCTGGAGGATCAGAAAAAGAATTGTTAAAAGAAAAATAGGAGACAAAATAAACTTCAAACATTTCAATTGATTCAAAAAAGAAAAAAAAAAAAAAAAATGAAAAAAATGAAACTCAACTGCTTTGATAGGTTCAAATTGTCCAAAATTGTCTGGTTATGCTTTGTAGTGGTCTTCAAAACACTGTATCTTGTTCAAATAAGGTTTTGCAACTTAGCTGCGGAAACTGCCCTGATTCCGCAGCTATCTGACAATTCCGCAGCTAGCTGACAATTCCGCAGTTGTTTCAAGGTTTAGCAGGTTACAGGCATCTAATGAAAAAACCGACCACATGGGCATCTCCAGAATTGTCCCGACATGGATCCTATCCTAGTCACCCATCTCAGATCGGTGAAAAATCAGCCTAGGACCTCAGTCAAAGTCTTGTTTTTAGCATGTTTTTCTTGAAGTATTTGCTGCCTGAAATTGAAAATCATTAATCCTTTTTTATAAAATTTTACAATTTCAGAGAAGAAAAAAAAAGAGAGAAAAACAATCTATGGCTATCTCCATTCTTAGTTTTCACTGTGGCTTCAATAAAAAAAAAATATATGCCTCCCTGTTCAAGCTTTGACCTGTTGATTCCTGTAGGAGGCATCCATCATTTAGTGGCAGATTTTTGAGTTGATTTCACCTTTGGATAGCTACATTATCGATTAGAAACAGAGGGTCGAATTCTTGAAGGTAGCCTCTGGTGATCCATTAAATTATTAAGGGCAGAGTAGTCATTTTTCTCCAAGGGCGAGAGCATGTAATCTGATTACATTTGCTGGCAAAAGAACAAATTTGTTAGCTGAATTTTATGTTATTTCAGGGGTCAAATCCTCTTACTATTGGAGCCAATTTCCTCTGCCATTATATCCATCAGATTACAGGTCTACTTCATGGGATGAGTTCAACATTCACCATAATTATTTGGAGATTGATCTGAGTTAGAATGAATCAATAAGATCAATTGCTGCCACTTAGCTTTCTGCCACCTACAAAACCTGTGATATAAACAACCTGAGTGCAAGTTCAACAAAATTTTTAAGTTGATTAAAAACAATCACTACAGCAATTGTTTGGAAACATTTCAGATAACCTGTGACCATCAGTTGCCCCAATTCTTCAACTCTGCCCCTCTGTCTAAAGATCACAAGCCTAACAGGGTTGATGAACGGGAGCGTATTGAGCAAGCCGGGGGCAATGTTATGTGGGTGATTCTTGTAATTGTTGAACCTGTCTAACACCTGCAAAACAACAAATGAAACCACAAGAAAAACGAATGCAAATTCATAAAAGGCCGAATGCAGAACTGTTAACTCAGAAAAAACGTAAACACAGGAAAAAACGTCAAACTTCAAACGTTCGATTTGCCCAAATGGAGATGAATTTCAAAAAACTAAAACATGGGTTTTTTTGACAGGTGGGTTAATTAGATAACCCAGAAACCGTTTGGGGAAATTCGTGGCGGTCTGGGAGAAATCTTCGGTTCTTTGGAACCTCTTTTTTGCCGCCGCGTGAAAAAAATTGAGTTATTAAACTGATAGTTTGATTAATTGATTAACTCCGCGTGCTTGAGGGAAGGAATTCTAATGGGGATCAATTACATGCTGGCATATACAACCAATTACACGCCTTTACACCTGTTTAGAGACGTGTTTCAATTGAACACGACTCTCTGTCATTAAATCCCATGAAGTCGCTGCCGGTTAAATGTTGGGAAGAAAAGGAACTGAAGTGGAGCAATTTATAAATTGAATCTTTCTGATCAAGCGATTGAAACTCCTAGATATGAAATTAGTTTTCATGTGGACGTGTCTTGACTCACAACACCTTCAAACATTCAGTATCATAAGGCATTGCGTAAAGGCAGAGATTTCCGTATTCTTTCATACGGTACGAAGGTTGAAGTTTTGTGGGATGAAGTGAATGAAGAAATCGTTTGGGAAATAGCTAGAATGCAGTGTTGGCAGAAGTTCTGTAATTGGACAATGACAATCTTGAAGAATTTAAGAACAGAATCCTATTGAAACGATCCAAGGTGATAAGGTACACAGCTGGGTTTGAATAGACACCCGTATTTCCAGACACATCAGTGGGATAAGACACCTTGGATTAGATAAAACACTTTGTTATTGGTGATTCAGTGGAATGGCTATGATTGGTTATAATTATGATAGATATGTGAGGGATATATTTAACTGGATAGCTGGCAAATTTTTGATTGGCGACCATTCTATTGTCTTATGCATCAAAGATATATAAAAGTAGGAATGGATTGTAACAATTTTGGAACTGATTAAATTGTATGGCAGTTGGCAGTGTCTTCCCAGGAGTCCCGTGGGATGAGGGGCACATTTTTTTCTCTTCCACGCACACAGCCACTCCATTTCACAGTACTTTCTACACTCTGCACTTTCCGCAGCCAATACAGCGTTTCCGCAGCCAATCCCAGATTCCGCAGCTGTTTTGTTAAACTCTAGGTTGTAGGTGTCATCAAGCAAAACAAGTCACATGGGTAGCTAGGGAAATGTCAGTACATGGATGGTGTCCTATTCATTCGATCAAATTTGATGAAAAAGACCCCGGTCAAAGGGAAGTCAAATTGTGTGTTATCACAAAGTCGCCACATTGAGTCGCCACACTGAGTCGCTGCATGTCAAGAAAAAATAATAATTTTGAATCAATGAAATGAACAAGTTATTTTCTCACTTTTCTGAAGGTATTGATTAATTTTGGACTGATAATGAAAGATGAATGGCTAACTTTATATCCAAGATATTTAGCTACAGAACTGTGCACATTCCGCAGCTAAAGTCCAATTCCGCAGCTATTCTCTGATTCCGCAGCGAGAAAAACCTCATTGTTCAAATCAGCCTATCTTTCTCATACGAAATCAGATTTTGATGATTTAAGTACCATTGGAAAGATCTCAACAAGATCTATACAATGAGAAATATATCATTAGAGTTTGAAATGGAAAATAATTAAATAAATTGCTGGAAAGAAGCAACATCAACTTGAGGCACTAATTCCAAAGCAGGTATAAATTCTTTTGATTTTTCCTTTGAAAACTTGTTTCATTAATACAACTTCTTAGTTTTGTGTGTAAATATCATAACTAGAGAGATTGATCACCTCTCTCCTTTGATAATATTACATTCCATTGCAGAAGAAGTATTAGTTTTTTGCAGGTTCCAGGAAGAAGGACAAATGACTACAAGAGAATGGTGTCTCTCTAAGAGACCAATTTGTTTCATAAGAGGATGATCAGCAACAAAGAGGAAATATGCTGATGCAAAATCAGATCCAAACACTTGAAAAACTTTCAGATACTATTGCCTCCATCACATCCATCCATCACATCCATACTTCATAATAAACCATTCACCTCATTCCACTCCATATTTTCCATTTTCATTCACATACACTTTCCATCTCTTTTTGTCCATTCATAACCCACAAATAAAAGCAAGAGCCTCATTCACATGCTTATTGTCATTGTCATTTCTGTTCTCCATTGCCATTTTCCATTTCCATTTTCCATTCCTTGTCATTTTCATTCCGCAAATAAGCCTTGCTTCAATGCAAATTATTGAGTCCATAGTCCTTTGAGTCTAAGTTCTTTGTAAAAACACCTTGAGGCTTGCATGCCTTAATGGCAAGTCCTCATGCTTACAAACAATGGGAATACATTAATGTCCCTTGCTCGTCAGATCTTCTAGGTGACTCGACTTCAGCAAAATCATTCGTACCTAGCAAGATGTGTTTGGGCATCTTGACTCTCATTGTCATCAATGGTGAGAGTTCTCGTGTTGACTAGTGGCATCCATTAATGGCCACTAAGCCAACAATTTCCTACTATGTTCGACATCAGAACATCTTTTCACATAGTAGGAATTGTGCCAATGAGTTTTGAAGACATGAAGACTATTATTTTCAGCATTTTGGAGCAGATTCAGCAAGTTTTAGTAGAAGCAATAAAAAGCCATCTTATCTCTCTATCCATGACTCCTCTTGTTCAGCCACTTGAAGAAGAATATGATCAGAAGTTTTCAGCCACCACACATACAACTCATCCATTCCAAAGGGTAAGTGAAGGTACGGCATTTTCTAACTTTTAACCATAGAATTCCATAAAAAGCTAGAATGATAATTGTTGGAAAAACATTTCTCTTCCTCATTTTATAAAATTGCCAATACCATCAGTTTGGGGGGGGAATACATTCATATTCATATCTTTCCATGCCCATATCATATTCAGGAGCTCACATACTTCCAACATATATTAATTATTACATTGCTATTATGAGCATACAATGGCTTTTGAAAAAGTGCTTAAAGGATAAATTGGATACAAACAAAATCATGGTTGTCACACAAGAACCAACCATCATGCAATCCAATAAAGATATACTTTGCAACAATAATCAAAATATCATTATGCAAAGTTCAAAGATCAAAATAGAAGTCAACAAAAGAAAAAAAATGGTTGTAACACAAGAACCAACCATGTTGCAATTCAAGTGAAACACTTTGCAAAAATATGAAGTTATCAAATGATATCATGCAAAGTTAAGCCAAAGCTCAAGGATCAAAAGAGTTAATGTAATATATATTGCATGAGGACATGCAATAGCTTCAGTTGGGGGGTATGTTGAGTCTTGAAAATGTCATTCATTTCCATTACACTTTCACTATTATGTCCATTATAGCACCTCCATTTCACTACTATGTCACCACATTCATCCCACTTTCATTATCATTCGGCCACCTTTATGTTTTTCCAATCTTTATTATTTCTAAGCCTTTTAAGTGAATTTGTGGTTAAACATTAGAAAATAATGTGCATATGCTTGTACCTAACAAATGGGTTGAGTTTGTTGACATGTGTAGGTTGAAAGGAGGCTTCTAGAAGACCCTTATGTGGCACTCTAAGGCCAAATTCGAATTTGGTTGGAAAGAATCATGGGATCATGAGGATATGTGTCACATCTCCTAATTGTATTGTAACTCTAAAAAGACATGTGTCTTATCAGTTCCTATTTTGATTAGGACTCTAGAGGTAGAGGGAGAGATTCATGGACTCTCATTAATGAGATGGCTCTCATCTTTTTGTATAAATAGGAGATCTCTCTCCTTCATTTGCTAGTCTTTCCTTTAGTCTTTTCTTAGTCCTTTTAGTTTGTTAGTCCCATGGCTTTTGAAAGCTTTGGAGAGATTTGTTGTACTTTGCACTTTTGAAGAAATTGAATAAAGCTTTGATGTTCTCAACATGGAAGGAGATGTGAAGTAGATGTCATGGAGCATATTAGGATGTAAGTAGATTAGATTTCATTTTGTAAATATTGCTTTGTAGAATGTAAGGTAGATTAGATTTTCATTCATGCAATTTTAATTTAAGCAAGTTATTTTCTCCCGGGATTGTGTGTCTTTGTTGTATTTGCTTTATCTCTAATGGTATTTTCAGTTGTCATATTCATAAGTTGCTGCCTTTATTTTATTTTTTTAGCTTGATTTCTAGTTTAGTTTCTCAAGTTGTATGCTAACATATTGATGGTCTCTTTATCATAAGTTGTTCATCTTTAAGAGATCAGAATATTAATAAATTACAGCTTTCTTTGAGTACTTTTTAGACTAATCTCTAACTACTTCTTAATCGTGTTTCACATAATCCCATATGTTGGAAGCAGAGAGTTAGGAAGAGTTGAACATTATAACTGGTCTTTAAAGTGGATTTTTCTTATTTTGATTACTTTTTAGACTTATTTCTAACTACTTCTTAATCATGTTTCACATAGTACTATATGTTGGAAGCAGAGAGTTAGGAAGAGATGATCATTATAATTGGTCTTTAAAGTGGTTTTTCTTACTTTTTTTTTTTTTGCAGCATAAGTAGTGACTAGTGCCATTAGAAAGTGGTTTTTATGTTTTGCTTTCAGTTTCATTTCAAGTTATTTCTTTCAAGCTCTTTCTTTGCAAGTTTAATGTACAGTTTGAATTACTGTATGCTTTCAAGTTGATTGTAGATTAGTGATGCACATAGCCTTCTAATGAACTAATGACGTGATAGAATCATCTTGTCCTTTTGCTGCAGCAAGGATACTTGGTCTCATAGTCATTTTCTCATTATTTGATTATTGCATGTTAGAACAAAAATCCCAAAAACAACATAAACTATAAAACAACGAAGTAAGAGAAAGGTTAACTAAGCACATATAATGCACCACACTTCATCAGCTTACGATACCCGGATTGATAATTTATGTAGAGCAATTTAAGACGTTAAATTGACTAGACAGTTGGTTCGAAATCTGTAGACAAATTCAATTCACAATCATAAGAAACATCCATATCAACAGGTGAATCAGAGTCATCTACATCACCTCCATTTTGCCGGTTTGAATTTCTAGTTCCTGTCTTTCCAACCTCATTAGGATGAACACTTTCAAGTTTCTTTGTCAGCCTCTTTGGGGGACCTTTCTCAAATGGTCCACGCTGCTCCGTTGATTGAGTTGGGATTGAATCAAGATTGAGTCTCCCAATTCTATCAATCACATCACTTAAAGTATCATCCGTTGTTGGAGTTTCATGTGGGGGAGAGAGTGCTTCAGAAGAAGATTCCACAGGTTGATTTAGTATAGGAATCCCCCCTTCAAGATGTGGAATCTGATTATCAAATCCTTGAAATAATTTTTCATTTGCGAGTCTATCCAAGCGATCAAGTTGCCACTCAACAACATTGTCAGTTTTGGATGATTCAAAAAAGATTACATCTCTAGATACAACAAACTTTTTATTGGCTTCATCATAGAGATGGTATGCTTTGGAGGTGTTTGAATACCCTAGGAAGATATAGTTATGACTTCTTGCACCAAGTTTGTTTCTATGTACCTTTGGTATCAAGGCATAACAAGTGGAACCAAAGACCCAGAGATGATTTATGAAAGGAATGTGCCCATACCACATTTCATAGGAAGTCTTGTTTCTGATAGCATTAGATGGAAATCTATTCTTTATATATCTAGCACATAGAACTGCATCAGCCCAAAACATCAATTTTACATTTTTGAAAAACATCATGGAGCGCACCATATTTAAGATTGTCCTATTCATTCTTTCAGCTACACCGTTCTTTTGGGGATTATAAGGCACAATTTTTTGATGTTTCATCCCATGTTGGCAAAGATAGTTTTCAAATTCATTTGAAGTGTAATCTTTTCCATTATCAGTGTGAATAGAGCCAATATGAGATTGTGCATCATTTTTAATCCATTTATGAAAGTTCTTGATTGTTTCAAAAGCATCAAATTTGTTCATCAATAAATAAACCCAACACATTCTGGTGTAGTCATCAATAAATGTCATCATATATTTGTTTCCATTTGCAGAAGGAACAGGCACTGGACCACATAAATCTGAATGAATGAATTCAAGTTTTCTATGTGCTCTTGAATGTGAATCATGAAAACACTGTTTTCTATGCTTTCCTAGAATACAAGTATCACATTGCTTAAGTTTCCTAGGAATTGTAGGCAAACCAGTAACACCATTTTTCTTCAACAAGTAGAGGCTATTATAGTTCAAATGTCCAAATCTAGCATGCCAAAATAAACTTGATGGAAGTGTACCTTCTTCATAATGAGAATTATATGAGAAATGTTGTGCATGAGCAGAGGTACCATGGAGCTTGAGAAGCCTTTTTTCTTCTATCCCCCTCATGAAAAGTGAGTGGTTAGATGCTTTTCTCACCTCAAGCTTGCCATCAAACATATGAATGGAGTGACCTTGCTGGCGGATGTGGACCAAGGATAACAAGTTTCTCTTCAGCTGTGGGAGATATAGAACATGATGCAGAAGAAAGTCTGGAAGACCAGGCAATTTAAGCCTGATTGTGCCAAGCCCTGATGGCTTGATTTTTGATTGGTCTGCAAAGTATACTGCTCCATCAACATTGTCAGTAAATTCTTCAAAAAAATATTTTCTATGAGTCATGTGGCAAGTTGCTCCTGAATCAAGCAACCAATCATTTTTCCAAGAAGCAAGTGAAGCATTAAATAAATCTTCATTTACTTCGATATTACATTGTGCCACAACATAATGAGCAGATTCAAGTGCTTTACCTTTGTCTGTGTCATTAATTTTACCTTTGGGTTAGTTTCTTTGCTGCTTAATTTTGTCCCAAGGTAACTTGCATGTGGAGGCATCATGTGATCCATTTCTTTTGCAGCGTATGCAGTGCAAATCTGACTATTCTCCTTGAAAGTGTCTGCCCCCCTGCGTCTGAAATATCTTCCTCTTCCTCTTTGACCATCTCTTCCTCTGGAAGAATCTTGGGCGAGATTATTTTCTTTATGAGCAAGGCACACAACCTTTTCAAAAGAAGATATGATTGAATGCATTGTAAAATCTGAGTGCTGTAAAAATACTTCTGCTAGCAAAAAACTTCTACTGCTTAAAAAAATACTTCTGCTAATAGAATTTTTTTTTTTTTAAGTTGACGTGCACTTCTTATATTATATGCCCATTATATATCGATCACATATGGCTCAACATATAAAAGATTTCAATCGATTTTTAATGACGTATTTTCTCAACACATGCACCATGGATACCATACATATTTCTAAGCCAATGCATTCATATTTAAAAATCCAATGCACCAAATAAAAAGCATTCAGAGCATGCATACATAGTCTTCAAAAAAAAATGTTTAATGTAGTCTCCAAAAATGTTTAATGCACAAGAAGCATATACTGTATATAGATCCATACCATCCAAGCCATATACGTTTTCTCACGGCTTCGGACGTTTGCCTGGCTGTTGCCTTTCTATTAACTTTCCAAAGAAACCATCTTACATTCCACAAATAATGAACTGAAAATTACACGGTCGAAACTTATTCATCAATTTGCCATCCTTTTAAAAACGAATAGATAGTAGATACCAGTTCACTTCATTTCAACTAGATCAGCATCATGTTATATCAATGCGTCAAAAGCCCAAAAATATGCCGATATTCTATAGCAATTTGCATTAAATTTCTAACCATTGCTAGCCCCGAATATTAACCATATAAATTCCATCCAAAACTGGATATAGATCAATATATGTAAATAGATCAAAAATACTATTCTAAATCGCTCAACAACATGCCACGGGATCAGAACTCCTGAGAAGCAGATCCAATCTCCCCCTTGTCTTTTCCAAGTGCACATGTATTAAAATGATGTATTAAAAAAATAGTGTATTAAAACCATCCAAAAAACTGGAGCAGGCTTACAACAACAAAATCCACAAACCACGATTTCATACACTATTCAGATACCTCCTACGCATCATCACTTAACTCGAATATTCATGATCCTGTCGCCAATCAACCACGATGGACGTTGTCAACAATTCACCGATGAGTCACGAGCTCAGGTTTTAAATCGTAAAATACAGGAATGATGATACGGTGATACCATTCCGCTGCACATGAAACGTTGTCTGGAATATACAGCTTGAGAAGCCGAGGGTGCAAATGTTTTATGATAGCTTAATATCACAGTAAAATGAAATGTAAAAAAAATGAGAGCAGGAGCAAGAGTGGATTGGTATGGACAGTGCGTCAAGCCGAGTATGACACTCACAGTAAAGGGTGTGATAGCAGGAGTGGAGAGAGCCAAGAGCTGAGATTGCCAAAATGAACAGTCCTTCTTCCTGCTGTGGTGATATACAGTGATGGCAGTGGGCGTTTTCGACTGATCATAACAGACAATAACCATGAGCGTTTTGTATTCAGATGGAGCAGGGACAGGACAGGAGCAGCGTAGCAAAGAATAATAGTGAATAGTAGGGAAATAATGATGTGTTCAGGCCAGTGGAAGCGTCAAAGCTGCCAGGCTAGCCAGTCTGCATAGGATTCAGTGTCAGAGTAGGGAGTTACAAAGCAGAGGGAAGCCAAAAATGGCGCTGGCTCTGATACCATGTCATACCAGGCAGTAACTCCTCAAAAACAATTCGTTATATTCATTCAGGTTGGTCTTTATTATACACATGAGGGAGAGACTGTTCATTTCATCTCCCGGTGACTCTTCATATTTTCCATTATTTATTTACATCAGTTACACTTATTCACCCAATCCTGAAGATTAGGTGTGAACACTTTTCACTTCAAAGGTTCATACACAATTGTATTTAAAAGAGCATGTGATCATAAGATGCATATACATAAAATAAGCGGAAATAAATGATGACCATGAGAAGCAAAGACACAACAGGTTAATAACGGATTTCACCCAGTGTGGGCTACGTCTTTGGGCTCTGCTCAAAGTGGGGAGGCATTTTTATTTAATCTTCAACAAAAATAAAATTACATGCATGTATGAAAGGCACCTTATACCTCCACTTCTGGGGATGACCTGAAAATGCACACCTTTGCTGAAGAAATGGACTGCACTATTAAATTCTTGGCACGAAATCATGTCAAATGACTATAAACTTGATCCCTTTCTGCTTCGGTCAAAATCTAGACCCTTGGGAATCTCAAAGATTCCTCAAAGATTCCTTCTCACTGGTTGACTAGAATCCTGCTGCTCATATGACAAATTTGTCTTCACCACTACACAACTTCCAAAGAATAGAGTAAAATGAGTATAAAGTCAACTTGGTTCTGAAACTGTCAAAATTTGGCCCTTGGGGAATCTTTTAGATTCATCATGATTCCACAAAGATTCTTCTCTACAAGTTGACTGAAGATCTACTGCTCAGATGATAAATCTGATCACGCTATCATACTCTTGGTGATATTTTGGTTAGTTTGAGTATAAACTTGGCATAATTTTGTCTCTATCAAAATTCAGTTCTAAAGAATCTAAAAGATTCCTTGAAGATTCCATGCATCATGGTTCCATAGGTTCAAGGTTCCACTCCATCATGGGTCCACCATCTATTCAAAGTTCCAACACGTCATGGTTCCACCACCTATCATTGTTCTACTAGCTCTCGGCTCCCTCATGGTTCCTCTCAGCTCTCCTACGCTTCCAAATGAAGAGGATCCTTTATATGTTTGGGCACCAACAAATAAAGCAAGAGCTTGCTAGTTGGTAGGTCGGTCAGCACACAAGATTAGATATTGTTTCTTGGTTGGGCGGTTGAGGTTCAAAACCCACCGAACCCATTTTTGACATGTACCTCCTCTCATTATAACCACAAATATAACGTATAGCCAAAGTTTAATTCCATCATTGTTGCAACCGTATACACATGGTATATCATAAACAATAATTTTGACCACCAATCGACCTTTGCCATGTATGATGGTCATTGGTCACACGTTATAATGACCCAAAATTCATTTTTTCATTGGTACAATGTGGTTAATATATAGTATGGCCATATGTAACAAAACTTTGTTATGCCATTTAATATGGCTTACCAACATTTAAAAAATATGTTCATTGGTTTTCATTTGACCTCCAAACATAGGTTTAGGTGGTTATTAACATAATAACCATTATGTCTAATATAATAACCCTTTTTTTTTATTTGATTTTTGGTTATTATATTATTACTATTATTATTTTTAATATTTTGTTTTGTCTTCTGTGGAGGGAGAGGATGTCAATGTTGGTGTGCCATGTGCCAAAGGCTCATTGGTAATTTCATCGCCACATAAGAAAAGAGGTTCCCACATTCCCTTATGACTTGCAAACTTCTGATGGTCATAAAATAGTCATATGAACTCCAATTTAGGTGTCGTTCACATCGCTAGGTTACTACTACATGGCATCAATATTGCTAAGACCTGGAAACTTTGAAAATTGAGCCTCCCTAAATCCATCTAGATCGTTCGTCCCCACTAAGGAGTTTTTGGTCCTCCAAAAGCATGAAAACAATCTGCAACCTGAAAGTGCCCTATCAATCCACACTTCCTTCTCCTTCACCTTTGTACTTCAAAGCCATAAGTGACGAACCAACACCTACATTCTCTGCAAACATGTAGTACAATATTTTCAAACTACATGTTCAATTACATGGCCAATCATGACCCAGGCATCCCATATTTTCCAAGAGTTTATAACACACACTCTTTGGTCAAGTGTACATCATAATAGAAACCAATACCCTAGCTATCAACAAAAAGATGTCAAAAAATCATCATGTTTCTTTCAGAAATGATGGAAAACACATCATCACTTTTACAATCATTTCACAACATATGATTTACAATAATATGGCCACGACAAGCTATTATATCTAATAAAACCATCTCTCACTCAAAAAAGTGAATGGTTCATCCCCCTACGGCTAGTTTTCTTGTTGAAAATATTCACCAATGATTCCTTCATAGGTGTTTTCTGGGCATGGAGTATCTAACATGTGGATCTCTGGTGTCCATCCTTGTTGCAGTGACTACAATGATTCTTTCTCCTCCAAACTTTTGTATCATCTTGGAACGCTTATTCCTAGTGCGCCTTATCGTATAGGTAAATTCTCGATGTGGACAAAGACAATTCCTCTAGCCCGAGAGAGCGGGTCTGCCCACAAACAAAAAGTCTATGGAAAACTTTATTAAGCTAGAATCAAATAATATGGCCTACCTCTTAGAACGCTATTCTGCTTGGTGATGATCTTGCTTTCTTACTCCAGCTACTTTTCATTTCCTTCCATCGAATACCTGAAACAAGCAAACTAACAACAACAACAAACGTGATAGCATACAAATTGCATTCAACCTACTTAACAGGTCAAGGAACATTAAGCCATCAAATGTAAGACAACACTTTAATGTAGGAAATCAATCAATAGTTGTATTCATATAAGTTCAGAAAGAGATTACAACCAATGCCTTGACATTGCTGGTCTCCTACGACATATCCAGGTTCCCACACTTCTGCTAGCATCTCATGGATAGCTCCAACAAT
The DNA here is from genome assembly GCA_031772625.1 of Pinus tabuliformis. NCBI lineage: Eukaryota > Viridiplantae > Streptophyta > Pinopsida > Pinales > Pinaceae > Pinus > Pinus tabuliformis. The sequence goes on from CM062810.1 coordinate 621,050,965, forward strand.
GGAAGTTTTAAGGCTTCTTCCCTTTAGTCTCAAACCAAACCAAACACACTATTATCTCTCAAACATAAACTAGACATCTACAAGCTATAGATGTCTTGTTGATTATTCAAGCTCCAAAAATACTAAGACTAAAACTAGTTTAGCTTGTAAAAGGAGGGGTTTATATAGCTCGGATGGAGGGGAGATGGTTCCTCTTATCATGGGATAAGGCCTTATCTCTTGGGTTTGTTCCATCCTAATAGGGGGAAAAGCCCAAACTGACTTCCTCGGCTCCATCCAACCCAACCATCTACCATACTTCCATTACGAAGCTTCTAGACCTTGAAGCTTCGACTCCATATTTAAAAAAATTTCACAAGAGGATCGACGCGACTGAGAAAGGGCTCAGTAGCACCGTACGACACTAGTCCTAGTTTTAATCTCTGCAAATCGGTGTGAGGAGGAAATGGGTCATTAACACTGATCTTGTAAACTAGGGTAAAAGGAATATTCTTGGGAAATGATGCAAAAGGGAATTGTTTTGCTTATGAAGAGGGACATGATGGGAGTTTCTTCATGATGGGAAAGCATGTAGGGTTCCCTGTAGAGGTCCTCCAGGATCGTGGAATGGGGAGTACAAGGACAGTGACAAAATGTTGTGTAATAGATTCCCCCTAAAGCGTGAAGGCCAAACTAAAGTGAGGGGTGAAATGCTTTACAAGTAGATGCGGGGAACTAGAGCCCATCATCGGAAAACCTACAAGCAAGAATAGAAAGATATACATCACTAAAAACTTTGACAAATGATACATGAATCGTGGTATGGACGCAACCATCCAGAGAATGATCACGTAAATGGATACAAGGCATGGGCGCAACCATCCAGTAAGGAGGACCATATCGAAACCAAGGTATGATTGTAGCTATCCAATAATGAGAAGGATCACATATGACAACTCATGGTATGGTCACAGCCATCCATCTAAAAGAGACATGTATATCAACATGATCATGTCACATTGCCTTGCAACCTGGACTTCTGTAATCTAAGCCCAGTGTCTTGCACTCCAACAGGACCCGATCAAAGTACAAATTCTAACATGTGAATAAATGTGTTGGAGTCGAACATGTTAGAAAGTAACTTGATTACCAGTTAATGATGCGAACCGTTAACAAGCGTGAGAGAAACCACCAATAATGACAATGGTTCTCAAGGTACCAGCATCACAATCCACGGAATGTGACTAAAGGAATTGAAGTCGAACACCCGTGAAATCACCCAATCAAAAGCTGATGATGTGAACTTTTCGTCAAGTGTGAAGAACTTGCCATTAGGGCATGCAAGCTCTAAGGTACTGAAAGGGAGTCTCTCAGCCAGCTTCATGGATAATGAGCTGAAATCAATAGGAATCGACCATGCCGAAGGAGGGCCATGATGTATCCCATAGCATCGACACGAGACAAAGGGATGTAATGGTTTCAGATGATATAGAGAATCAGGAGTAAGTGTAACTGTAGAAGGACTAACTCTTGAACATATCGATGACATGACTCTGGAGTTTGGCAGCTTTTGGATCCATAGAATCAGTGGTCATCATGACATGGCAGAGATCAAATCGAAGGCAAAAAATGACCGGTCCAACCCAGGAAGGTCAGTGATGAAGTGTGGATATCCCAACCGGACATAAAGCAAAAAGTGTCATGTTCAAGAGTGAGCTGCTGACACAACTGATAGAATTTCCCATTTTCCCCCACCATTTCTAGCAGGTACCCCAATTATTTTTTAATCGCAATCTTGAAGGGGATGACATGTGCTTGCACTGTAAGTTCATCCTTCAGATGAATCTGACCTAGTAATTTTAATGAGCCATAGGAGGAGAAGCTCATATCTGTCATGGTGACAAATCCGATGTCGTTCAACGTTTTAATTAGTCTGACAAAGGTGTAACTCGGTATATTTTTCATGTTTAGAGAGTTTGAAAAATATGCGGAAAAGAAAACTCCACATGTTCCCTTTTCGTACATTTGTGTCTCTCGAGCCCGAAAAGGTAGAAAACGATACTTGAGAGAACCGCTTGACCATTTCAGTCAAGGAGTACTTTTTCATAAATATTATCCCAGCTCGAAAAAGGGGTAAATGTATATTGGGTAAACGACATTTCGCAACATTTAACGAGTTCAAAACGACAAGAGCTCGGCAATATTTTCGTGTTTAAAGAGTCGGAAAAGAGCTTGAAAGAAGACTCCCTGTTTTTATTCTCTTTAACAAGTCAAAAAGGGAAAAATACTCGACAATCATTTCATTTGAGTTGTATGAGTTGAGAAAAGAGCTTAAACACGACTCCAGTACCATCATCAGTAATCTGTCACCTGTCCCTGCACAAAAGGTAAATGCATTATCCAATTTTTGAGGTAAAAATTGGTTGAAAATACTTTTAAAACCCTAATATTTCATCAAAAATGAATTAAAGGAGGACAAAGTAAATAATTTTTACCATATAACCTTTTTACCTGGTATGGAGAACTTTTCACCCATTTGTGCCCTAGATTTTCAGGAGCAGATTGTGCGAAATCCGGGAGGCCACTCAACGATCCGTCAGTTGCAGGTAAGAGTCGAGACCTTTAGCTTCATTTTAATGTTTATTTTTCCTGTTTTTAATCATTTTTCAGATTTATTGAGGAGGATTTAGCAAAAAAAGATTGCCCTCGGTCGACACGATTTTTCAGCACGTAATCGCACCGATCAAGGGTTGTTAACTCTGTGAATCATGCCATCGGCACCACTATTTTTAAAACAGTCACGCCGGCACCATGAACACAAAAATTTTGATTTTTGCCCAGATTTCTCTGCTTTGATCCAAATTTCTTCAACCAAGGATGATTTTTGACTTGATTTTATGGTTTTTGCAAGGAAAGCACAGTGAAAAATGGTTGATTGGAAGGAACGTGACCATGAGCACATTGATTCACACACAGTGGCAGACCCAGACTTCTTAAATTCCCTGAGGAACTGTGGGATCCTTAAATTCTTCCTCACACTAGGTCTTCGGGCTCAACCCAAATTGATGCAGTATTTGATCAATATTTGGGATGTCAATCGGGAAGTTTTTATGATCTGGGACCAAGAACTAGAGTTGGAAACTTCCGACATTTATTTCATCACTAGACTATCCCGAAGAGGGGAAACATTCAATCTATATGGGTCCAAGCCTATTGGGGCAAGTGTGAACATGTTGCTCACAGAAAACTGCTCGAAAGCACTAAATAAAAGAGCAGCAAGATAGGGATCATGACTATTCGGGACCTTGTGCTAAAAGAGCTGTTGTTGACCATAAAAAAAGTGGTTGGGGCTCAAGCACAGCATGAGTCCAACAAGTCCAAGTTTCAGTATGCTATAGACTGTACGATGCCGACTATCTTCAACTGGGTGGAAGCCATGAAGGTAAACATGAAACGCCAACTATCCAAAGCCAAGGCAGGAAACCTAAAGTAGTTCGGATATGGTTCCATTCTAGTGACCTTATTTTTGGAGCAGATCCCGCTATTTCACTATCATCTTGCTGAGGTGAATCTGCTATTTCCATGAGACCCATGGATGGTCCATTGGAGTGCACTGATGCCTAGAATTACCAGGGGCCAACATACGTCATATAAGCCTGCCTTCTTTTCGTGGCTATGGCAGCAACTGATCATAGTAGAGGATTGGCCTTATAGTGGTACCGAATTCCGCAGCGATCCAGATATGCTGCTCCCAGAGGGAGAAGATTATGATGATGGAGGTAAAAACAATTTTAAATTTTGATTTTTTATTGTTTTTGAAATACATGGATTCATGACATTTCGATTTTGTAAATGTAGATGTGGGACCAAAGCGTCCTGCTAGGATGTCCCCAATTGCTAGGTGCATTGCTCGGCAGTTCGATATCGCTCCTTATTAGGAAGGAAGCAATAATGAGGAGGAAATCATGTGAAACCTCGAGGGATTGACCAGAGGTATCCCAAAGTATGCCCGGGTGGGTGACATCCCACGCCAGTATCAGAGGCACACAGTGAGGGTATCTGATCGGACCCACCCACTACTGACTCGTGTAGTTTGAGCTATTACGTGTTATCATGAGGATAATGCCGAGTAGTCCATAGGATTAGCATTTTACATTTTTGTGGCCTGCGAGCCACGGATGTATTTGAACACATATTATTTTTTGGGGTTTTGATGTATGACACTCAAACATTATCGACATCTATATATATATATATATATATATATATATATATATATATATATATATATATTTCCTTGCTTACTATGGTACAAATGTTATGTTTTTTGTTTTTCACATGTTTCGCAAATGTCTATCTAACACATAATTAGCTAATGCATCTGCTAATGTATTCATATGCCTAGGAATACGATGATATGTAATGTAATCAAAATTTCTCTCCAATAGATGAATCTACAAATACATTCTCAATTTCTGAGGGTTTCTAACAGAATATTTCCTGTTGAGTTGAAGAACAACAAGTTGTGAATCAAGGTTGACAACCAATTCCTGGATGTCAAGAGCAATAGATTTTGACAACAACTCGATAACTACGTTATACTCAGCAATGTTATTACTTGTTGGACCTAAACAAATACCTTGAAGATCAATCAACTCACCATGGGGGTCATAAATGGCTCGTGCCACAGATGATAGATTTCGGGTACTACGGCAAGAAGCATTAACGAAACTGACATGAGGAGACACAGAAATTTGCAAAACAGGTAAAAACATAATAAGTAGGAAATTTGCTTGAAAAAAAAACACACCAAACCAATTTGCACAAAAATGAATAACACGCTATTGTACAAAAGTAGCCATGCAAGATGACCTAGGCATAGTACTTTTTGAGATAAAGCTTGTTGGGTCCCTATAATACTAGCGATTACCCCATTACTATTGTAGTTATACCCCTTATTTATATTGTTGTGCCCCTATTACCCCCATATTGTTATTTCTGTGCCCCATAGAATTCCTCTATTGTTATTTTTGTGGCTTTATATTATTATTGTTAGGTCGGCTGGATTATATTGTGACTCCTTAGACTCCTATATATAGAAAGGAGGTTTTGTCATTTGTATCATCCAAGAATTGTTCATTTATGTAATGTAAAAGAGGTTGCCCCCTCGAAGAGGCTGAATTCTAAGGCGTTGATCTATCTTTTCTATCTTTTCTTGAGCTAGTTTCATAACATTTGGTATCAGAGCTTTGGATTCTAGGGTTTCGCTGCTCCAAACAGGTCATCGTGGCATTTTCGCTATAACTTTTTTTCTGTGACGTTTCAGAAGTCGCAAAAAAAACCCATTTGAGAAGAAATCGTGCTGCACCGTGGGTCTGAATTTCAGAACTTTTCGGGCGATATTTGCGGAGATATGATCTGAGGACGTTGGTCTTTTTGCAGACTCCTGAATTACATTCAAAACAGGTGACCTAGGGAAAATCGTCATAACTTTCTCTCTGGGGATCGGATTGAAATTTTGTAAGAAGGTACAGAAAGAGGACGGACTTTAGTTTCTTGTGTGTGTGTTTCAGATTCAAAGGTTGAAACAGTGACTCGTGGCACGTCATACAAGTTCGCTCTACTGAACCAGTCTAAACGAAAGTCACTGTGGGAGATTTCACATAACTCTTCCTTGGAGAATCCAATTTGGCTCAGACTTGTGGCATTGGAAAGAGGACGCAGAAGGCTACTATAGGTAGCAATTTCAGAACTGGATGATCCAAAATTACAGAGATACATCAGATTCAATATTAGGCTTCTATAAAGTGAAAAAAGGTGTGTAGTTTTTTTTTTAATTTTTGTGTAAGCTTGGTTTAACGGAATTCAAAGGGCATAGTAAAGCATTATTATTGGTAACTGATGCCCCGAGGAAAGAAAATGCAAACACCTAGCAAGGAACCTGAAAGCTCTAGCATGACTCATGAAGAAGAGGAAGAAATGCTACATGATATATCAAAATTACAAGAACAAGTGCAACAGATGTCACGCTCACAAAAGCTAACAGAAGCTAAGATAAGTGGCGTGGAATCTAAGATAAATGGCATGGAATCTAAAATAAAGGGCATGGAAGCTAAGATGGAGGATTCGATGGTAGATTTGAAGATAGACATGGAAGAATTGAAGAAGTTGCTACAAGAAAGGGTCACTAATGGTGAAAAGGTAGTAAAGGAAACTCATGATGAGAACAAAAGAAATGTTAATCATGATTCCATAGACGCTAATGTTGGATCGAAGAATCACCATATTCCAAAAATCGATATGAGGAAGTTTGATGGCAAGGATCCCGCCACATGGATATTACAGATGGAGCAATTCTTCGATCTCAATAATGTGCAAAACGCACAAAAGGTACGTATGACAACTGTATATTTGGAACCAAATCAGTTTGTATGGTATCAATGGATTTGCTCTCGTAAACAATTTATCACTTGGGCAATTTTTACGGAAGAATTGATAGCACATTATGATGATACAAAAAGCAACACTTTTTTTAGCCAATTGATAAGTCTCAAACAAAAGGGTTCAGTAATGGAGCACATTGAGGAGTTCCAAAAATTGAACATAAGGGTAAAAGATATTCTAGAGGAGCATAGGATTGATGTGTTCATAGGGTCTTTAAAGGATAATATCCAACATGACGTTCGACTTTGGGAACCTGATTCATTAGAGAAGGCATTCAGGTTAGCAAGAAAAATGGAAAGCAAAATTATGGCAACCAGGAAGCATACCACTCACAACTATAAAGACGGAAGTGTTGTTGCCCCTAGTCTTCCACAACCTATAAGGTTGACACCACAACAATTGGAAGAAAAAAGAGCAAAAGGGCTTTGTTACAGTTGTGATAGCAAATACACTAAAGGTCATAAGTGTGCTGAGAAGAAATTATTCTACATAGATTGTGAAGAGGAAGAAGAAAAGGAGCAAGAAAGGTCAAAAGAAGAAGATATACTCCAGGAACAAAGCCTAGATGAAGAAAAAATAAATCCGACCATATCTTGTAATGCATTGGCGGGAATTACCACTCCTCAAACCATCAAGATAGAAGGACAAATCAAGAAGAAAAAGGTAATAGTGTTGATTGATTCAGGAAGCACCCACAATTTTATTCATTGTAGGGTAGCAAAAGAATTGAATTGCTTCCTATATCCAGCACCAGAGTGTCAAGTGATGATTGCAAATGGAGGAACAATAAATTGCTCTGGAAAGTGCCATAATATCAAGCTATCCATGGGAGAATATGTATTGACTAGCCCAATGCTTTCCATTCCAATGGGAGGTGCTGATGTTGTACGAGGAGTCCAATGGCTACAATCCTTGGGTACAATAGCTTTTAATTTTCAAGAAATTTTCATCAAATTTTCTACGGAAGGAAAGGAAGTTGAATTAAGCGGTATTGCAGGGAAACCAGGAAAGATAATCAGCTCTAATGGCATGACTAAGCTTCTTAAAAAGGAGCAAAGAGGTGTAATTGCACAATTATGTTCGCTAGATGTTTCCACATTGGAATCATCTATTTCTCCAGATCTCCAAAATGTCCTGGACAATCATTCCAAGGTATTTGAGACTCCCAAAGGTCTCCCACCTATGCGTGATCATGATCATGTTATTCATCTGATTCCAGGAAGTGTTCCTCCAAACATCAGGCCGTACAGATATCCCTATGCAAAAAAAAGTGAAATTGAACGTATGGTTGCAGAAATGCTAGAGGCTGGTATAATTCAACCAAGTCAAAGTTCTTTCTCAGCTCCAGTAGTATTGGTGCACAAGAAGGATGGATCATGGCGCATGTGTCCGGATTATAGGGAGCTCAACAAGCTCACTATTAAAGATAAGTTCTCCATTCCTATTATTGATGAATTATTGGATGAATTGCATGGATCAATTTACTTCACCAAGTTGGATCTTCGTTCGGGATATCATCAAATCAGAATGAAGATTGAAGACATTCCGAAAACGGCATTTAGAACTCATGAGGGTCATTATGAATTTTTGGTCATGCCTTTTGGCCTTACCAATGCACCTTCAACATTTCAAGGTTTGATGAATTCAATTTTCAAACCATTCCTTAGAAAATTTGTGTTAGTATTTTTTGATGATATACTAATCTACAGCAAGTCTTGGAAGGATCATGTTGAACATGTTGACAAGGTGCTACAACTATTGGAGGAGAAACAATTATATGCAAAAAGATCCAAATGTTTCTTTGGAGTCCAGGAGGTGGAATATTTGGGTCATATTGTATCTCATGAAGGAGTTAAGGTAGACCCTAGCAAAATTAAAGCCATTAAGGAATGGAAAATCCCCACATCCATAAAGCATCTGCGAGGATTTCTTGGGTTGACAGGGTATTATCGCAAGTTTGTTAAGAATTATGGGAGAATAGCAGCACCTCTAACAACATTATTGAAGAAAGATTCATTTTCATGGACTCCGGAAGCAACAAAGGCCTTTGAACATCTTAAAGAGGCAATGTGCCAAGCACTGGTCTTAGCTATGCCGGACTTCACAAAAACCTTTATTATGGAATGTGATGCTTCAGAAAATGGAATTGGTGCTGTTCTAATGCAAGATGAAAGACCCATTGCTTTTGGAAGTCGTCCAATCAAGGGAAAGTTTTTAAGCAAAGCTATTTATGAGAAGGAAATGTTGGCAATACTCCATGCACTTAAGAAATGGCGACCCTACCTAATGGGAAGACACTTCAAGGTAAAAACGGATCATGATAGCCTTAAATACTTTTTAGAACAAAGATTATCCTCTGAAGAGCAACAAAAGTGGGTCACAAAGATGTTGGGTTATGACTTTGAAATCATCTACAAAAAAGGGAAGCAAAATGTGGTGGCAGATGCACTCTCAAGAAAGGATGAGGATGTGGAAGCATTGTTGTGTGCCATTTCTATTATCCAACCAGATTGGATAAACGAAGCAAGGGAGGAATGGAAGAATGACAAAGAAGTGTGGGCACTTATTCGAAAGCTACAACAAGATTCCAGTACTTCTGATACATTTAGCTGGAAAAATGATTCATTATGGTACAAAGATCGCTTATACCTCTGTAAGAATTCCCAGCTAAAACAAAAGATTCTTATGGAATTGCACACTTCTCCCTTAGGAGGGCACTCAGGATTTTTAAAAACTTACCACAGGGTTAAGAAGGAATTTTTTTGGGATGGCCTTAAATCAGGTATTCAAAAGTTTGTGGCGGAATGTTTGGTTTGCCAGCAAAATAAAGTTGAAACAATTAAGACACCGCGTCTATTACAACCTTTATCCATTCCAAGCCAACGTTGGGAGGAGGTTTCAATGGATTTTATCACAGGTTTACCCAAGTCTGAGGGAAGGAGTGTCATCATGGTGGTAGTTGACAGACTTACCAAGTATGCACACTTTTGTGCATTATCACATCCATTTAAAGCCAGTACAGTTTCTACTGCATTTATGGAAACAGTTCAAAAGCTACATGGAAACCCAAAGATTATTGTAAGTGACAGAGATCCCATTTTCACTGGAAATTTTTGGACAGAATTATTTTCTTGTCTTGGTACTCAGTTAGCTCATAGCTCATCTTATCATCCTCAATCTGATGGGCAAACTGAGATAGTAAACAAATGTTTGGAAGGATATCTTCGTTGCTTTGTATCTGATAAACAGACACAATGGGTCAAATGGTTGCCTCTGGCTGAATGGTGGTATAACACTTCCTTCCATACAGCAACAAAAATGACCCCATTTATGGCACTTTATGGGTATCAACCACCATCCATCACATCATATTTAAGAGAAAATTCTAAGGTTCAGGCAGTGGAACATCACATCGAACATCAACAACAAGTCCTCCAACTCTTAAAGGATAACCTTGTGTTGGCACAAAATAGAATGAAACAACAGGCAAATCAACATCGCAGTGAAAGAAGTTTTGATGTAGGTGATTGGGTATTCCTACGGCTACAACCATATAAGCAAATGTCCCTAAAGCAAGCTAAGAAGGATAATAAATTATCACCAAAGTATTATGGTCCGTACAAGGTGTTGCAAAAGATTGGTACTATGGCATACAAATTGGAGCTTCCTGCAGCTTCTCGATTGCACCCAGTTTTCCATGTTTCATGTTTAAAGAAGGTTATAGGTGACAAGCTCCCAATTCAAACAATATTGCCAGAACTTGACGAGGAAGGAAAAATTATATTGGAACCGGAAGCAGTCACAGAAACAAGAACTCGATAGCTACGAAATCGATCAATTTCAGAGTATCTTATCAAGTGGAAGAACTTATCCGCTGAAGATTCCACATGGGAGGATGAGAATTTTATGCAGAAGTATCCAGAACTACTCAAGCGTTGAGGACAACACTTTTTTGAAGGAGAGGGGCATGTTGGGTCCCTATAATACTAGCGATTACCCCATTACTATTGTAGTTATACCCCTTATTTATATTGTTGTGCCCCTATTACCCCCATATTGTTATTTCTGTGCCCCATAGAATTCCTCTATTGTTATTTTTGTGGCTTTATATTATTATTGTTAGGTCGGCTGGATTATATTGTGACTCCTTAGACTCCTATATATAGAAAGGAGGTTTTGTCATTTGTATCATCCAAGAATTGTTCATTTATGTAATGTAAAGGAGGTTGCCCCCTCGAAGAGGCTGAATTCTAAGGCGTTGATCTATCTTTTCTATCTTTTCTTGAGCTAGTTTCATAACAAAGCCCATTATGGGGCTTGTCTAAGGGATTTCCCTCATAATCAATTAGCTCATAATCCCCTTTCTGTAATGCACGTTTAATAATGTAGGGACCATGCCACATGGGTTTGAACTTACCTGCCCCTAGCTTATCATTAGCTTGATCATACAATAAAACCAAAACACCCTCGAAAAAAGCGCGAGGGGAGACCAACTGATCAAAATGAGACTTGACCTTCTTTTTCTGTGCTTCGATGACCAAAGCAGCAAGACGACGAGTCTCATCTAGTCGTTCTAAATACAAGAGGTGCTCTTCTTGAGGTGAGGTCTCAGGGAGAAGTTCGACAACCAGCTTGAGTGAGAGAATTTTACACTCAATTGGTAAAGTTGCTTCCAGACCATAGACTAGCTGGAACGGTGTGAATCTAGTTTCTTCCTAGGTTGAGGTTTAGTAATCCCACAGAGATGAAAAGAGCATGAGATGCCAAATTAACTTGTGCATCCCAATGGTGCGTTGAAGCATCGTAACCAATACTATGTTCACAGCTTCAACTTGGCAATTAGCCAAGGGTAATATAGGGTTGAGCCATTGTGGCACAAGCTCAACGTAGAAGTTAGCTCAGCCATAATGTAATCTCAAAAATGGGAGCCATGGTTGGTCACAATGGCCTAAGGCACTCCAAACCTGGAAATAACATGATTGAATAGAAATTGAGCCGTCGTTTTACCGTTTGTAGAGTATGTAGGCATCATTTCGGCCCATTTGGTGAAGTAATCCATGGAAATGATAATATAACCATGCCCCTCGGCCGAATGAGGGTTACATGTCATATAGGCGATGCCCCATTTGGCAAAAGGACCAACGGTAATAACAGGGTGTAGGTGAGTGGGCGGGGTGCACATTTTTCGCTGATAAATTTGGCACTCATGGCATTTGTGAATAGTAAGGATGAAATCCTTGAAGATGGAGGGCCAGAAATAACAACCACGAAGTATTTTTTGAGTAGTAGTATATCCAGACAGATGACCGCCACATGCACCAGAATGGAAATCATTCAATACTCTCTCAGCATCCTCGAGAGTTAGACATCGACAAAGAATTGAATCGACACCGACGCAGTACAAAGTATCTCTAATGATACAGTAACGTTGGGATTGATGCCGAATGCATCGGTGATCATCCTTGGTTAACATAGACCATAAGGTGGATTTTTGGAGATACACGATAATATCACCATCCCAGGGGTCGAGAGTACTAATCAGAAAAAGAGTCTCATCCGGGAGCTGCTCATCAGCACCAGTAGGAAGAGAAGTAGAGGGAAGGGAGCAAATCAACTCAGTGAAGACTAGCAATTTCTTAGATTTGGCAGTAGTGAACGCCAAATCAAATTCTTGGAGGATGGCAATCCACTTAGAATACTTTCCCCCCAGCAATTGATGAGTCAAGATGTAGGTCATGGTGTTGCATTCAGAAATCACAATGGTAGTGCGAAGGAGGATGTAATTTCAGAAGCATTGAACAGCCTATACGGCAGCCAAAGCCAACTTCTCGGTGTGAGCATAACGCGTCTCAATGTCAAGGAGATTGTGGCTGAGGTAGTAAATAATATGTTCATTGCCTTCGTCATTGTCTTGTACTAGCACCATAGCGATGGTACTAGAGGCAGAAGCTAAATAAAGGAAGTAGTCGCGATGATAGTTCAGAGGGTGCAGCAAAGGAGCATTTATGAGGACATCTTTTAGGTCACTGAAAGACTTTTGGGCAACCTCATCCCAAACAAATGGGGTTCCTTTCTTGAGCAACCGGGTGAACGCTGAAGCTAGCTCAGCATAGTTCGGCACAAAACAACGAAGGAAATTTTCTTTTCCCTGCAGACTCTGTAGTTGATGCAACGAAGATGGAGGGGGTAAATTAACAATGGCCTCGACTTTAAGAGGATAAAGGTGAATGCCTTCTTTAGAAACGATTAATCTGAGGAGTCATCCTGATTCGACGTAGAAAACACATTTATGTAGATTCAACCGAATGTTGTAGTGTCTACAACGAAGAAAAATTTGTCAGAGATGATCAGGATGATCATGGCACTTACACAAATGAGTGGGGAGATCATCCAAGTAAGGCTAAATGATGTTCCAAATGTCGTGGAATGCATAAGAAATCTCTCTCTGAAATGTAGCCCCAACATTCTTAAGGCCAAAAGGAAGTTTTTTATATGTGAAGGTCCCCCACAGACAGACAAAGGTTGTCTTATCTTGATCAGTCGGCTCAATGTTTATCTGGTTGTAACCAGAAAAACTGTCCATAAAGGAAAATATTTCACTCCCAACACATTCATCAATGATCTGGTCAATGAAGGGAGTGGGGTAAGTATCCTTTGGACAGGCATGATTGAGATCACGGTAATTGACGCAAATGTGAATAGTGCCTTGTTTCTTTGTCACCGGTACAATATTCAACACCCAATCTATAAGAGGGATTGGATAAATAAATCCAGCTTTAAGAAGTTTTTCAACTTCACCCTTGATGGTGTCCCATTTTCTAGCGTGCATTGGACAAAGCCGTTGGTGAATGGGCTTCGCATGAGGGTAAGTCAGAATTTCATGCACGGCTATACTTGGGACAATGCCGGGAATTTCTTCATATGGCCACGCAAAAACATCCTGGAACTCTTGGAACAAATGAGTATAGAGCTTGATCTCATCTGGAGAACAAGTTACCCCGATATGGACATTTTCAACGACACCAGGCTTGACAGAAATATCAATTGGCATTGTTTGGGTAATGTTACCCATGTTCCCTTCTGACCAAACTTCATGAGTCATGATCGATGTCTGAAGTGGTAGGGTCAGAAACTGAGAAAAGAACTTCTCAAGACAAGTAGACATAACTGCTGGGCCAGTTAAGAACGAGGAACGATGATGAGTGTCATTCCAAGGTACTTCCTCTAGAGACATAACTTCCATGATACTCTCATTAGGAAGAAAAGTCAGGGCTAAGGGATTAGGGGATTCTGAAGAACCAAGCCATGGGGATTGAGAATACGCATCAAGAGATGTTCTTGAAATAGGATGATCAGAGGAAACCGAAGTTGAGGCTAAAACAATCTCCACATAGTTAATTTCGATGAGACTTAACAACATAACCTCGCCCCATGTATCAACAAGATTTGGTGAGGGAATGACCCAAGGATCAGACTTGACTGAGATCATGTTGACAGAGGCAACATGAGGAGGTGGGAGCAGAAAAATACCCATCAAGGCAAGATCTTTAAAGAGTCTTGCCCCCACACTCTCATAAGGAGCACCGATGTGCTTTACATAAGGAAAATTGCCATCCAAGGATGAAGAGGCAAACAAGGACAATTGGTTGACTGTGACTATCTTCCCTTGATGGGGAAAATGAATCACGTAGAAAAGGGAGGAGGCTACAACATGCATGGCATGAGTCCAACTCCGTCTGAGTAGAATATTATAGTTAAGATTAGTGTCAATGATCTCGCTTGTGCCAAATCTTCAACAATGTTATAATGTTGAGCAGCTCGAGTGTTTGGATTGTACGAGGACTTTCATAGCACACCTAGAGAATGTGGTCGAATGAAGGAATCAAGATTAGGTCACTCTATGTGGAGAGGACCAGAACTGGAGAAGGTAGAAGAAGAAGGGGTACCTTCTTTCTCTTTCCCTGCTGTCGGGGTAGGAGTTTGATAATCTTTTGACCTGGTAGCCACGTTAATCGATGTATTCATCATGAACACTTGTGAACCTGAGGAAGCAGACAGCTGAGGTTGTTCTACCATTTGGGTCTGCTGGGACAGTAAGGGCTCTTTTAGGACAACTGGTGTCCCTTTGAGCAAACGACTAACTTTGGATCGTCTGGAACAATCCTTAGTATAGTGATCCTACTCACAGATGAGGCATGGATATTTGGGCTTCCGTTGGGAAGCATCACCAGAAGATGACTTAGGAGGGCCCTATTTCAGGGCATCGACTTTGCACTTGTGGTAAGCTCCAGTATTGCAGCAACAATGCTACAACTCCTGGGGCTTCCTGCTTTACTTTTATCAACTCGGTAGTTCGTAAAAAGCTTGGAAGTGATGGTGTTGTATGCACAAGTACTAGCTCTTACTGGAGGTTGTCTGGTCAGTTGGCGCAAGATCACTAGGAGCTCAAGCCAACTTCTATGAGTTTCCAGAAGAACCTTTTAGCTGTGATGAAAGAAAGCTAACTCTAAAGAGGCTATTCTACTTCCAGAAAGAGAAAGAAGACTGGAGTGTAAAGCAAACCTAGCAAACCCTAATTCTTCCAACTAACCCTACTTTTGCAGGAAAAGAGATGAAAACTAATGAAATGAGTGCCATTGACTACTGAGAAAGTGAATTACATCTATTCAAGCTACTTCTGAAAGGAAATGAGAAAGAAACACCTTTTTGGGTTTTTGAGTGTTTTATGTGAAATTGTTATGCTTGTAATTTATCTGTTTGTGGTTGTGGCAGATATTTGGTGGCGATGGAAGGCGACCTTGGGGTTTGAAAAGGTGTAGGAAGGTGTGGGGGAGTCCTAAGAAGCCTCTAGTAACCTTCTGGAGACTTCCTCTACAATCAAACTTCAAAAAGTAACTTTCTGGAATTTCTACAGGAGGCTGCAGGGGATCTATAGGACGATCTACAGGAGGATGCCGTGAGCTATTTTTAGAGGTTTTAAAGGTGGAGAAATGGAGGGAAATGGTAGCTGAATATTAGGGGGATGTGTCAAGGTGTCTGAAGCTCATCAAGGATGATTAGGAAAGAAAATGATGGTTGGATTTGTTCAAGAGACAAGAGGGAAGCTTATGAGAAGAATGTAGAAATTAGGGAAGATTTGTGAAGGGCTATGAATGACTTGTGAAACCTGTGAGAAAAGAGAAGATGATGGCTACTTTATTGTTGTACCATGAGTAGAGGTGAGATGTAAGAGAGCTGCAAGTCATGATACTGAAATTGAGCAAGAAAAGAACTAGTTGTACCAAAAGAACAAAGCTATCTCTTATGTTAACCTAATTCTGACCTAGAAACATAAAATGCTGAACAGTGCTATATGAATAGGAAAGCATGTAAAGAGACTTATTGCAAAAACATAAATTAGCATGGAAAAATGGATCTAAAGCAAAACATTAACTCCTGAATCAAACTATAACACTAGAAATTGCATGGGGAAAGAAAAACTGTGTTTTTATGGCAGCAAGCAGATCTTGACCTCAATGCATGGTCCCCAAAGGAGGAAAAAGAGGTTAGGATCTATTGATGGCCTTTTTGTATCTTTCTCTTACCACTTTTTAACCTACTTCAACAACTGAAATGGAAACAGCTATGTAAACCAACAAAATCAATCTATTCTAACCAAGGTAAAATGAATCTATCTAATGGAAATTAATTCATGAACTGAAGCAAAAACATATAGGTACAAAGCAATAGGTGCTAGGCAGCTTGGGTTGGGCCCTAACCCAAGAGCTTCAGCCCTCTGAAAGAGATCAGTGCTGGCTCAAAAAATGTTTCATCTCCATTATCAAAATAAAAGTCACATTACATAAATTGTTCACAAGAGTAAGCTCGAAAATGAGTTGAGCAAGAGCTGCAACAAAAGTGCGAAAATTTGACTAACATCCAACTAAAATACTGAGCACCTAAGCCCTCCTATTTATACAACTAGAGCCTCCAACAACTCTCCTAAAATCAAGGAGGCTCATCTCCCAAGACTAGAGATAGACAACAGTTCTTCTTCACTTGCTCGGCTACGCCTTTGATGCATCAATGTGGTTGTGTGTGCTCCGACTTTTCTGAAGGAGGATTCGAGGTAGGGAGTCATAAATGAGGGGGAAACCCTCCTACAAATCCTCTCCCTTGTTTTCCTCAAATATTGGCTGCCAACTGCTCATTAATCCATTGACTTTGTCCCAAAATTGACCAAAAATCTACATAAAGCACACATTAGACTTTTTGGCATAATGACTAAACCAATTCATTCTATTAGCATAAATATAATAAAAAACATGCAATAAACTAATGAGAATGGTGGATTAAGTTAAGTTAGAAGGCCAAATGAGCCCATATAATTACCCATTTCTGGGGCTCATCATCACCCCCTACTAAATGGGTTGCTCATCCTCTGAGCAACTAGTCTATACATTCCAAGCTTCTATTGTGAGATCCTATTCCCTATCATGGAATCCAGCCCTCCTTTCCACCTCTTCCCACTATTGTCTTTCTTCTTCCTCCTTTGTGCCCTCTAGCATTTCTAGCAATAGTGGGGGACTCAACTTAAGGCCAATCTAATTGGCCTTCAAACTTTGCATAGAGTGCTTATACAGTGGCACTGTCCTCAATGCTTCTCTCATCCTATTTTGGGAGTGATACTCCCTAATCTGTAGGTTGTGTGGCAGCGTGTTCCACCTTATCAAGCAGGCATGAATGCAGTCATCTCCAAGCAATCTCTCCATGTCCTCAAAATGTGCAATAGCCTGGGCCTGATCATTGATGTGCTTGGGGTCACTTTGAGGATCAACTGCAAGTTGTTGGTGGGTGCTAAGGAGAGCCATAGGATCTGCTAGCTCTGCTCTAATCAGCAGGGGTTCATTTTGTTCTTTTGCCATCAACTTCTTGATTTTTGTTGCTCTTTTCTCCTCATGACTCATCCATGATGCCATTGTTGCACAAAAATTGTCACCTTGACATTCTGCAATCTGTGTGAGTCCATTACCACTCATACTTTCCTTCTTTGCAAGTCTTAAGCCTGAATTCTTCATATCAAGCCTTGAAAATAAGAGAAAGCCCTCAAAAGTCTCTATCTAGTTCCATACTTTCTCTTAGCATTACCTGTGGTCCCGCACCTAATGTTCATGTCCCCTACGTACCTGACCGCTTTATCTCTGTGTTATGGGTGCGGACCCCTGTAAAAGTAAAAAAGGCACAAGTATATTCTTAAAAACTCACTTTGAGCCATTTCTAGAAGCTTCTGGAAGGAATCTTGGGGTGGCAAGTTCGCTCCTTTAAGGTTCATGCATCCCATACCTTAATGAGCTAACCCCTTGATGCGAGGAGATTATCCCTTTGAAGGAGGACTCTATCCCTTCATAGGTGGACCTGTAACCATTTTCCTTTGCACTATAAAATGAAGCATTGGGCTAGTTACTGGGGAGGTTTAAAGCTGAATATTTTTGAGGTGAAATGCTGTTGGAACTTAGTCTTGCTAATTGAGCTTATGTGAGGAGAGATTACATACCTCTTTGATCTCATTTGGAAGAGTGTGAGGCTTGTCAAAGTAAAGGATATTCCTGTTTCGGACCCTGGGAAGAGCTTGTACGACATCAAGGCACCAAAGGTTGTAAAGTTCTTCTATTTCAAAGTTAATACAAATAAGTTTATTTTTCTCAATAAGCTGTGTTTGATGGTTTATTTTATGGATTCCTTGATCACCATAATGAACATGATTTATGATATTAGCTATGCAGGTGTTATTTGATGTGTGATTGTTTGTGATTGCAGGTTCTCAAAAGGAAACTCTTTCGGATGGTTGAAGTATGGCTGCTACAAACTAGCATTGGTCTTGAGGTAGGGTCTAAACACCTCTATAGTTTTTATTAATGAATCACAATATGTTTAGAGAAAGGTAGATTTGCTTGTCCTCCTTGTTGCTAGATATCTTTTCATACTAGGGAGATCGGCCTTGTCTGCAAGATCAATTTATCCGGCCAACAGCCATGGCCATCAACTGCAAGTCTCCTAACCTAGCATTGGGGTCCCATAGGTTCATATCAGTAAGGGCCATGTTATGTAAATAAAACTCTGCCAACTTCACCTTGTCCTCTGTTGAAATGTGACCACATAAATCCATGAACTGTCTATAGTCCTGGAAAGGTATGATGCCTCTTTGGGCGAGAGTCTTGATCTAGAACTGTAGCCACTGATCTTTGAGGTATACTCCATATTTGGCTGGTTGTCTACAATATAGTGCCTCCATAGCCCAGCTAGCCATGCATGCTAACTAGGTTTCCCTTTCTTGCAGTTGTTTTCTTAGCATTTCAGTCCCAACCCGGGTTTCCCTTTCTTGCAGCTGTTTTCTTAACATTTCATTCTTTGCTTCCAAGTGAAATCTTCTGATGGCTTGTGTATGTCTTACAGTGCTCAATTCCTTGCCCATTTCTATCAACTTGTTTTCCATGTGCCCAATGTCTTCCACCCCTTTGGAATTTGCGATCTACATCCATCTATGGCTCCTCACCCTTTCTTTTTCCAGTTCAAAGAAAAGAGGGACAACAAACTTTTGTGGGATGATTTTCCCTCCTTCCAGAAGGTTGTAATAAGAGCCTAAAATGGGCTGAGGGTTAGGTTCTGGTATTCCTATTGTTTCATCCTTCCCCTTGGTCGGCTCTTCTACCCTTTTCTCCAGCTTCTCAGTCTCCTGTAGCTTTGTCAAGGTATCCTGTAGAGCGGTCTGCACCTCTTGTAGGACAGTTTTAGAGTCTTGTAGTTTTATCCTTTCCTTCCAAGTGGAAGATCTAGGGCTTCCTCTTTCATAGGCGATGGGGGTTTTGGATGGAGATTCCTCCTTTTTGGTAGTAGGAGAATCTTCAATGGTGATAGGCTCTTTTGAGGGTTGTTGTGGCTTCCCTATTATTATCCTGGTGCTTTTTCGAGCCTTGAAATACATGGATGGTTGCCTTTTTCTCTTTGGTTTGGGCTTAACTGGGGTGTTGAGTGTAGCAAGAATAGCTGCTACCTCCCTTTCCAATGTTTTAGGAGACACTTCTGCCTTCTTTGCTTCTGTTTCTTCTTCTTTTGTCTTTTCTGCCTCTATTAGTTTTGTTTCTTCTATCCATGTTTTATTTTCCTCTTCTTCTTGTTTAGCTTTTGCCCTCTCTGCTGTAGTCTTTGTCTTCACTAATTTATTCTTTTTCCTTTCTATTTTAGTCCTTTGTCCTCGTATCTTAGGTTCCTTCTTCTTCTCTGCTTTGGTCTTATCCTTCTCTGTTTCATGTTTTTCTTTCTCTATTTGGGTTTCTTCCTTCCCTGTGTCAGGTTCCTCTTTCTCTGTTTGTGTTTTCTCTTCCTCTTTTTTGGTTTCCTCCTCATCTTCCCCTTTTTGTTCTTCTCCCTCACTTTCAGATGGACTGAGGTCATATGTGAGGGCTTTTACATCATCTTCCCTTGTCATATTTCTAAAAATCTCCCAGGCTATGGGTATTGTGAAGGTGTGAAGGGCCTCTTCCACCAGCAGTTTAATTAGCCCATGGTGAGCCAAATGGTCTGGACCTGCTGCTTTCAATTTGATGCTGGAATCTATTAGGGACTGGAGGAGAAAATAGGGAATACTGAGTTTTTGGGGTGCAGGAAGATCTATGCCATATCTTAACTCATGCAAAAGTCTGAAATGGTACCCATAAGCTATGTTGTACCTTCCTTCATAGGAGATGTATTTGATAATCTAATAACTGACCTCATCCCAAGGGTAAGGTATGCTCATTCTCCCGATGCCATTTTTGTCCTCTACAGGATGCTCATTTGGCTGGAAGAAGGTTTTCTTGGCAACTTGACCCAGTGGTTTTTCCTCCTTGCTCCAGGGTAGTCCAAGCGAGAGACTGGTAACCTTACTGATGAACTCTATAGTGATTTCCATAGTGAGACCCCTGAAACTAACAGTGGCATCGGTTTTTGAGTGAGGTATTAAGGACAGGGCAAACTCCTGCGTTACTTCTTGATCATACCCATGAAGTTTTTCAAAGAATGGCATCCAATTGGCTCTGGTAAAAAGGGCTACTACCTCGGGGTGTTCATGTAGCCTGGTTGAGTTTAGAGGTTCTTTCCGCATAAATCCTCCTGTCATTATGTTTAGACTCTTTGGAATGCCTCAGGTAGAGAAGGAGACAATGATTTTCAAAAACCAGGAAACAGAGGAAAAAAAACTGTGTTTTTCTTTAAGAAACAGACATACTTTTTAATGCAATTTCTCTTTCTTTCAGGCTTAATTCTCCCTAAAATTGCATCACTCCTCATATATGTGAGTACCAAGGTGGAGAAGGAGACAATACTTCAGAAACAGAGAGTATACAAAAGCTGTGTTTTTTCTTAAGAAGCAGGCAGAACTTTTGAATGCAATTCCTCTTCCTTTTCAAGCTCAATTCTTTCTTAAAATCACATCACCCTTCATATATACAAATACGCAAAGTGGGTTTGCACTAAGCCTACTTCTTCGAGCCTGAATTTGAATGAAAATCCCATTTTTTCTTCTGCAAGATTGCTCACTCGCCCTCCTGTAGAAAAGGCTCCTGCAGGACCTGTTACTGCTCATGTAGAACCTGATAATGTTCCTGTAGAACCCGATAAGCGGAGGGGTTCTAAAAATGATAGAGAGCGATGGTTTTGAGGTTCAGGAGGTGGTAAGGAGCTCACTGTAGTCGAGGGCACGACAATAAAAATGGAAACAAAGGTGGTGAATAAGCTCGAGAGAGCGTACTTATTCTTACGGGAGAGGTTTCCGGTGACGAGGTGAGGTGGTGGAAAGGGTACGTTACCATTATTTGGACCATTGGTCCCCACTGTAGTGTCATCATGAGACTTTATGCTTTCTGCCCACAATCAATTCCCATCATTGGCGCTAGATTTCAAAACATCCGCCACTACCTGTTTTCTTAGATTTTCCGTGAGTTGACCAGACACACGTGCAGTGTGATCTTCTAATGAGCGTGATCAAACTAGACGAGGGTGGCCAGTTAACTAGCCACCTTTCTGGTTTAATCCCAACCATTTCATTCGTTTATGCAGTTTCAAATTATACAGATGCAATAGAGGAACGGGTTTAGACACTTACCTGCAAGTTGAAATGTTCGTGCTACAGTGCTGCGAGGCTTTGCTGTTGTTGCATGCTCAGACTCTGGTGTTGCATATCTATACTCCTGCTGCCATATGCTTATGGCTTCTTGATATGTGGCTCAGTCACTTTGTACAAGTTCTCTCTAGCTGGATCTTGCTTTGGACATCTTCTGCATACCTGTGGCTGCATCTATTCTACTGCTGGAGCTTGATTTTTAAGGGGATCAGCAGCTACAGGAGTCCTACAGGAGCTCCTGTAGCTGCTTCTCCCTCTAAAATTTTTAGCTGAGGCTTATGTAGGGGGCTATGAGGAGGATTCTTGAAGAATTTGATGGTAATGGAGAAGCATCTGGTATGCTATAGGTGAGTTGTAGGGGTGATGTTTTTTATTTCCTCAATTTTTTTGAAAAACAGGTTTCTGTGTTTTATTTGCATGAAGGAAAGAAATAATTGGAAATGAGGTGGTGCAGGTGTGGGATGGAGTTTTAGGATGGTGGATGGCTATAGGATGGTCTACAGGCTCTCTGTGAAAATTCCCAGCTCTTCAATCATATTTTTTAGCTTTCGAGCTCTCTGTGATTTCTACAGGAGCCTCCTGTACAACACATAGGGCTTCCTGTAGGATGCACAGTCTTCAGAAAAAACCATCGAGAGATGGAAAAAAAGAATCAGAAATGATGGAGAAGAGTCTAGAGGATATGTAATAGGCTTGGTGAAATGTCCCCTTGCTTCCTGGGGTCCATCTGTGACCTGCAATGCACTCAAAAAGTCAATTTTCTCTTTTTTTTTTCTTTTTTTTTTGAAAAGACAACTAGGGTGCGTCCAGGAGGTTTTCACCCTACCTGCCTAACCTGGGCACGTCCAAGGGAGGTTTTCACCCAGGGATCTTTATTCTCTTTGTTTTTTTTTTGTCATCACTGGACCGCTTCAAAAGAGGTTTTTTGCCTAATGATGGGACTCAAGCACCTCATAGAGGTTTTCACTGGAGTCCTTATTATTTTTTTCTTTTATTATTGAGTGTGTGGAGTGGAGGCAGAGACCTGCTCCACTATCAATGTTGTTTTACTCAGATCTTCAATAAATTCTTGCTTGGAGAGGGGCTTCTTGTAGATTTTCAACCTATGCCCATTGACAAGCATGGGGATGGCTTCCTCATCAAAGGTCCTGATCAGAACTAAACCATTGTCATTGCACTTTTCTACCGTGTAGGGTCCCAGCCATCTTGTCCTCAGCTTGCCCTTGAAATCTTTATACCTTGAGTCATACAGCAGTGCCCAATCTCCTTCTTGGAATTGCTTCTCCTTGATTTTTTTATCATGCCATATCTTCCTCTGAAGCTAGATTACTTCTGTGTGGAGAAAGGTCTGCAATCTCTGTTCGTCCAATCCATTTAGCTGGAGTAACCTTTCCCTTTGTGCATGGCTGAGATCTAGGTCTAACTGAGATGCCATCCTTAGTGTATTGTATTCAAATTCTATTGACAGCAAAACATTCTTCCCATAGACCAGCTCATAGGGTGTAAACACTGCGGTGGTCTTCCATGTGGTGTTGTAGGCCCAGGTGGCCTCAACCAATTGATCTTCCCAATCTTTCCTACTGCCGCTCACTACCTAAGTCAAAATTACCTCTAAAGCTCTGTTGGTGACTTCCACCTGTCCATTGGCTTGTGGATGGTAAGGTGTGTAAGTCCTGTGCTTGATTTTATGATGTACAAGCAGGTCTTCAATCAGATTGGAGGTGAACTGACTACCTTGATCTGTAACTAGTTCTCTTAGATACCCAAACTTATAGAATATGTTCTCTCTTAAAAACTCAGCTACTTTTTCTTCTGTTGCTGCCTTGATTGTCTCTGTCTCTGCCCATTTTGTCAGATAATCGGTGCACACAATGATGTATTATTTCTGGTTTGATGGAGGGTTGATAGGACCCACAAAGTCCATGCCCCACTTCTCAAAAGTCACGTCAGGTTGCAGGGGCATTTCATCCTTTGGAGTATGTTTCCCCATCCTTTGGCACCGATCACATTGGCTGATATATCTCCTCACACCTTGATGAAGAGTGGGCCAATAGTATCTTGCTTGCAGAATTTTGAAGGCAGTCCACTTTGCTGCAAAATGACCTCCACAAGGCTCATCATGATAGGTCAGGAGAATGTCAAAAACTTCTTTCTCCCTAACACATCATCTCAAAATCTGATCTGGGCCAATTTTGAAGAGATTGCCCCCAACCCAAGTGAAAGGGGTACTTTTCCTCACGATCTTGCTCTTCTCTTTTGAGGACAGGTGTGGTGGGAACTATGCTGAAACCAAGTAATTTGCTATATCAACAAACCATGGAGAGAGTAGTGAGATAGAAAATAGGTGTTCATATGGCATTTGATCATCCACCATTCCTTCCTCACCTACAGGAAAATTTACTTTAGACAAAAAGTCAGCAACAAAATTTTCTTTACCAGGCTTAACAACAATGGTTAAATCAAATTACTGCAATAAAAGCAACACCTAATAATGCGAACATTTACATCTGGTTTTTTCATTAAATACATAATTGCAACATGATCAGTGTGTACGAAGGTCTAATAGCCTGTGATGTAATGTCTGAATTTATTTAAGGAATGGACTACAGCTAGGAGTTCCTTCTCGGTCACAGTGTAGTTTAACTCTGCCTTTGACAAGTTTTTACTTATAAAGTATATGGCATAAGGTAAATTCTCATCAACTTGCCCTAAAGATGCTCCTATCACTTTGTTCGAGGCATCTATGTGAATGTGGAAAGGTAGGGCCCAGTTTGGAACTCTCAAAATTGGGGCAGTCACAAATTTACCTTTCAAGGTATCTAGGGCTTCTTGACAGTTGTCAATCCATATGAATTCAATATATTTTCCCAAAAGACCAAACAATGGATAGGTTAGCTTACTGAAATCTTTAATAAATCTTCTGTAATATCTTGCTAAGCCTAAGAAACTTCAAACTTCTCTCACCTTTTGAGGAGGTGGGACCCTTTGGATGATGGCAACTTTGTTGGGGTCCACTTGTAATCCTTGGTGAGAGATTGCATGACCTAGCACGATCCCTTTAGTCATAAAGAATTCACACTTTTCCGGACTGAGGGACAAGTTCATTTCAATACACTTGTCCAAAACTTTTCCTAGGTTAGATAAAGCTTCCTGAAAGTTAGAACCATAAGGAGTAAAATCATCCATATATATTTCCACTGCATCATGAACCAGTTCAGAAAATATACTCAACACTGCTCTCTGAAAAGTGGCGGGAGCATTGCACAAACCAAAAGGAAGGACCCGATATGCAAAGGTACCCCAAGGATAAGTGAAAGTAGTCTTATCTTGGTCTTTCGGGCTGATTTGGATCTTATTTTACCTGTTGAACCCACCTAGGAAGGAGAAAAACTTTTTCCCCGCCAGACCATCTAACACCTTATCTATGAAGGGAAAATGGAAATGGTCCTTTTTGGTGGCCTTGTTCAGTTCCCAATAATCAACACAGATTCTCCACTTACCATTTTTCTTTGGCACTAGCACTAAAGGAGAGACTCATTCACTGTCAGAGATGGGGTAGATGAATCCTACATCTAGTAAGTTTTTCAATTCTTCCTTGACAATGTCTTTAAGGGCTGGATTCATCCTCCTTTGAGGCTGTCTAATTGGTTTGAAATCTTCCTTAATGTAAATGTGATGAGTACAAACTGAAGGGTGCACTCCCTTCATCTCCTTATAGCTCCAGGCGAAGGCATTTCAATGGTTTCTCAATAAGCTACACAGCTCCTTCTCCTGGGAGGTGGATACGGATGAGTTGATTTTCAAGGTTCTTTCTGTGTAGAACTCTATATTCTTAACTCGGAGAGAGCTTGGGTCTACCACACAGAAATCAGCTAAGGGATTGTCTAAGGTTTCTTTCACTGGCTCTTCTAATGGCAACATACTGGGGGTTGGATTCTGAATTAAGTTTTCAATGATATCATCCTCAGTTTGTGGTTCCCCCACCATGGTAGTTTCCACTACACACAGTGGTGCAGAATAGACTTCATCCTCATCTTCCTCCTCCAACCAGAGAGGTAGATCATGTTCTAGCAAAGGTTGGGCAGGAGGGTATAGGACTAGCTGCTTGGACATATTCCCATTCTTGATTGCCATGTTCCGAGCTCGATAGCTGATGTAGGCATCTGCAGTAGCCAACCAGGGTCTTCCCAGGATGAGAGGATACCCAGTGAGATTTTCCTACGGCTGGAGAACTAGGAAATCAGCAGGGTACTCCCAAGAATCGATGGAGACCATTACATCTTCCACAATCCCTTCAGGGGTCATGGTGGAGCTGTCTGCTAACTACAGTATTGTTGTGGTCTTTCTCAAGGAGCCCTGGAGGTTGAGCTTGAGCATAGTGTCCTTGGTCATCACATTAATGGCAACCCCCATATCAATCAGGGTATGGGGGATCATGGTGCCATTGATGTGGACATCAACCAATGGGCTTCCAAGGTCTAGATACTTCAGACATATTACCTGCCCCAACATCAGGTCGGAAAATTGTCCTATGACATTGATGGTTGGGGTATCTCTCTTACTCCTACCTGGATGCCTGAAGCACTTCTCTTTGATCATCTTGTTGTATATCGGCACATCCTTTATGGCTTGGAGAAGTGGTATCTTTACACATAATTGTTTCAATTACCCCAAAAGTTCAGTTTCTTCTGGGGTAGGCTGTGTTGTTCTGAATAATCTCTCAGGAAAGGGTGGAATTGCTTTCGATTCACTTTCCTCTTTATCTTCCTCATCCTCCTTAGGGGGAGGTTGGCTACTGGGAGAACCTTCCCAGATCATAGGTTAATCTCCTGAATCTCCACAACATAGGTTGGGCATGATGGTTCCCCACTATATACTTGCTAAGCCTGTCTGTTATTCGGGTTTGGGCTTGGTTGAGCAAGAATTTGGGGTTGCCTTGGTGGAGCAAGAGGCAATGGTTGAGGTGGAGCAGGTGGTGGAGGCAAATGAGTGGGAGGAGAGTTGTACTGGGGCTTCCACCCCTGATGAGGTGCATTCCACTGAGGCTATGGCTGAGCATAGGAGTGAAATGAATGAGCAGTTGGTTGAGCATGATATTGAGATGGATATGACTAAGGAGGAGGTGTGGACCAGGAATGATGAGCAGGGGGGGCCTAAGAAGGTGTTATCACTCAGGTTGTCCCTAAAGCTCCTTAAAGGGATACGGCTGAGGTAACCACAAACCAATCTTTGGGCTGCAGGTCCTAGCCTACCTGCAGTCAGAGAGGGCTCTCTCTTTATGATTTAGCTTTGTTGAAGATGATATTAAGCTAGCTATTGAGTTCAAAGGGTTTTGTTTATGTTTGGTGGGAAGGAGAATGCTTTCAAGCAGAGAGGCAATGCATAGTGTGGTAAGTTTCAAACCATTGGGCATGGAGTCATGGAGTAAGACTGCTGGTGCGTTTTCTTGGTGACAAGAGGAATGAGGAGCAAGGTAGCTGCTCATGAAACAACCTTTAAGCTTAGAGGTATGGAATAAGAGCTAAGGAAAAGAGAGGCAATTAAGAGTCTCTTAATCAGATTAGCAGAAAGAAGATGAATAAACCTTATCTAGGAGCAACTAAGAATTCTTAGATAACATTCATTCATATGTGAAATAGAGCAAACATGAGCCATAAAAGGAATTCATATTTACGCCTAAATCAAGAGGAAAACATTTAGAAGCCACAGAAACTGAGCATAGATTGCATTTAAGCAAGTTCTAAACTAATCCTTTGTTTTGTGCCTTGAGCATATATGAAATTGAAATAACAGAGGTTAGGAACACTTATTGATTCATATAGCAGCTCAAGAGTTCCATCATTCACTCTTTGGAACCATTAACAACACATCAAACAGTCCATTCTCCAAGCTTGTAAGCAGTCTTTGATTATAGAAAATATTAGATATACAGTGCGAGTCTCTCTTGGAGTACATTAACCAACCGACCCTTAAAACAGTGCAGAGGGTGGTATATATAGGAAAATATCCCAAAATATTTATTACAGCAGATCTTAAACAGATCTGAGGGAAATGAGTGCTTTCTAATCTAAGTTATCCTGAAATAAATGCATAATGATCTATCTAAGTGCTGCGCTGGGCAGCTGCCTCAAAATGAGTTGAAATCTGTCCTTATGGCTCTGTGCTGTTCATTTAGCCATAACTGTGCTTTGGGCTCTGATCCACTGATCTTATGTGGCTTTAAATGCTTTAATCACTGATCTGAGAGCCTTAAAAGGCTTAGAGTTGTTTTGTTGACTTTGCTTGGGAGCTCTTTAATGTTTTCCTGCTTCGGGTCGCTGATATATCTTCACTGATACACTTTTCCACTTCCTGATACTCGTTTCCAAGAATCTGGGCTTTATCTTTCCTCTGATACTCTTTGCCGCTTCAATCGGGCCACTTTTCTCTGCCCTGATATATTTGAAACTGTCAAATCGCCTCTTTCTATCCTTTCAAGGAAAAAATAACTGCTGCTGATGTCCTCCGTGGCCTTTGGAATGCTATCGGCGCATGGCCGATCAAAATAATGCTAGACCTGAAGAAAACCACCAAACAGAGGAGGATTTAATGCTGCTGACTGTGCTGAGGCCGAGACTGGCTTTCTGGAGCAAAACAGGGCTTTGGAGCGATCCAAAATGGCTTGGGAATGCACGATTTCCCTTATCGGGAGCCGGGCGCGGGCGCTGGAGGAAGTCCTGTAAAAATGGCCATTTTCGCTTTATAAGGCAAAAATGCCTTACAACATGAAAGTTCATCAAAAATGGGGCGGGAGCGATCACTGTGCATTAGATTAAACCCTGGCCGTTGGATCCAACGCGGGCCGATCCAATGGCTATCGCTAAATCGCATCGGGGCGGACCGGGGGGGCGGGACATAACAATCGCCAAACTGCGCAGACCCGATATGCTATAGGCCCTCTTTTTATTTGAATCGGGTCCGGCCCATCGGCGATGTCAATCGGCGGATTTTAATAAAACATATAAGCGGACCCGATATTCTTTTAACTGCCCTTTATTGTATTTCGGCTCCGACATATCGGAGCCTCTCCATTTCGCTGTGCAACGGGGTCTTACAGACCCGAAAACTTTATAAGCCGTGCCTTTATTATTATTTCGGCACCGGCCATTCGGAGCGATTCATGGGAGTGATGCGATTAAATGCGGGCCATTGATCTGGGGCCCTAATGGATGGCTGCGATTAAATCGCTATTCGCTATCGGCGGGGTCATGGGATTTATATATGCACGACCGCCGAAATGGGCGATCGCCGAAACGATCTGGACCATTGATTTGAGCAGAATGATGGACGGTCGTGGCCAATCGGCATTTCGCTATCGGCGGGACCCTGGGGGCGTGCAACTGCCGATGCGATATAATATAACCTATGCCCCAAAAC
Source organism: Pinus tabuliformis (assembly GCA_031772625.1). Classification (NCBI taxonomy): domain Eukaryota; kingdom Viridiplantae; phylum Streptophyta; class Pinopsida; order Pinales; family Pinaceae; genus Pinus; species Pinus tabuliformis. Next base: position 621,079,940 of record CM062810.1, read on the forward strand.
CTTTGAAAACCATAACATTTCGATACATTTAATGTATCGCATCGGCGGATGGTGGGGTGATATGTTTGCAATGTAACATGCCGAAAGGCACTGTTCGGAGACCTGCGCAAAAGGTTTATGATATGCCACTGCCCCCTCCCGATAGCGATTTCGCATCGGAGGGGAACAAAAGGACACATTTCTCATCGGAGCCATTATTTATACAAAAATGCAAGTCTTTTGAATTCGAAGGGGGTAACCTTTGGCATGTTAGATGGTTTATAAGCCATCGAAAGGGGTCCGATGACCAAAAAGGAGGAATTTTAAGCTATGTGGGGGATTTTCATGGATTTTGAGGGTTTTTACATGGTTTTTGCATGGTTTTGGGTCTTCTTATGCCTTGGAAGGAGTCCAAAGGCACTTAGGAGGGAAATGATGTGGTTTTGAGAGGGGTTTAGTGGCCAAAGAGGGTTTTCATGCCTTAAGAAGGTAAAACAAGGTCAAAGGGGTGATTTTTCATACATGTGAAGGAGAATTATGCAAAGGAATGATTCCTTATGCACTTGGAAGATAGTTAGAGGGGTGATGAAGGGTTCTATGCATCGGAAAGGGTCCAAAATGCATGAGAAGATGGTTTGAGGGGGCAATGAGGGTTCTTGCTGAGTTTCAGATAAACTTAGCAATTCCTAAGGAGGTATATGGTTATTTTTCAACCAGGGGGAGGGATAAGTATATAGGGGAGTTATATACATAGTTTTACTAGGGGAAGGGGAAATAGATAGGGAGCTACATAGTAAAGTTAATAGTTAACATGACAAATGATCAGAGAGCGTTAAGTATGCAAATCTTAGGCTACTAAGGGGGAAAATGATTCACAGAAGCGGTATGGACATTCCTTGAGTGAAGCACATCTTCACCAAGGTAAATGATATGGAGAATGATGAGACTAAGAGATACCAAGCAGATCTTGACCTCTTTTTAGGGAAGTTAGTGAGTGATTTGGGGAAAGAGGAAGAAAGGGAAGTTAGACATGCCTCGCTTGAAGTCCTCCAACTAAAAAACTACCTTCAACTTGCGATCTAGATAGATATGACACTTGACAATATGAAATGGATCACAAGCCATGATTCTGCAACCACAACGCTACCTACCCAACCTACTCACCTAGCATTTTCTCTTCTTTTTGGTTTGGGTGCACTTGAACTAGCATACCCAGCTTTTCATTCTTTCTTCTTGCAGTGCTCCTATCTACTTCTACACTTATTTCAGCCAGGGGCTCAGATTAAGCTGTTGAGCACCCTTGTTTCTCTACCTATCTACAAATCTGCCAAGATTAAGCTGTTTGGACAGATAATGATTCTCTATATTCTACAACAGGAAATTGAAACCTAGGGAGACCAAGATTAAGCTGTGTGGCCCTCCCTTAACTGAAAACTGATCAAAATGGATTACTCATCAAAACCGGAACAAAGCAGTAGCATTAAAACTAGCACACCTTCATGGATACTTCTCTGGTCATCTGTAGCAAATATGGAGCGTTGCAGCAAGCAAAGTATGACATATTTGGCATGTAAAAATGTTGATCATGAAAGATGATTAACTTGCTACAGCAGGAGGCTAACAGTGGCTCCACTTGGGGATGGCTTTTCCTTGTGACAAGCCAAGAACAGCAGGTCAAAATGCCTTGATCCTCTGTAGTTGCTGTTAATTGAAAATTTCTTCTGTGCTAACTGCTGAAATGACTAGAACTTTAACTTCTGAATGCAGCACTCCTCCTTAACTGAAACACTGTGAAAAATAAAGCATCGCCTGCTTTCTTCTGCGTGCTTGATATTGCATACACTTTTGCTTGAGAACTTCATTTTGAAGTACACACAAAAAGGGAACCAACTGGAGTAACTCCTCTTAATTTTTTCTTTGAACAGGCTGTAGATGTAACACTAAAACAAACGTTCCTCTGTTTTGATACTACTGACTGGAGGGCTGGAAGCATGAATGCAGAATTTTTATTTGAACCCGCTGTTATAAACAACAGTGCTGCCCCTTTATCATTGAGAGCATTTAAAGTATATCAAAACCTGCCTTGTGCACCCTTTGAAGTAAGTTCATAACCGGGGGCAAAATTGATGTGCTTCTCTTTGAAATTCACCTCAAAAGAACATAGGCTTCGAATGTTGTGCTCCTTTGGCTTCTTTTCTTCGGGACTGTGCTCTTTTCGCAAAATCAATGCAAAGACAGGGCTTTGAAATGGGGGATTTGCGTGGGCCGCGCCTTCAAGCTTTGCTGCGCTGCTCTGCTGTGGTCAATGCTTATGGTAGATTTTTAAAATGGAGGACCTGCGCTGCTTTGCCTCCATAACTTCGCTGCTTGGTTCCAAGCAATCGGATTGCTTACACAAAAAAAGAAAGCGCTTATATGTACATGCATTAATATACAAATATATACATCAGAACCCTGTATCCCTTAGATCATTGGATCGAGGTAATGCTTCAGCATGCGGCCATTCACAGGGCCCTCTTCAACTGCGCAGGCATCTAGAGTTTTGAGAAAATATGTATTATTGCCTTGAATAGCACTGATGACAAATGGGCCTTTCCACAAAAAGTCAAACTTGGCATGCTTTCCCTTGTCTTCTCGTCTTGAGTCCCACCTTAACACTTCATCGCCAATAAAGAAATCCTCAGCCTTAGTCCTCTTGTCAAATGCCTTTTTTAGCCTTTCTTGTAGCATTTGAGCTCTGTCATACACCTGCTCTCTGGTTTGCTACAGATGAATGGTCTGATTGATCCTTCGTTGAATATCATTTGGTTCAGCTTGAACCTCCTGCAACAGCTGGATAACAGGAAGGCCTAAAGAAGATGGAAATCTAGCCTCCATGTCATATACTAGCTCATAAGGGCTCATCCCAATGGATCTCTTTGTTGAAAGTCTGTCTGCCCATAGGGAATTGGTGAGATTTGTATGCCAGTTCTTCTTGTTTTCTTCTAAGGTCTTCTTGATAATACTGATCAGGCTCTTGTTAGATGACTCGGCTAAGCCATTACCTTGAGGGTAATAGGCTGTGGAATGGCCTAAAGTGATATGGAATTTATGGCAAAAATTGATCATCTTTTTGGATTTGAAAGCGGCGGCATTATCAGTAATGATCTTCTCAGGGAAGCCAAATCTGGAAAGGGTATTGCACTCAAGGAATTAGATAATAATGGTGTCATTGGCTTGCCTACATGGGATGGCCTCAATCCACTTGGTAAAGTAATCTGTGGCTGTTAGAATCCACTTGTGCTGGCCTGAGGAAGAGGGATGGATTTCTCCAATGAAGTCAAGACCCCATTGTTGAAAAGGCTTCTCGGTTGAGATGGGTTTCAGAGGCAAAGGGAGCAGCTTTTTCTTGCCTTCAAAGATTTGGCAATTGTGGCATGAGGTGGCAAACTTCTTTACATCTGCAAACAAAGTGGGCCAATAGAAACCAGCCCTTAAAATTTTATCAGCAGTGGACTTCCAATATAGATGTCCTCCACAGTCCCCTGCATGGAATTCTTTCATGACATTGTTAGTTTCATTCACAATCAAGCAGTTAAGCAATATACCTTCATGATTTTTCCAAAATAAAGCACCATCTAGGACACAAAACTTCAAAGCCTTCATTCTTAAAAATCTCTTCTTGGTCCTGGACAATCCTGGGGGAGCACACAGGTTTAACAATACAAAGCAAATATCAGCATACCATGGGGATTGCAAAAAGGTGTCACTGATCTGTGGAGTCGCCAGCTCCTGTTCATTGTTCAGCTGGTTAATGTCTAAGGCTTGTAAATTTGTTTCGGACATCAGTTTGGCTAAAACTTGTCCCTTTATTAGCTTGGTTGGTTTTATTTCTATGTCATACTCAAGAATGCTAGCAATCCACTTGCCTCTTTTGCCTTCTAACCCCTCTTGGGTTAATATGTCTTTTACAATAGCATTTGGCACATAAGCAATCACATGTGAATATAAAATATAAATTTGGAATTCCTTGATTGCTTTAACAAGGGCATAGGCTTGCTTCTCCATGATTGGGTATTTCATGGGTGCATCTCTTAAGGCTCGGCTGAAAAAATCAATTGGCTTTTCAGCTCCTTGATCATCCTTTTGCAAAAGGACAGCAGCTATAGTATTATCAGATGCGAATGAAAATATGATAAAGTACCTATCAAATTTTGGACTTGTGAGGACTGGGGCTTGGGTTAAGGCTAATTTAATGCCCTCAAATGCTTGCTTGGCCTCTAGAGACCACTTTGCCTTGGCATCCTTCTTGAGCATGTTGTTTAGCATTCTTATTAGCTCAGCCAAGTTTGGAATAAACCTCCTTAGGAAATTTATTTTCCCAAGGAATGCTTGCAATTCTTTTATATTTCTGGGATATGGGATTTGCAATATAGCTTGGATCCTTTCCGGATCAATTCTAATACCATCCTTTGAGATGATATGTCCAAGTAATTTGCCTTCTTCAAGGCCAAAGAGAGACTTCTTGGGATTCAAGGAAATGCCATATTTCCTGCATGTCATGAAAATTTGCCTAAGGTGCTTGAGGTGCTCTTCATCAGATTTGAAAAATGGGGTGAGATCATCGAGATAGACAACTAGGAAATCATGTATTTCTTTAGCAAATGCAATATCCATTGCTCGTTGAAATGTAGCACCAGCGTTTTTAAGTCCGAATGGCATTTTTACATACTTAAATGTTCCCCACGGTGTGGTAAAGGCTGTCTTGTCTTGGTCATCCGGGTGAACAAGTATTTGGTTAAAACCTGAGAAGCCATCTAGTAAAGAGATTCTAGATGACCCCACCACCCTTTGCAAGATGTGGTCCATCTTGGGCAAAGGATAGTGGTCCTTTAGGGAGACTTGATTTAGATTTCTGAGATCTACACAAAGTCTGATCTCATTTGTTTTCTTTCTTGTGGGAACTAAGTTTGACACCCATTCGGAAAACCTAATGGGTGCAATGATTCCTGCCTCAAACATCCTCTTTACCTCCTTCTCAACCAAGGGAAGGAGCACGGGGTTGATTCTTCTAAGTTTTTGTTTGAAAGGCTTCTGATTTGGTTTTAAGGGAATGGTGTGTTGGATTACTGAGGTGTCATAGGACTTCAAGTCCTCATAACTCCAAGCAAAGACATCTTGGAATTCTTTGAACAAATCCACATACTTTGGTTTTTGATCAGGAGGCAGGGACTTAGACAGTTTGATCATTTTGGGCTTCTCTGCTGTCCCAATGTTGTATTCTTCTATGGCAGTGTTTACAGGCTGTATTTTTGGCTTTTTGGGGACATCATTGGCATCAAACATGTCTTCTAATGGAGTGATGCCAGCAGGCAGAAAGTTATCTTTTAGATCAATGATCTCGGCCTCTGTTTTGGCTATTTCCTCCATATGCATTTGTTTCAATTCCTCTATGTTTTCTTCATCAAAGATGGTTGGCTGTAGCATTTTTCTAGTTGTTTGAGCTGTTACAGTTTGCTGGATTTGGTTCATCGCTTGCAATTGTGGGTCCTCCATGGTATCCTCATCAATGTTTAGGCCTGCAAATTCATGTTGTAAGGTAAGAAAATTGTTTATTTGAGCATCATCCTCAAACACTTGCCAATCTTTGATATTGTTAGGGAAAGCAGGCCTATGTTTTATTTTAGTAGTGAAATGGTGATTTGGCTCAAAGGGAAGCTTGCATGTACTAGCGAAAGTGGCTAGGCTGTGAGCATGAATGTTATGATTTCTTGAAATCTTGGCAAGCTTGGATTCAGTGAATGTATCAAGTATTGCAGTGGCAGCAGTCCTATAAGCTCTTAACCTTCTATCATTGGTGACAAAGTTGCCTTTCATTTGTTGGATTACTAGGTCTGAGTCACCTAGAATGGAAACTTTGGCAGCTCCTAAAGCTTTGAGCAGCTTAAGGCCTAAGAGGAGTGCCTCATACTCAGCCATGTTGTTGGTACATTCGAAATTCAGTCTATAAGCATGACCCTCTGCATGGTTGTTATGTGTATTGTGAATCCATATTCCTTCCCCTGCTCCTAACTTGTTAACAGAGCCATCAAACTCTAAATACCATGTGATTTCTTGCTTGTGGTTAGTATTAAGAGTTTCAGTCATTTTAGGAATGGGCAGATTTGAAAATTCTGTTTGGGGAGGTTCTTCTTGTATGCTGGTTGCATTTGCTGTTGTGACGATTTGTTGAGTATGTGCAACCAATTCTTGATTGATATGTGCTTGCTGCTCTAAAGCCAAAGGCTTGTTATCAGTTAGAGGGCAGCTATCATCATTAAACAAAATAAAAGAATCCATGTCGGAATGGATTGAATAAATGGGAAAATTTTCAGGCTTGCTCTCACTACTTACCACATACTTCATCAGTGTTTCTCTATACAGTCTCTTAGGTTGCCCAAAGACTGATATAGTGGCATAAGAGAGGTCTAATTGGAGAGATCCTTGGAGTTTTGCTCCCCAAGATCTCGATAAGAGCATGCCATACTTTGGTGGGATGTCAGCAACTACAACATCCATGAGGATGGTCTTGTTGGGAAATTGGACTAAGGAGACACATAAGTCTTTGATTAAGCCTAAACACTTGACCTGACTTGAGTCAAAGGAGAATAGTTCTTTGTAGGGTCTTGTAATGTCAAGGTTCAACTTTTCCATAACAGCTTTGGGCATAAGATTGTGTGAGGCACCTGAGTCAAAAATAGCATTGTGCAAGACTTTATCATGTATGTGCAAACTGACATAAAAGGGTAGAACAGATCCATATGTTGATTTTCCATTAACTTCTGGACCAAACAACAGTTCAGGGGTATCATCTAAAACATTTACATCATCCTTGACCTCTGGCATTTGAAGCGATCTTTGAATTTGTTGCCTATACACATCATGTTTGGCAAGTTCTGAGAGGGGGATGGATATCTTAAGTTTTCCAATCTCTGCCTCTAAATTAAATGGCTTTTCCAATGGACTCTTGGTGTTGATGATGGCAGTTTTTTCTTTTTCATTTGAATTATCAGCGATTTGCTCTTGTTTAACAACGTTATGGGAATTGATTGCTTGCGGTTTTTCAGTTTTAAGAGGGCTTTTTGGAACGTTGTTCAAGTTCTCTTTCGAGGAAGAAGGTGGTAGAGGCTAATCAATAGAAGGCTGTATGTCTGTTATGTCCTCTACAGTCACTTGGTGACGGTTTGGGGCAGTTATATCAGTGTTTATGTTATAATAGCCTTGCCTCTAATCTGGTTGGGCTGTTTGCCCTCCTTTGGTTTAACTTTTTCGGGCACATCTATGGTTCTTGTCCTCAGCTTATACTGTTTGTGGACTTCATAAACAACTGAATCATAACCTTGTTTAAAGTCAAAAGACTCACCAGACTTAGTCTGAAATTGATTTATCTCATGGTCATCTTGATCTTGTTGGGTTAGAAAAATTTGTTGCTCACCCTTCAAATCTATTAAATTCATGTGAGTGTCTTCTATGGGTTCATTAGAGGTGGATGCCTCTGCGTAGTTTTCTTGAAAAGGAGGTATTATATCATGGTCTGGGCTAGACCTACTAGCATTTGGATTTTGATTTTTTCTGAAATTCGGGTTCCTGACAGTGTTAGCTTGCTGCCCGTCCCATGATGACTTCCTCTCAACACTCTCAACTCTGTCTCCCAGCCTGTGCATGCCATTGATAATAGCATCTAGCTTTTGATCTAAGGCTGAGGGCTCTTCCTTGAAGGTGGTTCTTCTCTCAGTTCTGGCTCTGTTTCTTTTGGCAATTAAATTTGCCTCCACAGTGACAGCCACATTTTGCATGTCTGCAAGGCTGTTAGGGGCTCTTTCTTTTAACTGGTAGGCCATATCTGGGTCGAATCCATCAGGGAATTTATACAAGGCAAGGTCAGGTGGGGGCCTTAAGTTTTGTGGGATAGCATTATAAACGCTATTGAACCTTGCACAATAGTCCAAGACTGTTTCTTGTGGACCTCTTTTGATTGTATCATATTCAACTAGTATGTGCAAGGGGTCTTTCTTTTTCTCCCATCTGTTGATAAATGACTGGTATAAGGCTTGTGGGTCTATTATGGAATTAGCTGCGAGTGCTCTAAACCAAGTCCTGACATCGCCTGTCAAACTTTGGACAAAAATCTTCATCCTCACACCATCATCGTCAATCTCATAGCTTTCAAAGTAATCCTGCATTTTCTTTGTATGCTGAAGGGCTGTGCAGGCACTTGTGCCATCAAAATATGTGATTTTAGTTTGGTAATCCTAAGGCATAGCCCCAGGATTAGTAGGTAATTGCAAAGGTGCATATCTGTTAGCCATATTCACAGGGATAAGAGGGACAACAGGAACAACAGGAACAAATGGGACAACTGGGATAATAGGAGTAGTAGTGGTAGTATGTGCAGTGAATGGAGGTGTGGAAGGAGTGGATGAAGAACAAGGGGAAATAGGGGTTGAATGAAATAAAATTTTGACAGGGGTTGGGCCACAGTTTGGCTGAACTATCACAGGAGTAGAATCAACAAAATCCTCCTTTAGCTCTAATTTCCCGAGGCTTCTTTGGATCAAATTCGGATTTTCAAGAGCAGCTGTAGGATTTGGGTCTGGACTTGACCTTGTATAACGTGAATTCTTCCTGGGAGCCAGCTTCTGGCTTGTTTTTTGGGAATTTTTCTAGAAAATTTGGGCTAGAAGGAAACCTTTGAGGGCCTAGTTCTATCCCAGTGGAGCTTTGCCAATTGATTTGTAGAATTTCTGAGGAGGTTTCCCCAGTGGAGTCGCGATTATGTTATCACTCAGGTTGTCCCTAAAGCTCCTTAAAGGGATACGACCGAGGTAACCACAAACCAATCTTTGGGCTGCAGGTCCTAGCCTACCTGCAGGCAGAGAGGGCTCTCTCTTTATGATTTAGCTTTGTTGAAGAAGATATTAGGCTAGCTATTGAGTTCAAAGGGTTTTGTTTATGTTTGGTGGGAAGGAGAATGCTTTCAAGCAGAGAGGCAATGCATAGTGTGGTAAGTTTCAAACCATTGGGAATGGAGTCATGGAGTAAGACTGCTGGTGCGTTTTCTTGGTGACAAGAGGAATGAGGAGCAAGGTAGCTGCTCATGAAACAACCTTTAAGCTTAGAGGTATGGAATAAGAGCTAAGGAAAAGAGAGGCAATTAAGAGTCTCTTAATCAGATTAGTAGAAAGAAGATGAATAAACCTTATCTAGGAGCAACTAAGAATTCTTAGATAACATTCATTCATATGTGAAATAGAGCAAACATGAGCCATAAAAGGAATTCATATTTACGCCTAAATCAAGAGGAAAACATTTAGAAGCCACAGAAACTGAGCATAGATTGCATTTAAGCAAGTTCTAAACTAATCCTTTGTTCTGTGCCTTGAGCATATATGAAATTGAAATAACAGAGGTTAGGAACACTTATTGATTCATATAGCAGCTCAAGAATTCCATCATTCACTCTTTGGAACCATTAACAACACATCAAACAGTCCATTCTCCAAGCTTGTAAGCAGTCTTTGATTATAGAAAATATTAGATATACAGTGCGAGTCTCTCTTGGAGTACATTAACCAACCGACCCTTAAAACAGTGCAGAGGGTGGTATATATAGGAAAATATCCCAAAATATTTATTACAGCAGATCTTAAACAGATCTGAGGGAAATGAGTGCTTTCTAATCTAAGTTATCCTGAAATAAATGCATAATGATCTATCTAAGTGCTGCGCTGGGAAGCTGCCTCAAAATGAGTTGAAATCTGTCCTTATGGCTCTGTGCTATTCATTTAGCCATAACTGTGCTTTGGGCTCTGATCCACTGATCTTATGTGGCTTTAAATGCTTTAATCACTGATCTGAGAGCCTTAAAAGGCTTAGAGATGTTTTGTTGACTTTGCTTGGGAGCTCTTTAATGTTTTCCTGCTTCAGGCCGCTGATATATCTTCACTGATACACTTTGCCGCTTCCTGATACTCTTTGCCAAGAATCTGGGCTTTATCTTTCCTCTGATACTCTTTGCCGCTTCAATCGGGCCACTTTTCTCTGCCCCGATATACTTGAAACTGTCAAATCGCCTCTTTCTGTCCTTTCAAGGCAAGAATAACTGCTACTGATGTCCTCCGTGGCCTTTGGAATGCTATTGGCGCATGGCCGATCAAAATAATGCTAGACCTGAAGAAAACCGCCAAACAGAGGAGGATTTAATGCTGCTGACTGTGCTGAGGCCGAGACTGGCTTTCTGGAGCAAAACAGGGCTTTGGAGCGATCCAAAATGGCTTGGGAATGCATGATTTCCCTTATCGGGAGCCGGGCGCGGGCGCTGGAGGAAGTCCTGTAAAAATGACCATTTTCACTTTATAAGGCAAAAATGCCTTACAACATGAAATTTCATCAAAAATGGGGCAGGAGCGATCACTGTGCATTAGATTAAACCCTGGCTATTGGATCCGGCGCAGGCCGATCCAACGGCTATCGCTAAATCGCATCGGGGCAGACCGGGGGGGCGGCACATAACAATCGCCGAACTGCGCGGACCCGATATGCTATAGGCCCTCTTTTTATTTGAATCGGGTTCGGCCCATCGGCGATGTCAATCGGCGGATTTTAATAAAACATATAAGCGGACCCGATATTCTTTTAACTGCCCTTTATTGTATTTCACCTCCGACATATCGGAGCCTCTCCATTTCGCTGTGCAACTGGGTCTTATGGACCCGAAAACTTTATAAGCCGCGCCTTTATTATTATTTCGGCTCCGGCCATTCGGAGCGATGCATGGGAGCGATGCGATTAAATGCGGGCCGTTGATCTGGGGCCCTGATGGATGGTTGCGATTAAATCGCTATTCGCTATCGGCGGGGTCATGGGATTTATATATGCATGACCGCCGAAATGGGCGATCGACGAAATGATCTGGACCATTGATTTGAGCGGAATGATGGACGGCCGTGATCCAATCGGCATTTCCCTATCGGCAGGACCTTGGGGGCAGGCAACTGCCGACGCGATATAATATAACCTATGCCCCAAAACCTTTGAAAACCATAACATTTCGATACATTTAATGTATCGCATCGGCGGATGGCGGGGTGATATGTTTGCAATGTAACATGCCGAAAGGCACTGTTCGGAGACCTGCGCAAAAGGTTTATGATATGCCACTGCCCCCTCCCGATAGCGATTTCGCATCGGAGGGGAAACAAAAGGACCCATTTCTCATCGGAGCCATTATTTATACAAAAATGCAAGTCTTTTGAATTCGGAGGGGGTAACCTTTGGCATGTTATATGGTTTATAAGCCATCGAAAGGGGTCCGATGACCAAAAAGGAGGAATTTTAAGCTATGTGGGGGATTTTCATGGATTTTGAGGGTTTTTACATGGTTTTTGCATGGTTTTGGGTCTTCTTATGCCTTGGAAGGAGTCCAAAGGCACTTAGGAGGAAAATGATGTGGTTTTGAGTGGGGTTTAGTGGCCAAAGAGGGTTTTCATGCCTTAAGAAGGTAAAAAAAGGTCAAAGGGGTGATTTTTCATACATGTGAAGGAGAATTATGCAAAGGAATGATTCCTTATGCACTTGGAAGATAGTTAGAGGGGTGATGAAGGGTTCTATGCACCGGAAAGGGTCCAAAATGCATGAGAAGATGGTTTGAGGGGGCAAAGAGGGTTCTTGCTGAGTTTCAGATAAACTTAGCAATTCCCAAGGAGGTATATGGTTATTTTTCAACCAAGGGAGGGATAAGTATATAGGGGAGTTATATACATAGTTTTACTAGGGGAAGGGGAAATAGATAGGGAGCTACATAGTAAAGTTAATAGTTAACATGACAAATGATCAGAGAGCGCTAAGTATGCAAATCTTAGGCTACTAAGGGGGAAAATGATTCACAGAAGCGGTATGGACATTCCTTGAGTGAAGCAGATCTTCACCAAGGTAAATGATATGGAGAATGATGAGACTAAGAGATACCAAGTAGATCTTGACCTCTTTTTAGGGAAGTTAGTGAGTGATTTGGGGAAATAGGAAGAAAGGGAAGTTAGACATGCCTCGCTTGAAGTCCTCCAACTGAAAAAATGCCTTCAACTTGCGATCTAGATAGATATGACACTTGACAATATGAAATGGATCACAAGCCATGATTCTGCAACCACAACGCTACCTACCCGACCTACTCACGTAGCATTTTCTCTTCTTTTTGGTTTGGGTGCACTTGAACTAGCATACCCAGCTTTTCATTCTTTCTTCTTGCAGTGCTCCTATCTACTTCTACACTTATTTCAGCCAGGGGCTCAGATTAAGCTGTTGAGCACCCTTGTTTCTCTACCTATCTACAAATCTGCCAAGATTAAGCTGTTTGGACAGATAATGATTCTCTATATTATACAACAGGAAATTGAAACCTAGGGAGACCAAGATTAAGCTGTGTGGCCCTCCCTTAACTGAAAACTGATCAAAATGGATTACTCATCAAAACCGGAACAAAGCAGTAGCATTAAAACTAGCACACCTTCATGGATACTTCTCTGGTCATCTGTAGCAAATATGGAGCATTGCAGCAAGCAAAGTATGACATATTTGGCATGTAAAAATGTCGATCATGAAAGATGATTAACCTGCTGCAGCAGGAGGCTAACAGAAGGCATGGAAGTGGCTTGATTGGGGTTGTAGTATGCTTGGGATGTCCCTTGCATTCCCTGCTGGTAAGGTCTAGGTCCATGCGGCCTCCTTTGGTTTATGAAATAGAGTGGCTCAGTGGCTCCTTTGGCCCCTTGGTATACAGCTTTAAGTCCGAGCAAGGAAGGGCACTTATCTGTAGAATGATCTTCTTCACAGACTGAACAAACCTCTACAGAGTTCATTGGACATTCATTCCTAGGATGCTTTCTGGTGCACCTAGGAAAAAAATGGCCAAAGCCCTCTCTGCTTCCTCTTGTTTCCTTTTGATATGCAAGGTATCAATTTGCATGGCAAGATTCTGCAGCATATCACTCTTGAAATCTTCTAACATGTTTCCAAGTTCACCTTTGAGGGATGAACTGGACGAGGAGGTACTGGCTATGGGTTGACTCCCCCTACCTCTCCTTCTTTCTGCCCTAGAATGGTTTCTAAAGACAGTCTTTATGTCTTCATAAGGTAGTTGGTAGATGTCTCCCCTAGCTAGTAAATGGAGGGTGTCTAGAAGGTCTTCTGGAATTCCCTTGAGCAGGACCAACTTCACAAATTTGGGGTCAAGTGTGCACTTGTCCCTTTTATAACTGAGCTAGAATCTCTCTTCATAATCCTCCAAGGATTCATCACTTCCCATGGTCATTCAGAATATTTCTTCCTTGGTATCTTTTGACCTACAGTAGTCTCGATATTTATTATTGAAGGCTTGCTGCATCTGAGCCCAAGTTGTGATACTGTTGCCAGGTAACCCCATGAACCAGCACAATGCTGCATCCTTAAGGGTAGAAGGAAACAGTTTCAACTTCTGTTCATCTCCTGCATAGTCATAGGTTCGCAGATAACCACAAACTCAAACAAAAAGGTGTCAGGATCTTCCGTAGTCAATCCATGGAAGTGAGGTAGGGCTGAAGGGCTTATGTTCTTCATTTTATTGTTCCCATTGGTCTCTCAGATGGGAAAGGTACCCTCTACTCTTTCTCCATTCCCCCTAGCATTTCTGTTTTCAGCCATTGTCTCAGGAGGGATGGTGTCTTCCTCTTCTTCTCCTATAGGTTCTTCAAATATCTCAGGTTGTTCTCGTAAAGGATCTTCTGGATCACTGCCACCGAAGAAGAGAGAAGGGTGGCTTTGTGATGTGGTGGGGTTGTTGGGTAGGAATTTCCCTAAATTATCTCTGTTCCTACGAGGCATGAAAGGGAATCTCTTTTTTTTGGGTGATTTCTGTTTCTTCATTGCTTGTACATGCAAAACTGGAATTGATTGAACAAACAAATTGCAACTAACTGAAATGAAAGCAAGGAAATGCAGGAATTGAAAGAAACAATTACTCTACTTTTGTTGAAATGAACTACTTAGAAGAATGTTGCAGTAGAAAATAGAAGAAAAGCAGTAATCATAAAATACTCTGATTCTTCCCCGGAAATGGCGCCAAAAAGTGGTGAGCTCCAGTATTGCAGCAACAATGCTGCAACTCCTGGGGCTTCCTACTTTACTTTTATCAACCCGGTAGTTCGTAACAAACTTGGAAGCGACGGTGATGTATGCACAAGTACTAGCTCTTACTGCAGGTTGTCACTTGGTCAGCTAGCGCAAGATCACTAGGAGCTCAAGCCAACTTCCATGATTTTCCAGAAGAAGCTTTTAGCTGTGATGAAAGAAAGATAACTCTAAAGAGGCTATTCTACTTGCAAAAAGAGAAAGAAAACTGGAGTGTAAAGCAAACCCTAATTCTTCCAAATATCCCTACTTTTGCAGAAAAAGAGATGAAAACTAATGAAATGAGTGCCATTGACTACTGAGAAAGTGAATTACATCTATTCAAGCTACTTCTGGAAGGAAATGAGAAAAAAAACATCTTTTTGGGTTTTTGAGTGTTTTATGTGAAATTGTTATGCTTGTAATTTATCTGTTTGTGATTGTGGTAGAGATTTGGTGGTGATGGAAGATGACCTTGGGGTTTGCAAAGGTGTAGGAAGGTGTGGGGGAGTCCAAAGAAGCCTCTGGTAACCTTCTGGAGACTTCCTCTGCAATCGAACTTCAAAAAGTCACTTTCAGGAAATTCTACAGGAGGCTGTAGGGGATCTACAGGAGGATGCCGCAAGCTATTTTTAGAGGTTTTAAGGGTGGATAAATGGTGGGAAAGGGTAGCTGAAGATTAGAGGGAGGTGTCAAGGTGTCTGAAGCTCATCAAGGATGATTAGGAGAGAAAATGATGGTTGGATTTGTTCAAGAGACAAGAGGGAAGCTTATGAGAAGAATGCAAAAATTAGGGCAGATTCGTGAAGGGCTGTGAATGACTTGTGAAACCTGTGAGAAAAGAGATGAAGATGGCTGCTTTATTGATGTACCTTGAGTAGAGGTGTGATGTAAGAGAGCTACAAGTTAGGATACTGAAATTGAGCAAGAAAGGAACTAGCTGTACCAAAAGAACAGAGCTATCTCTTATGTTAACCTAAATTCTGACCTAGAAACATAAAATGTTGAACAATGCTATATGAACAGGAAAGCATGTAAAGATACCTATTGAAAAAACATAAATGAGCATGGAAAAATGGATATGAAGCAAAACATTAACCCCTGAATCAAACTAAAACAATAGAAATTGCATGGGGAAATCAAAACTGTGTTTTTATGGCAGAAAGCAGATCTTGACCTCAATTCATGGTCCCCAAAGGAGGAAAAGAGGTTAGGCTCTGTTGATAGCCTTTTTGTATCTTTCTCTTACCACTATTTGACCTGCTTCAGCAACTAAAATGGAAACAACTATGTAAACCAACAAAAGCAATCTATTCTAACCAAGGTAAAATGAATCTATCTAACAAAAATTAATTAATAAACTGAAGCAAAAATATATAGGTACAAAGAAAGAGGTGTTGGGCAGCTTGGGTTGGGCCCTAACCCAAGAGCTTAAGCCCTCTGAAAGAGATCAGTGCTGGCTCAGAAAATGTTTCATCTCCATTATCAAAATAAAAGTCACATTACATAAATTGTTCACAAGAGTAAGCTCGAAAATGAGCTGAGCAAGAGTTGCAACAAAAGTGCGAAAATTTGACTAACATCCAACTAAAATATTGAGCACCTAAGCCCTCCTATTTATACAACTGGAGCCTCCAACAGCTCTCCTAAAATCAAGGAGGCTCGGCTCCCAAGGCTAGAGATAGACAACAATTCTTCTTCACTTGCTCAGCTGCCCCTTTGATGCATCAATGTGGTTGTGTGTGCTCTGAGTTTTTTGAAGGAGAATTCGAGGGAGGGAGTCATAAATGAGGGGGACACCCTCCTACAAATCATCTCCCTTGTTTTCCTCGAATATTGGCTGCCAAATGCTCATTAATCCTTTGACTTTGTCCCAAAATTGACCAAAAATCTGCATAAAGCATACATTAGACTTTTTGGCATAATGACTAACCCAATTCACTCTATTAGCATAAATATAATAAAAAACATGCAATAAACTAATGAGAATGGTGGATTAAGTTAAGTTAGAAGGCCAAATGAGCCCATATAATTACCCATTTCTGGGTCTCATCAACTTGCCTTTTCCTTTCCTCTTACCTTTAGAGGATTTGTCCATTGTGGTAGACTGGACAGTGTGAACCTCTGAGGTTTTACCAGGGCCTAGTGAATTGCGAGGAATCATTGGAAGCAGTGTTGGAGACGGACTTCTATTTGGAAGAAGATTTTGCAGGGGTCTAAGTCACTAAACCAATTACTCCATCAATAGAAGGTGTAGCCGAATACTTAGATGTCCCTAGGTCAGATGATGGTCTGGGCGCATCAGGTAACATATCATATAATGTGCCAGATTGTAAATAGACAAGGTCTAGATACTGGGCATGCGTGATGGCTTGTTCCTCAGTGACACATCCACCCATAGAAATTTCCTCAGTAATTTTGCTGACGAATGATTTGGTGAACCACTCGGTCAACAACTGATCGACAATCTCAAACTTAATCAGGGGACACGTACATCTCCATTCATGGATGTGATTAGATATGTGGGTTGCAGTGTCTTGCTTGAGCCACGTTCACAGATGGGTGCCAGTTTCATAGAGCACTGGCAACTCGAAATGTGTGAGAAAGGCCACGGCGAGAGTGTTAAAGTCATGATAGGTATTTCAAGGCACATTGATATACCACTTGGTTGTAGCACTTGTAAGAATTCTTTTAAAAATCCGAAGATGAATGCAATCATCAACGTAGGAATTCGAGGAGCCCCAGAGGTGATATGTCATCACATGGGCTTGTGGATCCTCTTTCGCTTTTCCTTCAAACTTCGAACAATCGCTCGAGATCTTGGATAGAACTGGAGGCTAGTATGGCGAATGACGAATCAGGGCATTCATGAGCCTAGACACATCTGGCAACTCGAGTGTAGCCAAGAACGACAATTGGGTATGGAATGGAATTTGAGGCCGTAAAGTGGACCCAGCAAGTGGAACCCATCCTTGCTAGTAAGGATTCAGTCCCCATAGTGGAGGGTTTTGTCCATATGGCATCTGATTTTTCCCCCACTATAGGTTACCTTTCCCGTAGGGATGATTCTGACCTTCAAAGCCTTGAAACTGTCCAACCATAGGCTGCTAATAAGCAACATATGCGTTAAAAGTATGTTAAGCCTATTGACCTTGGACATATGGATTTTGCACCTCATGCCCCTGAGCATATGGGTTTTGAACTTGTTGCCCCTAAACAAAATGGTTTTGGACCTGTTGCCCTTGTACGTAAGGATTTTTCACTTATTGCCCTTGGACATAAGGATTTTGGACCTATTGCCCCTCGACAAAAGGATTATGAACCTGTTGCCCTTGGACATAAGGATTTTGGGCCTGTTGCTGCAGGACTTGACCCTGACCCTGCCCTTACAAAGGTTGACCCTGTTGATATGAGTATAAGGGTTGTTGTTGCCCAGGTTGACCTTATTGCTGCAAGGGCTGGCCTTGCGGATGTAAAGGTTGTCCTTGTAGCTATAGAGATTGACCTTACAAGGACATAGGCTGGGAGGATTGTTGAACATACTACATTTATGGCTACATGGTTTACTGCAATAGTTGCAAGGGTTTCCCCTATGATTGTTGCAGTTGTCCTTGCTGCAGAATTATCTACCCTTGCCAATGCATGGATGGCCCTTGCTACAACAAAGGTTTCCCTTGTTGCTACAAAAGTTGTCCTTGCTGCTGGAAGGGTACTTGAACAGTTCCCGGAGTGACACCTTGAAAGTTCCCGAACTTTATTTGGCCATATCCACCAAGTGTGACGAATGAGCCAAGCTAAACATAAGGTCTAGGCTGAGGGACATAAGGTGGATTAACCACCACTTGTGAACCATATGGAACATAAGGAGGTTGGTACTAAACCTGAGCCACATTGGGTTGCTGGTACTCGATGTTACTTGACCTAGATGGACCAACAGGGTTCATCTGTTGGTACTAGACATTACTCGATCCAATAGGACCAGCATGGTTTGGAATGCCACCCGAAGAGGGCTGGTTCATCCCAACCATGTGAGTTTGAGATCCACTCACATTGGTTGTGCCAGACATCATAAAAAAATTCGGACTTTCCCCCCCAGGTGGTCACACATCCTGTCCACTTACTGGAGGGATCGAAGAATTGGTAGAGACGTGACTTGAGACCACTGGTTGAACTGGATGGGTTACTTTGACTGCTGAAACAAGAGGATTCAGAATGGTGGGCTGCATTAGAACTGAAGTAACTACCGGAATGCACAATTGACTGGGAGGTCAGGTTTTGAATGAATGGACATGAGACAGGTATGGCTCCAGATGACCAGATAGGCAATGAGGCACTAGGCATGCCTGAAACCAACTAAGCTAAAGTCACGTAATTACACGGTAACTCTGGATGAACACTAGTCAGAATGCTTCGCATGTAAGGGAAACCTTCATGAGGGAAAGGATATTCCTGCTTATCGACAATGTGTGGAGTGGAAACGTCTGAGTGACCCAGAGAGGAAATTGGGATTTCAACTTCTAATTCCATGGGTGGAAACAAATGACGACAGATGACCGAAGATGTTCAAGGGGATAATTCCATCTCGGCTGATCGTACGGACTATATGGATGCTGCTGTGATATCACAACAGGATCGAACAAAGGATTCAGAGGATAAATAACCAGTCCTAGCTGACCTTCAGAAGTCGACGGACTCTCAGGAGTCTAGATAGGATTATCAAGAGATTTCGGGCCAATGTCAGAAAGTGACCCAGTATCCGAGGGAGGGGGAGGATGAGATGACAAATGTTGAATTCTTAGAACAATTCCAAGTTCAACACCTTAGTCCTCAAGTGACTGTGGCAATTCAAGAAAAGGCTCCTCAGACGATCTTTCAGATAGAGGAGAGGAAGAGGACCTAGGTGAACCTGATGGTTTAGCCACGACAACTTTGTCTCAATTAACAAGAAGAGAGATATTGATTCCAAGGTTTTTAAAATGTATTTAAAGGTATACTCATGATGTGGTCAAGAAAAAGACTAACAAGAATGTTATATGATCGTGGGCAACAACTTTTTAAGACGCAAAAACAAATTGGTGCGTTTCATCTTTTAAGAGTCAAGAAAAAGAAGAGGTGAATCTATCACTTTTGGTTTGAAACGAGCTTGAAAGGACAAGCACTCAAATGATCTTTTATATTTACGGAGTCAAAAATATCAAAATGACTACTCAGGATAATCTAGGCAAAAATGATTACCAGGTAACCGTGAACTACAGAATACCTCCCGGCGAACCAAGAAGTACGGGCAGACAATCTTCCTGAATGTTGTCTTTGGTGTATCATGTTTACCAGGCAGTAGACTCGACTTCCTAAGGATAAAGGATTGCAACCTAATGGGGTCTCCCTTTATATACATGATGGTACGGGGAGCACAAGTCCGTACTAGCATTTTCTAGTGCTGAAGCGAATGACAACTGCTAGGGTTAAAGACACCATAACACATCTCTAGCCTAGACCTTCTAAATGTGATCATTTGGTTTCAAATGCACCTTAGGTTAATTAAATACATTTTAAAGTTTATCTTGAAATTATGTCTCGGTTCTCAGGCCTTATTGATGTGACTTGAAAAACTCCTATATGTAGCTAAATGAGACAAGACCTTTTCAAATCGATGAATTGTTTACACTAATGAGAGTAGAAACCACAATCAATGCAACAAACAAGCAATTGAAAGAAAAATGACCTTTTCACTACTTTGCTTTTTGAAAACAAAATATTGAAAAACTCTTTACCATTCCTATTTTTCCTATCAAACACACTTCAAGTAGTCCTTTCAATAGTAAAGAGAATTCATTTCTTTTCCAATGCAAATGACGATGCAACTCTAGTCTTCAATGATGCTAGCTAATGTAACATATTGATTCAGCAAACTAGAATTATGTATTTTTCAATGAAATGATAAAACAGATCTTTCACAAACACTTCAATGAATTTTTTTCAAAATAATCAACCTCAAGCAAATGCAAAGCACAAAAGAGAATTCCTTCTAGACTAATGATGAAAAGACTTAACCAAAAAAAAGATGAGCAATGTGATCTATGCCCGAAAAGAGACACTTAATCAACAATTGAAACTTTTCAAACTTGTTAAATGGATATCAAAGCAACAAAACGACTAAAAACAAAATGCAAGGAGCAACTTAATCAACAACTTGACTTGTTGAGCACACAAACAGCTGAATGGATGGCGACCTAGATGCCCTAGGGCCACAATCCTTCCAAGGACTCAAGAAACCAAGTAAAGGAAAGGCAAACCAAACAAGCACATAAACCAAGCTAATGAAGCTTTCCAGATAGGGAGAACACAGGAAGAACAAGCTAAGAGGCAAAAATCAAGAGGGAAAGACACATTGGTTATGATCTAGGGGAAACCCTGATCTTCACCTACAAGAATTGGCACGACTGCCTAACTGACAAGAAGCGCCACAAGGGGGTTGGCACGAATATTTTAGAGAAACTTGTCTGTCAGAAAAATAAACGTGCTGACTGAGGATTCAAGATAAAAAATAAAAAATTTCAAAGCTAAAACCTGACTCGCCACTATAAATTTCAGACTTAGAGCAGTAAACTAGGCAAAGTAGAGAAAACTAAAGGGAAATGGTGATAATAGAAAATTTCACACAAAACCATAAAATGACAATAAATCAAACAGAAGGATTAGCTCCCCAGCAGAGCCGCTAATTTGTGGTATAGTTAAATTCTCGATGTGTACAAACACAATTCCTCTAGCCCGAGAGAGCGGGTCTAGCCACAAACAAACAATCTATGGAAATTTTCCTTAATCTAGAATCAAATAGGAGGGCCTACCTCTTTGAACACTATTCCGCTTGGTGATGATCTAGCTTTATTACCCCTGCTACTTTTCGTTTCCTTCCGTCAAATACCTGAAATAAGCAAACAAACAACAACAACAAATGTGATAGCATACAAATTGCATTCAGCCTACTAAATAGGTCAAGGAATATTAAGCCATCAAATGTAAGATAACACTTTAATGTAGGAAATCAATCAATAGTTGTATTCATATAAGTTGAGAAAGAGATTACAACCAATGCCTTAACGTTGCTGCTCTCCTCCAACATATCTGAGTTCCCACACTTCTGCTAGCATCTCATGGATAGCCCCAACAATGGAAGTTTTAATGCTTCTTCCCTTTAGTCTCAAACCAAACCAAACACACTATTCTCCCTCAAACATAAACTAGAGAGCTACAAGCTATAGATGTCTTGCTGATTATTCAAGCTCCAAAAATACTAAGACTGAAACTAGTTTAGCTTGTAAAAGGAGGGGTTTATATAGCTTGGATGGAGGGGAGATGGTTCCTCTTATCATGGGAGAAGGCCTTATCCCTTGGGTTTGTTCCATCCTAATAGGGGAAAGGATCCCAAACTGACTTCCTCAACACCATCCGACCCAACCATTTATCAAACTTCCGTTACGAAGCTTCTAGACCTGGAAGCTTCAACTCCATATTTAAAAACTTTCCAAAAGAGGATCGGCGTGACTAAGAAAAGGCTTAGTAGCACTCTACGATGCTAGTCCTACTTTTAATCTCTGCAAATCGGCACGAGCAGGAAACAGGTGATTAGCGCCGATCTTGCAAACTGGGGTAAAAGGATGATTCTTGGGAAATGATGCAAAAGGGAATTTCTCTGCTCATGAAGAGGGACTTGATGGGAAATCTTGTATGGTTCACTGTAGAGGTCCTCCAGGATGGTGGAATGGGGAGTACAGGGATAGTGACAAAATGCTATGTAACACGGCTCTGGTAAGTGCCCGTGGAGTCCTCATTATTATTAGAAGGTGATGAGGTTATCCCATCATCTGTCGTTGGTTGGTCACTGGTTGTCTTCGAGAATTCTCCAAACTCTTTTCTGACATACCTAAGTCCTACATAATGAGGCAATTCCTCCACTTTGATGAGATTCACAATGCCTTGGCCATTAATTCCGAAGCCCTTTCCTTGATACCCCATCTTCTTCAAAAATTTTGATCCAATTCCTATAGTATGTTTCTCAAAAGTAGTGAAAACATCACCATAAAAAGAACATGAAATTGAAGGATCACTTTTTACCTCAAGCCTATCATTCTACAACTTTTCCAAGGCTTCCTCTTGAGCTTGTAGCTGATGTCGCAACCTTTGTTTCTCCTTTCTTGCTTCTTTTAGGAATCTTCTTAGTTCAACATTCTCTTCCTAGAGGCTTTGGTTCATTTCTTCGATTTCTTGGAGCCATGGAGTATTTGTTGTCCTCCTTATTTTTGGTAAAACACCTATTGAAATGTTTGTCTCATCACCTGAATTGGAATCCAAGTCGATAGGTCCATCTTTTGCAATCCCAAGAGCTACAATCTTCATTTCATCACCTGATTCTTCCTAGGTCAATTGTTCCAACACGTAAAAATCTCGTCGCCATGATCTTCTCATCATCCCCTCATTCAGATTCTTGGTCTTGTTGAACAATTTCAACTATCTTCTGCGTCTCTTTTCTATTGCTCCTCTTTGGCCTCAATTCCATATGCAATTTCTAGCAATGTTCCTCATCATGCCCTTCTTTCTCACAATGAGTGCAACAAGGCTTTGCTTCCTTTCTGTTAGTTGTTGTTTTCCTATTTGGGCGGTCTTCTTGCTCATGCTCCCCCCTGTTTTCAAGATGTACAACCTTCACACTAGCTTCATCAAGAGTTTTAGGTTCAAATAATAACAATGAATGACGCAAATAACTATGCAAAGAGCCAATATATTTCATCAATGTCTCAAGAGTGTCTAGTGGAACATTCAATGCTAATGCTTGTTTCCTAAAATCCTTTGTAAAATTCTGAACAGTTTGACCTTTACTCTATTTCAAATGTTTCCATTTCATCATGGCCTTTTGTCTATAACCCAATGGGTGAAATTGTTCTCTTAAAGTAGAAATGAACTCAAACCAAGATGAAAAAATTTTGCGACTACTCTTACCACCTTTCTACAATTTTCCTTCACACCAAATGAGAACAGTGCCACTCAATTGAAGGGATGCTATATGGATACTGGCTTCATCCTCTTTGATTCATTGTATGCATCTATATACTTCAACTTGTCTGGTCTAGATATCTATCTTTTCTGCATTAGATTCTCCACTAAACACAGGTAGATCAAACTTGATATCTAGCTTGAAAAAGGATTTCTTATGAGTTTTTTTGCCTCTAGAATGACGAGAAGAGAAAGAAGAAGAACTTTCACTAGAAGATGGAGAGGGGGGTTTAGGAGGCTCTTCTCCTCATCCTTCATGATTCACCGAGGCATGATCATATGGTCCTTCTTCTTTGGTTTCGCCATTGTCTTCTCATACTCTGCAAACAATTTATCCATTTTTACTTCCATGGCATAAAAGGCCTTACAATAGTTTCTCTCTTCCTACAACCGAGCATCTTCATCTACCATTTTTCCTCTTCGTGTCACACGCATTGCTTCTGGATCAAAGGAATTAAGTTTTCCTTGACCTGTTATGCTCTTAACCTACAAAAAGATACCAAAATACAGAATATGCGAAGAAAGATACCCAGAACATAGAATAGTGAGAGACAACAGCAAATATTTTATTATTCAGAATGCAATGTTCACTGGCCTCTTCGAGGGGGCAACCACCAATAGAGCAGAGCTCGATACAAAAATAAGACACAATGCTCCTCGCAAGGAGTCTCTATCCTTTATATATGACTCATACATGCAATACCAAGGATCAATACCATGGGTTTTATTAATACCATCTATCTAATACTACGGCCCATTTGCAACTAACTGTGGTCCCGTCATTAATTGCGGGTTAACCACTTACAATTATTAATTTGGGCTTTATTGACTCTTGACTATGACTCGATCCCATTACATAAATAAGGGGGTTAGGGTGGGACCCTAACATGCCCTCCCCCTTAAGACTAGCCTTGTCCTCAAGGCTGAAGCTGCGGAAACTGCTGAAGAATAGTGGCTGGTTCCCAAGTTGCATCTTCCGGAGAGGTGTCTTTCCACTTGACGAGGACTTCCCTAATCATGCGGCCTCGCAGGTGCCTGTCTCGTGTGTCTAGGACCTGTTCAGGTTGGAGCCAGATTGATCCTTCTTTGTCCAATTCAGGTAGACTGGTTTGAATTCCGCAATTGTTCCCAATCAATTTCTTGAGGCATGAGACATGGAAAAATGAATGGATTTTTGCAGTAGGTGGCAAAGCCAACTTGTAAGCCACTTCTCCAATGCGCTGAAGTACTTGATATGGTCCGTAGAATTTTGGAGATAGTTTCTGACAACCCTTGTCTTTGAGTGATGTTTGCTTATATGGTTGCAGCCTCAAAAAGACCTGATCCCCTTCTTGAAATTGGCGCTCTGAGCGATGCTGGTCTACCTGTTGCTTCATGCAGTTTTGAGCTTGATGAAGATTCTCTCTAAGATGGGCGAGCATGGTTGCGCGGTGTTGTAGGAGTTGATCCACTGCTTGTACCTTTGAGCACCCCTTGATATAAGAAGTAGGGGAAGGAGGGAGTTGACCATATACTGCTTCATAGGGAGTCATTTTGGTGGTGGCATGATAGTTGGTGTTATACCACCATTCAGCCAGAGGTAACCACTGTACCCAAAGATGTTGCTTTTCTGAAGTGAAACACCTAAGGTAGGTTTCCAGACATTTGTTGACGGCTTCAGTTTGACCATCTGTTTGTGGATGATAGGAAGTACTGAGTTTTAGTTGAGTGCCTTGTAGCCTGAAGAGTTCCTGCCAAAAATTACTGGTGAAGATCGGGTCGCGATCGGACACAATAGAAGTGGGCATGCCATGCAATTTGAAGATCTGATCCATGAAAGATTGAGCGACCAAAGTTGGTGTAAACGGGTGGGGTAGGGCGCAGAAATGAGCATACTTCGAAAGTCTGTCCACAACCACCATGATGACTGACTTGTTTCCTGACTTTGGAAGACCTGTAATGAAATCCATAGAAACCTCCGTCCAAATTGATGTCGGGATGGGCAACGGTTGTAATGTGCCTGGTGTGTTGATGGTCTCCCCTTTGTGGCGTTGACAGACATCGCATTCTACTACGAAAGTAAGGATGTCCTTTTTCATGCCTGTCCAAAAAAATGATCTTCTGGTGCGAGCATACGTCTTTTGAAAGCCTGAATGTCCTGCAATGGGGGATGAGTGCAATTCTGCCAAAATGCGACTTTTGAGGGTGGATGTTGGTGATATTACGACTCTGTCCCTGTAGCGAAGAATCTCATCCTGCCACGAGTAGCCCTTGGTGGAATTTGGATCTACCTGCAATTGAGAAATGAGTTGGGAGAGCCCGGGATGTGAAAACCATTCCCTGCGAGCCTCTTCAATCCATTCTGGAATGGGGAGGGAAATTGCTAGCAGAGTACTTTCCTCCTCAAATTAGCGAGATAATGCATCTGCTACATGATTGTCTTTCCCTTTCTTGTAAATGATCTCATAATCATATCCCAGCATTTTGGCGAGCCATTTATTTTTTGTGGGGAGGATAGGCATTGCTCCAAAAAATATTTAAGACTGTGATGGTCTGTGCGGATTTGGAAACGTCGCCCCAATAAGTAAGGTCGCCAGGTCTCTACTGCATGTAAGATGGCCATCATTTCCTTCTCGTAGGTAGATTGGCCCAGATTCTTCCCACTTAGTTGTTGGCTTGTGAAGGCCAAAGGTCGCCCTTCCTGCATTAAGACCGCCCCAATACCTATACCTGAAGCATCACATTCAATGACAAAAGATTTGGTGAAGTCAGGGAGTGCTAATACTGGAGTGGAACACATGGCATTTTTTAGAGCTGTAAATGCCTGTTGTGCGTCCTCATTCCAGAAGAATGAATATTTATTCAGGAGTTGAGTGAGGGGCTTCGCTATGCGACCATAGTTGCGGAAAAATTTACGATAATAGCCTGTGAGACCCAAAAATCCTCTCAAGCTCTTCAAGGTCTTAGGTTGAGGCCAATCCTGCATTGCCTGGATCTTTTTGGGGTCCACCTTGACACCTTCACGCCCCACAATGTGGCCCAAATACTCAACTTCTTCCATGCCAAATGAACACTTGGGCATCTTGACAAATAATTTATGCTTGCGGAGCAGTTGCAAGAGTAGATCTACATGCTGAAGATGTGCGGCCCAAGTGCAACTATAGATGAGGATGTCATCGAAGAAGACAAGGACAAATTTCCTGAGATATGGTTTGAGAATGTGGTTCATAAGGCTCTGAAAAGTAGAGTGGGCATTACAAAGACCGAATGGCATGACCAGGAACTCATAATGGCCTTCATGAGTTCTGAAAGCAGTCTTTGGAATGTTGACTTCCTTCATGCGAATTTGGTGGTAGCCCGAGCGAAGATCCAGCTTAGTGAAGAATTGAGCCCCATTGAGTTCATCCAGCAAATCGTCAACCACCGGGATGGGAAATTTATCTTTTACTGTCAACCTATTGAGGGCCCTGAAGTCTGGACACATCCGCCACTCCCCATCTTTCTTTAGCACCATGACCATCGGTGATGAATAAGGACTAATGCTGGGACGAATGACACCTGCTTCAAAAAGTTCCTGGATTATTTTTTCTATTTCATTCTTTTGGGTGAACGGATATCTGTATGGGCGCACATTTGGGGGTTAGGCCCCTGGAACCAAGGTGATGCTATGATCATGTTCCCCTCTCGAGGGTGGAAGCTCATGAGGCTTGTCAAAGACCGGCAGATGGTTATTTAAAATCTGTTGCATCTCAGGATGAATCGGCAGAGACTTGGTTTCGACTGCCTGGATGGCATTAAATTGAGCTATAACTCCATGATGGCCCTTTTTTAGCAATTTTTCCATCCTATGTGAGCTGATGATAAAGGGAGCTCCCGCTTGGAGTCCACGGAGGGTATGTGTGGAGTTGTTCTGCTTAAAACTCATATATAACTCCTGGAAATCCATTGTGATTGGCCCAAGAGTGCGAAGCCATTCAACACCGAGGACAATGTCGCACCCTCCCATGTGTATGGCAAACATGTGGGTCTTCAACTGATAATCCCCCATTTGAAGTTTGACATTTTCACAGCGGCCTTCACATTTCATTGTGCCCCCATCCGCAATTTGGACTTGAAAGTTAGAAACTGCTCGTACAAAACAATGCACTGCTTCCGCGACTTTTTGATGGATGAAATTATGTGTACTTCCACTATCAATCAAGACTACTACTGGGCGATATTTAATAAAACCTCTGATTTTGAGAGTTTGAGGTGAAGAAATCCCTGCCAAAGCATGCAGCGAAATAACTGGTTCGTCGGGGACATTATCCTTTTGGTTGTCCTCTTCCACCACCTCATGTTCCTCCAGTGGTGGATCTTCCTCCGATGAGCTGTAATCAGTGGCATCAATTTGAAAAAGATTGGGCTCCTTGCATTTATAACCTGGGGAGTATTTTTCATCACAGTAGTAACATAATCCTTGCTTTCTTCTTTCGGCCATTTCTGCCGGTGACACCTTTTGAACCTTAAGTGTTTGAGTCGTGTTGTGAGCCTATGGGGGGCGACCCTTAGCGGTGAAATTTGGGCGATTGCACTGAGCTGCTAATGCACGTTCCACGTTACGAGATACCTTACACGCCTCCGTCCATGTGGGAGGGTGGTGCAGTAAGACGTGGGCTTTTATGGCTTCTTTAAGACCGCTGATAAAACATTCCGTGTAGAACACATCTGAGAGACCCCTAGTGCGGAAGGCTAAGGCTTCAAAGGCTGTAATATATTCATCCACTGTGCCAGTCTGTCGGAGCTTAGTAAGACGACCCAAAAAAGAATATTCCTGGTCAAAGCGTTCTGTAAGAGCTTTTTTGAAGGAGTTCCAAGTCCTAAAAGGTCCATTGCAATGTTGATGCCATTCCCACCATTACCACCTTTCATTGTCCAAGTACATGCTCCCCACCATAAGCTCAGTCTCATTATCTAAGATGTTATTCAGATTGAAATACTGCTCCATTTGTGCTATCCATGCTGCCGGGTGAGAACCACCAAATTTATGCATATCCAAATTGGGAGGTCGCGGACGGGATTGTTGGTGGGGGCCCCCGAGGTGAAGAGAGTGCCTAGAATCACCCTCACTGTGTCCATTGCCAATATACGCCTCCTCATGGGCTTCCTCCTTGCCCGTCGAGATTATGATCGGGATCATGCTATTTAGTCGGTCAAGCTGAATGTGGAGGGATTTCAAGGATTCTTCAAGTTTGTCCATCCTTCCATTGGCCATAGCTTGAGCTCTAGTTTCTACCATGCACCGACCTGATGTTCTTGAAAATTGGGACCGCCTAAAAAAAAATTTCACTAAGAATTGAATGGTACCACCGTGCTTAGCTCGTCGTCCTGATTCTGATGGGCTAGATCACCAATAAGCGCCCCGGAGATCTCAGACTTTTTTTACCCTTTTTTTTTTTTTTTTCTTTTTTTTTTTTTCTGAAAACTCCTAACGGAGTTTTACTCCTTCCTTATGAATACTGCAATTGCCAAATCCTCAAAATGTCAATGCGGCCAAAAGTCTTGCGAAAATTATACCCCGGTATAGGAACCCCACACAACTACTCAGATTTGGTGGATCTGAGAAATCTGAATGGCGGATCGGATAGCTCTGGGCGGCGGAACCGACTGCTGCTGTGGATCTGATGGATCTAATAGATCAGAATGGCTGGTCTGCTAACTCGGAACTGCGGGACTGATGTCTGCTGCTGCTGCACCTCTTTGCGCGCTGATCTGGCAGAGATGATGCGTGATCCCCAGATAGAAAAGAGAACTATGGTCTCGAGGAGTGTCAGGTGCTACAAATCGCAATATATATAAGGGTCTGACAGTGGTACTCGGCCCAATGTTTCAGGGCTCTAACTAAGGAGGATCAACCGTACCCTTAGCCGTACAACCCGACTACCTTATCGTACGGGCGAGTAATCTCTCTGAATGTTGTTCTCGATGTACTGTAGCAGCAAGACGGCTGACGGTTTATCTATGGCGAGGTTGCAGAGGAGCTAAGGGGCTTCCGATATACCTAGAAGGTACTTGGAAGACAGTCCGTACGCGGTTTGTCTAATGCGCTACTACTCGAAGGGGTACCCACAGGGGTTACAAGGGAGTCCAACAAACATGACCACCTCTTGTATTTCCTGCATGCATGCCTCCCCAAATCCGCAAGTTTATGCGCTCAACGACAGATCCCGTGGTTTAAAGACGCCGGAACACGTCTCTAGCCAAAAAAAATTTGCTAAGAAATGGAGATCCCACTGGCCCTGGAAAGTGCTCTGATACCACTTGTTATGCTCTTAACCTGCAAAAAGATACCCAAATACAGAATATGCGAAGAAAGATACCCAAAACATAGAATAGTGAGAGACAACAACAAATATTTTATTATTCAGAAAGCAATGTTCACTGGCCTCTTCGAGGGGGCAACCTCCAATAGAGCAGAGCTCGATACAAAAATAAGACACAATGCTCCTCGCATGGAGTCTCTATCCTTTATATATGACTCATACATGCAATACCAATGATCAATACCATGGGTTTTATTAATACCATCTAGCCAATACTACGGCCCATTTGCAACTAACTGTGGTCCTGTCATTAATTGCGGGTTAACCACTTACAATTATTAATATGGGCTTTATTGACTCTTGACTATGACTCGATCCCATTACATAAATAAGGGGGTTAGGGTGGGACCCTAACATGACCTCTTTGGAGCTTTGCCCTAGTTATCATATATTTGCAATTCACATCAATAGAAGATCCGCTCTAATACCAAACTTGATCTAGATCTTTTCACTTCAAAGATGCATACACAATTTCTCTTAAAATAAAATGTAGTCATAAGATGCATACACATAAAAGACGTGGAAATAAATGACGACCATGAGAAGAAAAGACATAGCAGGTTGAGAACGAAGTTCACCCAATGTGGGCTACGTCTCTGGGATCTACTCAAAGTGGGGAGGCCTTTTTATTCAATATTTAGAAAAAATCAAATTACATGTATGTACAAAAGGCACCTTATACCTCCACTTCTGGGGATGACCTGAAAATTCACACCTTTGCTGAAGAAATGGAATGGACTGTTGAATCCCTGGCGTGAAATTGTTTCAAATGACTATAAACTCGACCCCTTTCTACTTCGGTCAAAATTTGGAACCTCAGAAATATCAAAGATTCCTCAAAGATCCCTTCTCGCTGGTTGACTAGAATTATGCTTCTCATATGACATATCTGACTTCACCGTTGTGCTCCTTGCGAAAAACTGAGTAAAATGAGTATAGAGTCGACCTGGTTCTAAAACTGTCAAAATTTGACCCTTGGGGAATCTTTTAGATTCCTCATGATTCCACAAACATTCATCTCTACAAGTTGACTGAATATTTTCTGCTCAGATGATAAATCTAATCATGTTATCAGACTCTTGGTGAAGTTCTGGTTCGTTTGAGTAAAAACTTGGCATAATTTTGTTTGTGTCAAAATTCAGTTCCAAAAAATCTAAAAGATTCCTTCAAAATTCCCTTCATCATGGTTCCACAAGTTCAAGGTTCCACTGCATCATGGTTCCACCATCTATTCAAAGTTCCAACACGTCATGGTTCCACCACCTGCCATTGTTCTATTGGCTCTCGGCTCCCTCGTGGTTCGTCTAGTCTCTCATGTGTTGTCGGATGAAGAGGATCCTTCATATGTTTAGGCACCAATGAGTAAGTCAAGAGCTTATCAATTGGGAGATCAGTCAGCGCATGAAATTAGATATTTTTTATTGGTGGGTCCATTAGTGTTCAAAACCCGTCGAACCCATTTATTACATGTACCTCCCGTCATTATAACCACAAATATAACGTATAACCAAAGTTTAATTCCATCATTGTTGGAACCATATACACATGGTATATTATAACCAAACTTTTTGACCACTAATTAGGCTTTGCCATGTTTAATGGTCATTGGTCACACGTTATAATGACCCCAAGTTCTTTTTTTCATTTGTTGAATGTGGTTAATAAACAGTATGGCCATATCTAACAAAAAAAATTTATGCCATTTAATACGGCTTACCAACATTTCAAAAATATGTTCGTTGGTTTTCATTTGACCTCCAAACTTAGGCTTAGGTGGTTGTTAACTTAATAACCCTTTATTTTGAATTTTGGTTATTATATTATTATTATTATTATTTTAATATTTTGTTTTGTGTTTTGTGTAAGGAAAGGAGGTCAATGTTGGTGTGCCATATGTCAAAGGCTCATTGGTCATTTCATCGCCACATAAGAAAAGCGGGTTCCACATTCCCTTATGGCTTGCAAACTTTTGATGGTCATAAAATGGTCATACGACTCCAATTGAGGTGTCATTCACGTCGTTGGGTTCGTAATGACGAACACTACCACCTGTTATCAATATTGGTGAGATATGGAACGTTGAGATTTATCTCAAAAGTAGTTTTTCCTTCTCTACCCATTTAATTAAATTGATCAATTAAATAAATGTCATATGAAATGAGTTATGGGTTATTTTGGGCATCCCATGATATTTCTAGAGAGCTTACTGACAAGGTAATAACTCCATAGCTAAGTAGGCATGAATCTCCATAGTTAAGAATCTTGTCACATGCTTTTCTATATATATATATATATATATATATATATATATATATACACACACACACACACACATATACTTTTTATAATTAATAATAGCAATAATTTAAAATAAGGTTATAATTTAGTTAATCATTATGATTTTTTTATTCTTTTCCAATGTGAAATATATCATGAAATAAGTGTTTTGATGCATATGATGGATTGATGTTTATTGCCATTTATGAACCATTTAATTTATATAATTTGATAATAGTGAAGTATTTTTGAAATTTAAATGGAAGTATAATGTAAAATAAATTAATTTTATAAATAAATAAAGCTTTTTTAAAAACACAAACTTAATAACCTCGATCGGGGTGTTGGCCCTAAGGAAATCAATTATTGGTGACAGGGGTGTTAATACTTTAGGGAAAGTGGAGCGCAATATGGGGAACCATTGGAACGTTCGACACTCGAATTAATGCTATAAGTGTAACAACCCAAAATTGAAATATACAACTAATTAGATCAATTATGTCATTTATAATCAATACACAACTATTCAAGTAATTAACATAGAATTTCGAAAAACATTAGTAGAGACAACTTACTTGTAGCGATGATATTCCTCACTTGTGATTTTAGAGTTGAACGTTATTTGAATCTTACCAACTGCAACAAAGTTTTAGGGATGACTCTCCACGCAACCATAGGTTTAGATGCACATAATATTTCTACATTCAGCCACCCTCGAGACCTCAATCAACGTACTACTCTCAACAGTCTTCTCCCGAAGAATTATCATCTCATTCTCCTCTTTGTCTATTAAATAGAACCAATTGTTCCAAAAATGGAAGGAAATTGGAAAGGGATCTACATGCACACAATCCATGTGTCAACATGCAACTTTTATTTCTTTGTTTTAAGTTTTACTTAATTCAATACTTCTCTTAATTTAACTCTTTCTTATTTTATTCCTTTTCACTTTTTGTTAACTTTACTTATTTTTACTATTTTTATAGTTTACTATATATATATATATATATATATATATATATATAGAGAGAGAGAGAGAGAGAGAGAGAGAGAGATACAACTCTAGTCTATTATTACTATTTTTTTTTGTAAGCTTGGCAGAACCTTTTCATTCATATTCTTCAAAAAGTAGGTTACAACCATAATTCAAGGAGTTCAGTGGCCTCAACCTGCCCAGAGGGAAACCAAGTATGTTGGCCACCGAATAACATTATAAACCATCTAGAAACATAAAATTTTGAGTCTGTCTAACAGTGCCTTATATGACTGAATGCCTTGAAACCTGAATCTAAGAACTAAGTAACTGAAACATAATAACCTAGAAGGAAGATTTACCATATAGAGTTAAACAAAATTTCAAACCAAGTAAAACCAAGCATACTGTTATTCATTAAAGGAATCCACTAGAGATGTATATTTTTCACTTGAACCCGGTAATCGGACTAGGGAAGGCATAGAATGTGGTTTTCAATGCGGTTGAGGCAGACATTCTACCACTGAATTTGGAACTGAATAAGCTAAAATTCCTTTTGGATTTCTGGAAGATCAAGATCAGACTTAAGGAGCCAGCTGGAGGGTTCATTATGGCCTTGGCCACAATGTTCTTCATTAACCAATAGAGGTGAGTAGTCTATTTGAATTGAGGAGTACGACCTCTGAAATGGCTAGGGTCAGGGACCAGGTCTCTCCAATCTTCTAATTGAATCTCTGCTTCTGCCTGTTGGTTAAGATTTCTCTCCCA
The DNA here is from genome assembly GCA_031772625.1 of Pinus tabuliformis. NCBI lineage: Eukaryota > Viridiplantae > Streptophyta > Pinopsida > Pinales > Pinaceae > Pinus > Pinus tabuliformis. The sequence continues at coordinate 621,113,486 of CM062810.1, forward strand.
ATTTGAGATAAGTTTTAGGACCTGAGATGGGGTACCTATCTGTTAAGATTGGGTTGCGTCATGGATTAGCCATGAGGCTAATTTTCGGCCCCTACCTCTCAGTTGGCAGGGCTGAGCTGGACTATTATCACCACATATTATTTACTACTTTATTTGTTTACTATTATTATATTTTCTTCATTATTTATTATTTATTTAATATTATTATATTTTCTTTTTTATTTATTATTTATTTACTTATATGTTAATATTATTTTATTTTATTGTTATTATTATTAGGGGGCATTACATACTCCCTCTCTTTAGAGAAATTTGTCCCAAAGTTAAGTTGAATATTTTAAATTTTATTTTATTTTATTTAGTTATTTATTACTTCACATTTACCCTACACCCTCTGCTGAACTAGTATAACTAGTAGTCATCGAAAGTTTTCACATCACTGGGGAAATCCCAAGGAATCTCTGTCATTTTTCCCAACTTTCGAAACTAGCCATAAAGCCTCATTAGTGTGTACCATAGCCCAAGGTTGCCCCCAAGGCTCGTATCTAGCTCATACCTCATCTTCCCTAAGACAGACACCCGACTCAATACTCCATGCAGTAGTACTCTAGGCATATTGAATGGTTGGCCCACTCTCTCCACACTCACTAAGGTGCACAACCCCATGCATCGAAGTCCTTACACCCCCACTAGACTTTGGCATCCCAATCTAATATTAGGGACTCGACCTCCTCAAGATGCTCCCATAACCCCCCAAGAGCTATCCATCAAGAGCTATACAAGACAAAGGAACCACTAGCATATGTAGTGTTGATTGAGTATGTCTCCATCCCATATGATGTTATATATTCTCCCTCGTAGGTATGGGCTCCCACGACATCATCAAATAAACCGACCCTCTCGGCTCATTTGTGGATTTATTTTCAATCATCACCTCTCAACATGTAATCAATGCATTAGTTATATCACCATAATATCAAAAAAAAAAAAATCCACATGCTAACTCTCACATGTCATCATGGAAGTACACACCATTATCACAAAATATATAAACACCACATGTGCATGACATCATTAACCTTTCATTAGAAACTTTGTCTCATTTACCAGATATTGTCACATAGTAAAACATCATTACAACTTATACTTCAACATTTCCAAATTGACATAAACAAATAATTAAAACTATAACTTCTTATAAAAAAAACCATATGAAGAGAAAATTTGGCATTTAAAATGTAAGACATTTTATTATATTGAATCATTCCAACATATACATAAATTATAATACCACTTAAAATTAACTTAAACATACCTACATATGAAATAAGAATTTTAATATTATTTAAGGTTTACCTAAACTTAAAATGAGCAACATAAATATTATTAAAAAATTGTCTTATCGCTTAAAAATAGTAATGCCTTTCCTCTTAAAGTAGATGGGGGCAATTATAAATCTAGACTATGTTAGAGGGAACAATTATCTTTCCAATACACACATAAATATTATTATGCTTACTTAATAGGAAAGTTGAAAAAAATATTATTGATATAAAAATAAGTTTTATTTATAAATTAAAATGTTATTATTGGAAATTTATCATTTATATGATTAATACTACCTTATCAAGATGAATTCCCTCTCAAAAAATTGTTAAAAAAAACATTAAAATAACTTAAAAGATGAAAGCATGAAAAAAGAAGTTAACCTCTTGATACACTTCAATTCAAATTAATTTGGTAACATTTATTTATTAACACAACATATATATATATATATATATATATATATATATATGGTGGTTAAAAAATCACTATTATATAAACCTGTTAAATATTTCTCCCCAAACAAATTGTGTTGACTATTAACTATTTTTATCATATGCCTTTTAAGCATTCAATGTTTTATTAATCATCCCAATAACTTTAAAAAGGTTGGCACATAATCTTAGGCTAAAATTCTCATGAATATTTGAACAATTATAACTGAAGGTTGCATGAATCATTAAAAATGCATGCATCCATGTAGCGAAGGACAAAATCGACACAACTTAAATCCTTGTAGAAATGGTACTTTCCACATTGGAAAACAAAACAATGGTTGTATGACTAATAGGAGGTGCCTTGGCCAATTACTTTAATTCCCACATATCCTTTACTTAATGAATATACTTTCACTCGCTAAAGATAGTGGAAATCCATATGGTCACTATAGTTATCTGTAATGACGGATGAAAATCGAACCTCGATCGATCGTAAATTCACTAAACACAGGGAATTTAAAATACTAATAATATTCAAGAAACTATATGGACAAGACATCACCAAATATGGGTTTTCTTTTCTCATAAAGCACCATGGAGGCCACAGAAAAAGGCCCTAAAGTTTGACTGTTACTCTGATGGTTGATTTTTTTAGGTTGAATCCGGGAGGTCATATGTAACGACCTTACATAGAGCGGTTCTATCCACTAAGATGAAACTAGAATCATATCCTCTGGTGCTTCTGCCTAGGTCTTCACAATCCCAATGGCCCCCTCCTTCATTCATCCAAAATAAAAAATTATGATATATTTGGAGTTCGTATAGAATTACTTTAAATTAATATTAGAATAATATTTTATGGGGTAGCATGTATAATTATATTAATATTTTGTAAAGAATAGACATGCAATCTAGAAGTCAGACTAAGTTAAATAAATAATGATACTTATAGTAATGATCTGATAATGACATCTAAGACATTTACTAAGGCATTACAAACTCATGTGCATGAATTTGCTTATGTTATTTTATGCAATGGATCGATAAGATTGTGAAATACACAGACAAAGAAGCAGTAAAGAAGCATAATAGACAACACACATAAACATAGAAAATTTAATAAGGAGTTCACCCAATACTCCTGGGCTACATCTCCTGGTCCAACCTTCAGTGGTGGCCTCTCTATTATGCCTTCAAGCAGAGTTTTACAACGTGTGAGCTCCATTTGAGACTCAACACACAACAGATACAACAGCAAGAGTTTGCTTGAACCTCTCAAGCCTCTCTGAGTACACAGACTCTCTCAATCACTCTCTGTCTATGTCTTGGCACTACCTCAGCACGGCCTACTTTATCTTTTATTTTCTATGGCTTTAAAGCCAAATTGCGCTGCCTGTTCGTTTCAGCTTATCGACTTTCTACCTCCCTGACCTCTGTCCACTCAGACCCCTTTCTAAGCGTTAGAAATCATTTCTAAATGCTTCCAGGGATGGTGGCCACCTGTACTGTAATGGAATAGGTGATCGGGCCTTCGAAATCCTTCGAAATCCCAAAAGCGGTCATTCTCTGTTAACATCGGAAAATGCATTCAAAACTGTGAAATTCCGCCAAAACATTGTTCATTTCGGACTTCAAAAGTCCTTAAATCTAGTCTATTTTCCTATCGAGTCTGTCCTCAATCGCTATCACAAGTCGCTTCAGCCTTGTTCCTTTGCATTTTAAAAAGACGTTAAAACTATGAAAATAATGTAAAAACAGCTCCCTCTGAACTTGAAACAATATATATTTCCATTCACGAACCCTTTCGGGTCTAGTTTATTGCATTGGCGCTTTATCCTTCACATTTCGTTTAATAAACGAAACATGCGAAAATACATTAAAATGCCCTTTCTGCGGATCTCAAATCTTATGCAATAATGTTTATATAACCATCAGGTCTGGCTGCTCTCATCGCATACATATATATGTATAAGTCCTGCTCCTCTGTGTAGCTCTGATTGCGATATTGCAATGCGATTGATCACAATCGCATATCGCGATAACCCCGATCCATTATAAGCGCTCTATTGTGGTTGTCGATTTCGATGTTGCAATGCAACATGGGCCATCGATCTACATGCTTGATCGATGGTCCTCGTTGACTCCGCCAATCGCCATCGCAACTCATATATGATATGCACCGATATCCTCCGTCTTCCTGTGCCGATTGCGATTTTCCAATCAGATCTAGACTGTTGATCGGCTAGATCTAACGGCTACTATGCATTCATTGTTCAAGCCTCCACTGCTATGTTTTTCACTATTTTCTCTATGTTTTCACTTCCTGATAGTGTTTTTCCACCTTTTGGAGGGTTCCCCTTATGCAATGATTTTGATATTTTAAGCATTTTTAAGAGATTTTGAAGATTTAGAGAGTATTCTAGGATCCATTTGGATCATGCCTTCCCACTGAAAAGGCTTTTGGACCACCAAAAGTTGGTTTTCAAGCATCGCTCAAGTGAGGATACAACTTCCTCACTTGCCCAATCTCTATCCATTTCGCACTACTGGGTTTTGAACCTTGGAGCCCAATTCTAAGGTACTCCACATCCCCTCTGCGCGTGGTTCTCACCTTCCTGTCCACAACTGTATCTTCCTGCAACTCATTGAGATATTCAGGCAACAGATCATTAATGGAAGGCAATTGACTTTGCTCTTTGGGATCTTCAATTAATGAAGGTTCAAATAGTCTTAAGTTTTCTGCATTTACCACTGAATAGATGTGCATGTATGCTAGCAGATCAAGGCAGAAAGTGTTCTCACCAATTTTCTCATGTACCTTAAAAGGCCCATACCTTATTGGCTTCAGCTTCTTTCCTTCACCTTGCATTCTGTCCTTGCTGATATACAGCCAGACTTGATCACCAACTTGGAAGCTATGCTCTATCTGATGCTTATCATGCCTTGCCTTGTACTTGGCTTGGCTCTTTTCCAGTTGTTCCTGCACTGCTTGGTGAATTTGTTGGATTTGTTCAATGAACCTGGTTGCTTTGTCCACATTGTTGTGTCCATCAACCACTATGTCCTTTTTAAAGACAAAATCCAAGGGAGACCTTGGTATAAAGCCAAAACAAGTCTCAAAAGGAGATCTTTGTGTAGAAGAATTCTTGGCACGATTGTAAGCATGTTGCACATAACATAAATGTTCATCCCAAAGCTTGGGATGCTTGCTGCAATAACCCCTAAGCAACTAGATCACTGTCCTGTTGACCACCAATGTTTGGCCATCTATTTGTGGATGAAAGGTTGTGATCTTTTTCAATTTGGTGTCCATCAATTCCCATAGAGTCGATCAAAACTTCCCAACAAATCGGCAATCTCGATCAGATACTATGGAAGTGGGTAACCCAAAATGCACCCAGACATGCTGAAAGAACAACTTCGTTGTTTGTTCAGCTGTAATCTGCTAGTTACAAGGTATTAAAATACACATTTTGCTGAACTTGTCCACAATAACATATAAATAGTGATGACATTTTCTAGATTTTGGCAATCCCCAACAAATTCCATGGAAGCACTTTTCCAAGGTCGAGAAGAAACTGGAAGTGGAGTGTACAACCCTAGTTTTCTATTGCTGGGCTTGCTTTTAGCACACATGGTACACCCTTTTACATATCTAGAAACTATTTCATGCATTTTTGGCTAATAGCAGTATCTATGTAGCTGTGCAACTGTTTTACTTACACCAAAATGACCTGATATCAGAGAAGTATGTGCTTCCCTAACTATGTTAACTCTTTCAATTTGTGGAATGCATAACTTTCCCAAATGATACAAGAGTTGGTCCTTAACATGATAATCCAATTCTTCTACTTGTTTGTTGTGACTTAAAGTTGCATATACATCTTTAAAATCTATATCTTGAGCATATTGTTCAATGTAGCTTTCATGCAATACTGAGTTATGCTTAAGTATAGTAGATGCATTTATAATTGGTCTGGATAACATATCTGCAACTTTATTGTGTATGCCCTTTTTATATCTGATGACTAGATGAAACTGTTGTAGAAAACCCATCCACCTATAGTGTCTTGATTGCTGCAATTTAGTTTGTGAGTGCAAATATTGAAGTGGTTGATGATCAGTATGTATAACTATTTCTTTGCCCATTAAGTAATGTTTCCACTTTTTCACACTCTGTACTAATGCATACAATTCTTTATCATGTTTGGGATAATTAATTACCGTAGAATTAAATGTCTCAGAATGGTAGCATATGGGTTTACCATGTTGCATCAACATTGCTCCCATGGCATAGTCACTGGCATCTGTTTTGATTTCAAATGGTTTTTGAAGATCTGGCAATGCTAGTATTGGTGTTGTACTAATTTTTTCTTTCAAGGTGTCGAAGGCTTTCTGTTGTTTGCCTTCCCACTGAAACACCTTGTTTATCCTGTCAAAGCATGTAAGCGAGCTACAATTAAGGAAAAGTTAGCAATAAACTTTCTCCAATATTGTGCTACTCCTAGGAAGCTTCTAACTTCTGTAGCAGAATTGGGTTTAGGCCAGTTCACAATGAATTCAACCTTAGAGGGATCTATCTTCAATTCACCACCCCCTACTATATGACCCAAATAATTTAAAGATGTTTTACCAAATTCACATTTTGATAACTTAACGTAGAGATTTTCTTTTTTCAAAACATCTAGAGTCTGCTTTACATGATTCAAATGTTCTTCCCATGTTTTACTGAAAACAAGAATGTCATCTAGATATACAATTACAAAATCATCAATAAAAGGCTTGAGTACATCATTCATAACTCTCATGAAAGTGGAAGAGCATTAGTTAAGCCAAAAGGCATAACTAGTCATTCATAGAGCCCTTGCTTTGTTTTGAAAGCAGTCTTCCATGCATCTTGCTTTGCTACTATGACCTGATGGTAACCACTACATAAGTCCAACTTGGAAAATTAAACAACTTCTTTCAGCTAATCCAATAGATCATCAATGCAAGGAAGGGGATAACGATTCTTGATCGTTATTTTATTTAGTGCTCTGTAATCAATGCATATCCTCCACAAACCAGCTTTCTTTCTCAACAACACAATTGGAGATCCACATGGTGATGTGCTTGGTCTTATGAACCCTTTTTTGAGCAACTCCTGTACCTGCTTCTTGATCTCTGCATTCTCTAAAGCGGATAACCTTTTATACCTGTAGCTGTGATTTTTGTTTCATCACCTGAGTCTGACCCCAAATCCTTCTGTATAGCAGCAATAGTCTTCTTTTTCTTGCCATCAAACTTCTTGGGTTTTAGCTCCTGATGCAAAGGCCAACAATGTTCATCATCATGTCCATCCTTCTTGCAGTGAGTGCATGAAGGTTTGGCCTTCTGTACAGCATTTGCCTTCCTCTCTTTGCATTTCTTCTTCCTCTTTTCCTTGTTCTTGCTTGCAGTGGGTTTTGATGATCCCCCAATCTCTGGGTTCACATTCTTGCCTCTAGCCTCTAGATGTGTATCCTGAACAAATACCTCATCTATGCTAGTAGGGTTAAACATGAGAATGGTGTGCCTCAAATAACTATGCAGACCACCTATATACGTCAACAAAGTTTCAGGTGAGTCTAAAGAAATGCCTAGAATTAAAGCTCTTTTTCTAAATTCTTGGGTGTAGCTTTGTACACTTTTCCCTTTTAATTGGCGAAAAGTTTGCCAACTCATCATAGCTTGCTACATATAAGCTAGTGGTTAGAACTATTTTTTAATGGTAGAAACAAATTCACTCCAGGCAGAAAGAATTTTACGATGCTTCTTCAAATCAGCTTGTGTCCTGCCTTCCCACCAGACTAAGGTAGTTCCTCCAAGGCGTAGGCTGGCCAGCTGAATTTTACTCCTGTCTGAATCAATATTCTGCACCCTGCAATACACATCAATCTGTCTAATCCAGTTATCTAGCTTTTCTGCATTTAATTCTCCATCATATATTGGCAAATCAAATTTTACATCTAACTTAATCAAAGATGTTTTCTTCTTTTTATTTTCAGGGCTATCAGGAGGTATTGATGTAGAAGGCTTTTCTCCTTTCCCTTTGCCTTTAGAATGGCCATCTAGAAGAGGTTCCTTTGTTCCTTTGTCTTGTTTGGAGGTTGAAGTATCTTCATCTCAACCTTTCTTAAATTCTCGGTACATCTCTTCTACCATGGCTCTCATGGTCATGAAACTATCCATGAACTGAGAGTTTGATTCCAAGGGAATTTCCTCTGTCATTTTCCTCCTAGGATAGACTCTACCAATTTCTGGGTTAGTTCAATTCTCCTTCTCCTAATTTGAGCTTTAACCTAGTTAGCATTCAACAATCTAGCACAAGCTTGTCTGATCTTAGCAAACCTAAAGCTCTGATACCACTTGATTTGATAATGAGATCTAAGACATTTATTAAGGTATTACAGACTCATGTGCATGTATTTTCTTATGTTATTTTATGCAATGGATCGATAAGATTGCGAAATACACAGACAAGAAAGCAGTAAATAAGCATAATAGACAACACACATAAACACAACAAATTTAATAAGGAGTTCACCCAATACTCCTGTGCTACATCTCCTGGTCCAACCTTCAGTGATGGCCTCTCTATTATGCCTTCAAGTAGAGTTTTACAACAGTGTGAGCTCCATTTGAGACTCAACACACAACATATACAACAACAAGAGTTTTCTTGAACCTCTCAAGCCTCTCTGAGTACACAGACTCTCTTAATCACTCTCTGTCTCTGTCTTGGCTCTGTCTTGGCACAGCCTCGGCACTGCCTGCTCTGTCTTCTATTTTCTATGGCTTTAAAGCCAAACTGCACTGCCTGTTCGTTTAAGCTTCTCGGCTTTCTGTCTCCCCAACCTCTGTCCGCTCAGACCCCTTTCTGAGTGTTAGCAATCACTGCTAAATGCTTCTAGGGATGGTGGCCACCTGTATTGTAACGGAATAAGTCATCGGGTCTTCGAAATCCTTCGAAATCCCAAAAGAAATCATTCTAGTTAACACAAGAAAATGCATTCAAAACTGTGAAATTCCGCCAAAACACTGTTCATTTCTGACTTCAAAAGTCCTTAAATCCAATCTATTTTCCTATCGGGTTCATCCTTAATCGCTATCACAAGTTGCTTCGACCTTGTTCCTTTGCATTTTAAAAACACATTAAAACTGTGAAAATAACGTAAAAACAGCTCCCTCCAGACTTGAAACAATATATATTTCCATTCACGAACCCTTTCGGTCCGGTTTATCGCATCGACGCTTTATCCTTCGCATTTCGTTTAATAAATGAAACATGCAAAAATACATTAAAATGCCCTTTCTGCGGATCTCAAATCTTATGTAATATTGTTTATATAACCATCGAGTTCGGTTGGTTGCATCGAATACATATATATGTATAAGTCTCGTTCCTCTGTGTAGCTCCGATTGTGATATCGTGATGCGATTGATCGCAATCGCATATCACGATAACCCTAGTCCATTGTAAGCACTCTATTGTGGTTTCCGATTGTGATGTTGTGATGCAACGTGGGCCGTCAATCTGCGTGCTTGATCGATAGTCCTCGTTGACTCCGTCGATCGCCATCGCAACTCATATATAATATGCATCGATATCCTCTGTCTACCTGTGCCGATTGCAATTTGTCGATCAGATCTGGACCGTTCATCGGCCAGATCTGATGGCTACTGTGCATTCATCGTTCAAGCCTCCGCTGCTCCATTTTTCACTGTTTCTCTATGTTTTTGCTTCCCGATAGTGTTTTTCCACCTTTTGGAGGGTTCCCCTTATGCGATGGTTTTGATATTTTAAGCATTTTTAAGAGATTTTGAAGATTTAGAGAGTATTCTAGGATCCATTTGGATCAAGTAATTAATGTAATAATTATTTGATTTTAAAATGTGTATATTACTTTAAACTTTGTTAAAAAATTATACAATTGTGTTTATTTTTTTAATAATTCTTGTTTTCCATATCATCAAAAGTAAAATTATTAATTATCTTGTATTAAAATTATTAATCATTGTGTATTAAAAAATTCTTAGATCAACGCAGATGCATGCATAATTTGGTAGTTTTTTAAGAATAATTATTTCACATCTGCTGTCACTGCCACCGCCTTGGCTCTTCAAGCTTCCATAAGTCACCACCACCTCACCGCCTGCAGAAACGAAAGGGCAACACTGCCTAAATATATATATATATTTAGTTGATATAACCCACATAAAAATTTGCTATAAATAGAAGGATCGTGGAGAGACGGAGATCATCCACTCCGGATTTTTTTATTATTGGTGTAATTGAACAGCTATAGCTACGGTTCTCTGTGTTTTTCCTGATCTCCTCTATATTTTTGTTCTTTCATTTGGTATCAAAGCTAGTTTAGAGTTTGTTGGAAGTCTTTATTCCGTGAGATTCTGTGAGAAGCCATTGTTGTGTCCCTAAAATTCGTTGTTGTGTGAGGATGAACAGAACTGTTGTGCAGAGTGCTTGTGACTGAAATAGCTGGAGTTGTTTAATGTTGCATTGAAACTGTAATTGTTGTGCAGTGCTGGAATCTAAGAGTGAAGTAGAATTTATTTTGTGAGGATCCATTGTTGAGCGTGGTCGAATAGAGCTGCAATATTCTGCTGAAGATTTGTGAGGCCAGTGTGCAATGTCTGGAGGGGGCAGCGTGAAGTTTGAAGGAGTCAGAAGAAGAGATAAATCTGCCATAAGTCGCAACTACCAATGTTGTAAGCTATTCTGTCATGATAGTGCTAGTTTTTTATTGGCAGATTTTATAAGTAGAATTATTTTTCAAATTCCATGTTTGAAGGACTTCATAGAATGTTTTTTGAAATTCAAAGAATTTTCAATTGTTGAGTAGATGGGGACATTTATGTTATAAAATTTCCAACAATTTTATCTACACGTTAAAGGAAGGAATTTATATTAAACCTCTACTTGCTTTGGCATTGGATATATTTATTTTTCCATTTGAGTTTTTTTGTCTCACTGTGTGTGGCTCTACTTAACTTAGTTAAAAAAAAGTTTTTTTACCATTGTGGATTGAGTCAAGGAAGAGATTTTTTTTGGAGAAATTAAAGTACTTTGTAAACTAATTTAAAATGGCTTCAAATACCAATACTACTCAGTCAATTCCTATTTTAACTGAGAAAAGTTATGATTCTTGGTTTATTCGAATGAGAACATTGTTGCATTCTCATGATCTTTGGGGATTTGTTACTCATGGGTATCCCGAGCCTTCTAATGAGGCAACAAAGATGGCTCTTACAAATGTTGAACAAACGTTGTTGAGAGAAAACAAAAAGAAGGACAATAAAGCTCTTGGCCTTATTCAACAAGGCTTAGATGACATGATACTTTCAAAAGTATCAAATGCAAAATCTTCGAAGAAGGCATGGGACATTCTTGAATCCTGTTATCAGGGTGTAGCGAAAGTAAAGAATGTCAAGTTGTAGAATTTGAGAAGAGATTTCGAGAATCTGAAAATGAAAGACAGTGAAACTGTGGATGCTTTTATGACTCAAGTCATGAGTGTTGTTAATCAATTGCGACAATATGGAGAAGACCTCTCAAACAAGAGGGTGATCGAGAAAGTCCTTCGAAGTTTGCCAAAGAAATTTGAAGCAATTGTTGTATCCATAGAAGAGTTCAAGGACACAAGTCAAATGCAAATTGAAGAGTTGATTGGTTCGTTGATTGCACATGAATCCAGGATGTCAAGATATGATGATAGCACGTTGGAGAATGCCTTCAAAACTCAGCTTCAATTTCATAGAGGAAGAGGCAGAGGAAGATCGAGTAATAGAGGACGAGGCGACAAAGTAGCTGATCAAAGATGTCTGTGAGATAATTATGATCATGAAGAGAAATCTCAGCAACGTCCTCCTAATTTAAGGGGGAGTTACAATAGAACTTGGCATCGAGGAAATCAAAGGTATGATATGTCTAAAAAAGATATGGCCATTTTTCTACTAAGTGTTTGGAGAGGCAGGCAGATGTTGGTAAGCAATCTACACACATCTCAAAATAATTTGAAGACAGTCAGAAGCCAGTGTTTATGACTTGTAACGTGACTCAAGAATGTTCGAATGATATTTGGTTTTTAGATAGCGGCTGCAGAAATCACATGACTAGAAACAAGGATTTTCTTTCCAATCTAGACACCAGTATTCAGTCTAAAGTCAAGTTGGGTAATGATATTAAGGTATGTGTTAAAGGGAAAGGAATGATTGTTTTTTATACTAGAGATGGTGATAGAAGAACAATTGATGATGGTTATTATGTACCTAGCTTGAAATGCAATTTATTGAGCATTGGACAATTGATAGAGAAAAAGTATAGAGTGTTCTTCAATAATAATGTGTGTACTATCATTGAAAAATATCCAAGTAAGCAGCTGATAGCAAGAGTAGAAATGACAAAGAATAGGATGTTTCCACTTATAATGAGAAATGAATTGACTCCCTCCTTGAATTCTTACAAAACTAAGAATTTCGACGAGTCGTGGTTATGGCATTTAAGATATGGTCATTTATATTTTGGTGGTCTAGATTTGTTGTAGAAGAAATAGATGGTGAAAGGGTTACCCAGTATTCAACAACCGACGAGCTCATGTGAAAGTTGTATACTTGCAAAACATCATAGACAGAAATTTGTATCTGGAGTTTCATACAGGGCGAGAGCTCCATTGGAGATTGTTCACACAGATTTATGTGGACCAATGCAAACACCTTCTTTGGCTGGTAATGTTTACTTTTTGACTTTTATTGATGACTACAGTCGAAAAACATGGGTTTATCTTCTAAAACAGAAATATGAAGCATTTTCTATATTTAAAATATTTAAAGCTATGGTTGAAAAGGAAAGTGGAAATCATATTAAAATTTTGAGATCAGATAGAGGTGGTGAATATATGCTAACAGATTTCATTGAGTTTTGTCAATTGCATGGAATCAAGAGGCAGTTTACTACATGTTATACTCCACAACAAAATGGAATAGTTGAAAGGAAGAATTGAACTATTATGAATATGGATTCAAGTATGTTGAAAGAAAATCATCTACCAAATGAATATTGGGGAGAAGATGTAGCTTGTGTTGTTTATATTCTTAATAGAAGTCCGGCTAAGAGCGTGAAGGATCGAGTTCCCAAAGAAGTCTGGAATGGTAAGAGTTTTCACATATCTCATTTAATAATTTTTGGTTGTGTTGCCTATGCACATGTTCCTAAAGAAATGAGAAAGAAGTTAGATGATAGAAGTGAGAAATGCATTTTTATTGAATATAGTGACGAGTCTAAAGAAAATAGAGTTTATAATCCCATCACCGAGAAATATATTATCAGTAGAGATGTTGAGTTCAAGGAAGAAGAAGCTTGGGATGGAAGCATAGATAAATCTGTTGCAGAGACAACTGTATTATCTCATGGAGATGATAATGAAGATGAGAAAGAAGCACAAGGTGGACAACCAATTCCATATACACCTGCTGCAAGCACCTTAGTAAGGCAATCACCAAGAGTCAGTCCATTACAATTCAGAACACCGATAAATCATGAACATGACGAACCATCAGGTTATGGTGGACAACAAACAACAGGATCAGAGGTAAGTAATGATTCTAATCCTACAATAGCTACATTGAAGAATATAATTAATGGTCAGAAGACTAGAAGCTTAAAGGAATTGTATGAGCAGAATGATGAAATAGATCAAGTTTCAAATTTTGCATTACTTGCATATGATCCAGTAAATTTTGATGAAGCCGTGAAAGAAAAAGTTTGGATAAAAGCCATGGATGAATAAATTGATGCTATAGAAAGAAATAATACTTGGGAACTTGTAAATTTGCCTGAAGGTAAAAATACTATATGTGTTAAATGGATTTACAAAACTAAAGTGAATGCTGAAGGTGAAATTGAAAAGTATAAAGCAAGACTTGTAGTTCAGGGGTTCAGTCAAAAACCTGGTATTGATTATAATGAAACTTTTGCACTTGTAGTTAGACTTGACACAATAAGAATGGTATTAGCTATTGCTGCACAAAATAAATGGAAAATATATCAGATGGATGTTAAGGTTGCATTTTTAAATGGTTTTCTGGAAGAAGAGGTTTATGGGAAACAACCTCCTGGATATGAAATTGATGGTCAAGAAGATAAAGTTTACAAATCAAAGAGAGAATTATATAGATTGAAACAAGCACCTCAATTATGGTATAGTAGAATTGATGAATATCTGAATAACAATGGATTCATCAGGAGTCCAAGTGAGCCAACTTTGTATACAAAATTAAATGAGGATGGAAAAAAAATTGATTGTGTGCTTGTATGTTGATGATTTGATTTTCACTGGATATCTCTCAATAGATGATTTTAAGACAAGCATGAAAAGAGAATTTGATATGACTGATTTAGGCCTAATGAAATATTTTCTTGGTATTGAAGTAACTCAATGTGAAGATGGTATTTTCATTTGTCAATCTAAGTATGCAAAGGATATATTGAAAAGGTTCAGGATGGAAAACTGTAAGCCAGTTGTAACCCCAATTGCAATTGGTACAAAACTCAGTAAGGATGATCATGGTTCAAATATTGATCCAACCTTGTTTAAACAATTGGTTGGAAGTCTTATGTATTTGACTGCAACAAGGCCCGATATAATGTTTGGTGTAAGTTTAATTTCCATATTCATGGAGTCTCTGAAGAGTACCCATTAGCTAGTTGGAAAAAGGATTTTAAGATATGTTGCTGGAACAAGAAATTATGGTATCATGTATGCATCTCATTTAGATTTTAAACTAACTAGATATACATATAGTGATTTTGTAGGAAATATTGATGACAGGAGGAGCACATCTCTGTATGTGTTTAGTTTTGGTTCAGGTGCAGTTTCATGGGCATCAGTGAAGCAATCCATTGTGACTCTATCATCAATTGAAGTAGAGTATGTTGCAGCCACAACAATAGCATGTCAAACTATGTGGATGAGAAGAATTTTGAAAGAGTTGTTGCATGAACATAAAGAACCCACTCATATTTTCTGTGACAACAAATTTGCTATTGCATTATCAATAAATCATGTTTTCCATAAGAAGAGTAAACATATTGATACGAGGTATCATTTCATTTGAGAATTAGTAAGCAATAATGAAATATGTATGGAGTTTTGTAGATCAAAAGACCAGTTTGCAAACATATTTACAAAACCGTTGGGAAAATAATTGTTTCAAACTCATAGGGAAAACATAGGGGTATGCATGATGTAACAACATTTTGAAGTAATAGCAAAATTTTGTTCTTTTTGTGAAATAATTAAGGGGAAGAATGTAAGAATAATTATTTCACATCTACTGTCACCGTCACCGCTACCGCCTTGGCTCTTCAAGCTTCCAGAAGTCACCACTTCCTCACCGCCTCACTGCCTCCAAAAACGAAAGGGCAGCACTGGCTAAAAATATATATTTTTAATTGATGTAACCGACATAAAAATATTCTATAAATAGAAGGATCACGGAGAGGCAGAGATCATCCACTCCCAGTTTTTTATTGTTGGTGTAATTGAGCAGCTGTAGTTGTGGTTCTCTGTGTTTTTCCTGATCTCCTCTGTATTTTTGTTCTTTCAGTTTTAATGAAGACCCGAGTTATGGAAGTTGATTGATGGCCTTAAACAAAAGGTAACATATAGTTGTTTTTTTTTATTCAATATCGAAAGCATAAGAATGGTGTGGATTTTCATGGCGTTGACGACAAACATGATTAGCCAAATTTAGTGGAAATAAAATGTTATTATGTGGTAACATCCAATGCTTTTACAGTTAGGTTACATGATGCATGTCGAGTTCGATGTTGATGTTGATTGGGGATGAATGATGTTGATGTTGATTGGCAATATCAACGAGTCAATAGCAATGGCGTTGGCAATAGCGATGGCAATTGCAATTCAATAGTGGTCATGGATGGATAAGATGGGATTGTGCTTTTTTTACTTAAACAAAAATTATAATAACATATTTAGAGTATGAATGTTAGTATATTGTAGAGTTATTTGTACATTAGTATATTGTAGAGTATGTAAACGTACACATAAGAAAAATCTAAAGTGTATATTTAATGATTGAAATAAAAAGTTTATTTACTTTGTTAAAGGAAATGATATGGTATTTATTTAATAATTTATATAATAATATTTAATTTTAGAAAACATATATATAATTTTATATATTGTTAAAAAATAGTATATTGTATTTCAAAAATATATTGATAAATCTAATAAAGTAATTTTTTCAAATATATATTTAGAGGTCACACAGAGTTTGAACTCCCTCTGATACCATATGTAACAACTCATAATTTAAATATACAACTAATTAGATTCATTATGTGATTTATAATCAACCCACAACTATTCAATTAATTGACATAGAATTTCGAAAAACGTGAGCATAGACAACCTACTTATAGCAATGACATTCCTTACTTGTGATTTCGCAGTTGAACACTATTTGAATCTCGATAACCACAACAAAGTTTTGGGATTACTCTCCACCCAACCGTAGGCTCAGCTGCACATAATCTTTCTACAACTAGTCACCCCTGAGCCCTCAATCAATGTACTATTACCAAGGTTTCATTTGCCTCTCAACACTCTTCTCCCGAAGAATGATCATCTCCTTCCCCTCTTCGTCCATTAAATAGAACCAATTGTTCCAAAAACAAAAGGGAATTGGAAAAGGAACCACATGCACACAATCCATGTGTCAACATGCAATTTTTATTTCTTTGTTTTAAGTTTTACTTAATTCAATATTTCTTTTAATTTAACTCTTTCTTATTTTATTCATTTTCACTTTTTGTTAACCTTACTAATTTTTATTATTTTTATAATTTACATGTATATATATTTATTTACAACTTTCATTATTTATTAGTTTATTGATTTACTATTATTATATTTTATTCTTTATTTAGTATTTATTTACTTATATATATTAATATTATTTATTATTTATTATTTTTATTATTATTAGGGGCATTACAATAAGGATGTATGTAAGCAGTTGGAGACAGAGTTTCATAGTAGTTATGGGAGCTGAGGAGGGTGGTGATAATGTTGAGGAGTATGCATAGGCTAGTTGATTGTGCATGCCCCTTACTTCATGGTTGTTTCGCAGTGAAGTTAGTCCCAGTGACAGGGTCAGAGGTCTGATTGAGAGTGAGGGTGTGAATTTTTGGGTTTAGGACCCAGGAAACCCGACTAGTTTTTGCGCGATCAGCAGTTGCATGGTATGGACGCGCAATTAGAATGCTACTTAGTTGAGGGAGGCCTCAAAGCTTGAAGAAACTTTCCTGACGAGCTGGTAACATTTGTCCCTTCAATTCACCTTCTTTGTCCTAGAGCGGTCTCTAATCAATTCGGTAGTGTATATATCTAGCTTGGTTGGTTGCTCCTAGTGAATTTTGGGGAGTTCTGCCCTGGAGGGGATTTTTTGTTCAACTATCTTGTAGGGTGTAGGAATTTGGCTGAGAGGGGTACTCAAGTTTTGGTGGCAACTAGGAGAGTTGGTAGTGGGTGGTGTCTTAATTCTGCATTGTTTGAATGTTGCAACTTGGTACTTTGTGGAATTTTCTGGTTTTTCTTAGTCTCACTCCCTTTGGTGGGGAGTCTCTGCACACCGGTCTTTGCTATTTGTTCTTGCATGAAGTGGGCAGGGGCTAGGAAAAGTAGACACTGTGGGACTTGGTGGGTGTTTACTTGGTTTAATAAAGAGTGTAAAATGATTCGCCAAAGGGGTTGGGGCAGGCATGGCAGAGCTCCTCGGTGTGATATGTCGTCTCGAGTTGGTAGAGTAGTGGTCGAGCATGGTAGAGGTGGACACAATGGTGTGTCTGATGGAGAAATGGCCCAAGAATTTGGACCAGTGCTTGGGCTAGCAACCGCCTCTCCCTCCTTGGAATCAATAGCTAGTTAGCTCCAATTGGTCATGGAAGACTTGGGAGAGATGAGGCAACAACGACATGAAGATAGAAATGAGTTGATCACATTTTTGAATGACATCTAATACAACCAATGGGTCATGATGGATAGGATGGATTCTATCTAGTGCAGCCAATGACACACAGTGGAGCAGTTGGACCAAATTGATGAAAGCATCGATCGCTTGGAATACCATGCTCATGATGGAATTTGACCCCTAGACCCCCCAGATGTCGGGCAAGGCCTCACACCTCCAAGAAATTTCTGATAATGATTTGTTTTGTTTGTATTCCCGAATTTTTCTGGTGTATCCGTGTTTATGACTTGAGTTTTGGATGTAATGTATGACACTTTGGTTTTTGTTTTCACATAACTCTCCTAGCTAATAAATCCAGTCAAAATGCAACAAGGAGAGCAAGACAAAAATAACAAATTAAATGTAATTTTTTGAACAAATAATAAAATATTTTTTGCAAAAAAAACACAAACTTAATAAGAATTTGCTTAAAATTATTACTCATAAAAATTCTATTATATTCTAATTACTAAATAAAAAATTATTAAGAAACAAAAAAAAACAAAAAAAATAATTCTTATTAAAAATAAAAAATAATACAACTTCAAAACTATATTTATATTTATTGTATTATAGAAAATAAAAATTAGATATTTAAAAAAATAATAAAAAATAAAACATAAATATTTATATTATATATATAGATTATTTGTAGTATTTCCTGTTGCTAGCTAGAATATTCATCCAATAGAATATTTGTAGTATTTAAGTATCTTTTCTTGAAAACCAAATATTTCATTAATGAGCCTATATTGTCTTATATTTCTATTAGTTATAGAATAAGTTGATAGTAAAGACTAAATAGATATCAATTACATATTTTTATTAGTTATAAAATAATATATTTCTAAACAAGTTTAGGCTCTTGTGATTCATATTTACAAAATAAAAAAATCAGTAATAATCACATCAAGGAATATTTGTCAACGCGTTTAGAACTAACCAATGTTTAGTGTGGTTTATCATCACCACAAGATGAAGATTTAGATAGATAGAGATATCCTTTGGCTATAAAAAAACACTTACTTTTGACTGGGTAAAAAATAGGTGAAGAATTAAATTGATCATAATTTAAATATTTAAGTGAAATGTATATAAATAGATATTAATATTATCTTTTCCTTTTCTTAAATAAAATTTGAATTTTTTTACTTAACTAAAAAAATTAATCTTTTAATTATAATTTAAATAATTAAATATATATAACTTAAAATCCTACATTCCAAGCTAACTTTTGACTTGACTATGAAATATGAGAAATATATATATAGGGATGAAATATTAGGGCACATTTGAGGCTAGGGATTATTATCAAAGTAAAGGAAATTTATTCTTATTACAAAGCTTAATAAATGAGAAAGTCGACTAAATTATAAATCCGTAAATCAAAATAAACTAAGATCCATAAAAATATAATATATAAAATATAAAAAGGAGAAGGGAAATAAAGAGGAATGAATAAACCCAAAGGGAAAAAATAGAAGAAACAAAAATGAAGGAAAAAATGTGAAAATCTGGGCACTAAATTAAGAAGGAGAAAACCTGAGAGAGATCCAACAACTACTAATTTTCCATCTGTTGTCATATTCCTCACGTAACTCAACATAAAATGAGTTATGAGTTAGTTACAATTCCTCACGTAACTCACAGTTGTGAATGGTTATTCAGTTTCAGAACTGATCCTTAACCTCTGGAACTGATTCTTGATGAGATCGAATATGGGAGGCATTACTACACATCTGGTTAATTTTCCATTACGAAATCGATGGAACGATTATTAACTGAATCTGTTTAACAGTATTTGGATGGAGTATGCGCAAAGAAAGGATACCATAGTCCCACGGGCCCATATGGTAGTTAACGGGTGGTTTGCGGGAGCGAATCATTGGGCATTGTCTGTTACTGCATGGTCAGTTATGTCGTTGATTCTCCTTGGCATATTATTCGGGTTTATCCATAATACAAGGGTTCCCCATTTTATTCAGGAGGGGACTGATACAAACAGAGAACAGAACAAACCAAAAACTCTGAACGAGGGGATGCCTGGTCTCGGTATTTTTTGATGGAAGAGCGTGAGGCTAAATATGATGGAAGGTCGCGTGTTCGATCTGTATCTTTGTTGGGAGACGTCTGAGTATATAATCGTTCGTTCGATCTGTATCTTTGTTGAGAGAGCGTCAGACGGACTATACGAAGGTTGTGTGATCTGTCTGTATTTTGATGGAAGAGCGTGCAATTTCATGGGATGGCATCGGGCCGCAATTATTATCCACAATAGACCGCATACAAGTTCTGAAAATCGCATTTGACTGCCGAAGCCACGGCTATCTCTATACTTCTTCCGCATGGAAGGATTCCTGTGCAGAGATTTATGGAGGCGACTCAACGGAGTATGAAGATTCCGAGATCGAACCATGGCAGTGAAACTCAGGGCAGAAAACGGATGGAGGCCATGAGAGATGACAGGGGGGGTGACTGCCCCACGTTACTGTTCACATAATTTCATTATCTTGTTTGATTGCATGTGCCCTCTCATCGATGGTAATTATCGGGAGTTGGTAGAAGCTTTACGTCCATTTCAAACGCAGGCAGAGCGAACTACTGTATAATCGAACTGCATAGCGTTCGCATGAGTTATTAAGTGCATATAGGGTTTGCATCGAAGATTGATAGTAGTGGTGATGCCATTTAAAGACAGAGAAGTTTCATTATATTGGTGTGCAGACGTTAACGTATTGCAGGGATGTATGTGTTTATCTTGCTAGTTCTTGAAACGGTTTCCCTCGTTATGCATGTGAAGCTTTTACATGTGATTCTTGTGTCTTAAAAGCTAAAAAATAACTATGTGAAGGCTAGATTCACCTTTTTATGATTTCTTGATGTTTACCCATAAATATAAGGTATCTTCAATAGTTTCTGGAAAGATAACTATGTGAAGGAATGTATGTGCAAAGGCACAGAACCAATAGTTTATTTCCTAGTATGTAAACTTAACCGTTGTGTTATATGTTTTAAAAAGAAACACGGACTTGTAAACTAGTGGTTAGATCTCTTAGAGAGAGATATGCACCAGTGTGAATAAGCTTTGGGTAAAGTAGAACAAGAAGTTACTTGAATAAAGGTACTAGTGAGTTAGTATGTTATGATTGCTCATGCAGATGAGTAGAAGATAAAAAGATCCTTTTTAAAGGTTGTTTAATGAATTATTGATAATGTATCTAATATTATTGCCAAGCTTGTTGTCAACAGCATTGACAGGAAACGATGGCGGTTGGTGCCAAAGGAAAGTGATGTTTAACATTATGGCAGGAAAAAGGATTACTCGTCCATGCAGATGAGTTCAAGCTGCAGTATTGTCCATTGCTAGAACAATTATGCCACAAGGAATGTTGCATGTGGCGGTATGTAAGAGGAAGATTACATGGAAATTGTTTTAGCTTTTAGCTAGTTATGTGACAGCTTAATGATAATTCATTGTAATGATTTTAATAGCAATGGTTAAGGGATGGAATCCCTTATAAGCCATTGAGTGAGGGGTGAAAACCCTCACGAGCGTTTAATAATAAGATTAAACGTTTGCTGGTTTTCACCCTACGGGGTTTCCAGGGTATATCCGTGTTCAAATGGTGTGATTGTTGTGATTGCCTTATGTGTCCACTGATAATGATGGGTTCTTAATGATGATGGTTCTTTATTTGATGTGACAACCATAATGTCTTAGTACATGATTATCTAACATGGTTAAGGATATTAAGAAATGGATGCATGGATTCCTGAAACAACTTATGTTATTACAGTGATGGTAAAGGTTATGCAATGGTTATGAAACTTACCATCCTTGATGGCAAATTACTTGATGTACTAATGAATAGTATATTTAATGGCTAGTGATGATTTGTGGAGTTGTGAATTGATTAATTACTTGTGGTAATTGTATAAAAATTCTAACTCCCTACTTTTACATGCGAGGTTACCGGGGTATATTACAAGTGGTATCAGAGCTAAAGGTTGCAGTACTGGCGCCTTTGGGAATTGGTAAGCGAAAAGGATATTGAGGTACGCCATCAGTAGGCATTAACTCAGGTATGAGTTTAATCATTCGCATATTCATTTATGTCGTACACTACTTTTGGCATGGTAGATGTGATTCATGTTTATAACTTCTTTGAGAAGTAAGTAATAAGTTGTTGTATAACTACGTTCATAACGTTGGATTCCTGATGAGGATAAAGGACAATGAAACTTTTGTCACACTTAAGAACAATATTGAACACTCATTGAGGGAAGTAACAATCAACT
Source organism: Pinus tabuliformis (assembly GCA_031772625.1). Taxonomy (NCBI): domain Eukaryota; kingdom Viridiplantae; phylum Streptophyta; class Pinopsida; order Pinales; family Pinaceae; genus Pinus; species Pinus tabuliformis. The sequence continues at coordinate 621,135,619 of CM062810.1, forward strand.
ACCAAGTTTTGATTTGCAAATATGGCAATAACAATGATGCATTTAATGAACATGATTGAAGTTACAATGAACTAATTTTAATGAGTCAATGCATAAATGTAGAGTATGGGGAATGTCCTTGGATATGAGGATATAGTGTTAAAAAAAAAACATTGTAAGCACCCCTTAGACTTGAAAGTAAACAATGAGTCAAGTAGTGGGACTTGATTGTAATAACTAACTTTTGATTTAGCCTTGTCATGGATGCATGAAGATGATTGGTAGTTGAGATTGGTTAGTGTTGTATGACTAACCCATAGAACGTATATGCATTAATTGAATTGGACTAAGATTGCTACAATTCGTAAATAAGTGAAGTTGATTGATGTCACATGAATGGAATGTGTGTGTGAAGATTTTTACTCTCTCTGTGCTATAGTTCTAGTTGTTTATGAGAAGAGTTCTTAACTTTATTCACCATGAGAATGCATGATGAATAGTATATGCTCATGTCTTAATAGATTTAATGATGATTACCCTCTAATTAAGTGAAATCCATTAGCATGGTATGTGTTTATCATTACTTGTTGAGAGATAAAAACCATTGGAGCCTCGATTTAATGATGGTTGAATTTATCTCTACTATGGGAATGATGGATTTCTTATGCATGTTGCATTCCAGTGTGAACTTAATTGGAGAGGCATGTTCGGTGGGTAACATTTCTAGGATCCATTCATGGTATAATTACGTACGATAATTACTCATAAATAGACTACCTGTGTTAATACAGTTGTCAGTAAACTCTAACTACCTTCCCCAACTATAGATGCTTCCAAAGGAAATGGAAGCAAGGAGAAGGAAGAAGACCGTGTTGTAGGGACAGACGGAGATGGGAAAAAAGAGTCTGGGAATGACTAGATAGTGCTTGATGTGCATGTGAGTATTCCCTTGACCATGCTTAAGGAGTTGGAAAATGATAACTATAGTGTGTTGCTGTTAATGATTTTCGTAATGTCTCCTTGAAGTCATTATTCTGAAATGGATACATAGTAGTGTTATGATATTTGTTGCATCTAGCATCAAGTGGTAACTCTGGTGCATGTGTGACACTTAGGAGATTATGTTTCTAATTGCATAAGTAGAGCAATTGCTTCCGGTAAGGGTGGTTTAATTTGTTAGTTATGCATGTTGATCCAAGGATAAGATAAGTATCTTGCTCACTTTCTTGAAGAATACATATGAATGTTTATATGATTTCTTAGTAGAGAAAGTATTTGAATGCATGCAATGAAAGAATGGTTCTTTTCTAGATTTTCTTGGTAAAGAAAATGTGTTAATGCATGCAATTAAAGATTGATTATTTTGTATGCTTTCTTAATAAAGCAAATAAGTAGTTCTTATTGGGAAGACTCCACGTGAGTCTTGTATGTGAAATGCTTGTCTCTTGTCTATAAAATCCTTGCTAAAAATGGCCAAAGTAACTTCTTGAGGAAAGAGTATATTACATATATACATAAATATAGTCTCATCCTAAGAGTATGCATACTTCATGTATGAAGATGCAGGATTTTATGAGAATTTTCTTGAAAATAAAAGTAGAGGTTCTTCCCTTAAAGACACATTAGAATAGTGTTCATACAAGAACCAAAATCCTTACTTGTTTCATGAAAAGAACTATGTGCATTGAAGTAAAGTAATTGTGTTAGGAGAACACATGTTGCATATTGGTAGCTATTGTGACTTTGGAATTATAAGTCTGTGTGTACTTAAAGAAAGTGGTCATGTTAGCTTCCTCGAAAAATAATAATCTCTTGGAGAGATTGTCTTGTTGGATGAGCTGTGTTGATTGCTTGATTTGATGCATAAACGATAAGTAAACCTTGTTTTTGCATCTTGATTTTTATGCCTAAAGATAGATATCTTTAATCATTTCTTGAAAGGGAATCTTGAGAAACCCTCACATCGGAAGATAGAGAAATGAGGATTAAAATGACTTCCTTTAAGGAAGAGGTATGTGGTTTGTTGTATGAAATGATGGTAGTCTTATAGTGAAGGGAATAAGTGTTGCATACATTAAAGAAGGGCTTATATGATAAGCAATGGTATGCACAAAGATTAGTCATTGTGACATAAGAGTTATGTTCCTGTATGTTAGAGAAAATTATGTTTAATTACACTAACGATGCATGACTAAACCTAGCCATAGTAAACGTAAGCTAATACTCCATTAATGATGATTTGAATTGGAACAACAGACTATGGCAAAATTGGAAATGTTTAGATTATTAACTCAACTGTTGTTGACATTTATACATTAATGAGTATTTTCATATGCTTTTATACATGACAATATTGTATGCATGAACATTCTTGGAAATGGAATACGTGTTAACTGATGCATATTTATAACTAACGTTGCTGATGGGATTAAGTAGTGGTAGCTTAATGGCAACAAGAAAACTCATCACATAAATTGCTGCAATGTGAAATGCAATTATAAATGAGAAAGAATGATGTTATATGATATGCATGAATTATGTTATTTGGAAAATTTGCATGCATACAACGTGTATGATGGATATGTTTCCCATCAATCTTGATTTTGTGGACCCATGATGAGGGATAAGTGTAAATGCATGGTGTACATGCATGTTTATTTTGTAATGATAATGATTATATGGTTCATTGTGTAATTACTTTGAGAAAGAGTAATAAAAGAGAAATTTAACATGCCAGACAGTTGCAGATAGTTGGGTTGATGGCAATTACCTGCCCGGAGGGGTTGATGGTACTTGTCTGCCCGGATATACCTTGGGTTGATGGCAGTTACCTGCCCGGAGGGGTTGATGGTACTTGTCTGCCTGGATTTCCTCTCCGTAGAGATCAATGATCTCAGTAAGGGAAAAGAGTTTTCCAAGACGGTGAAGAGGGTAAAAAGCCTGAGGCAACTCTGTTGATTTGGAGCCTGTTGGAGGAGGCCCAAAATTCCTCATAGACGGGACGCTGTCAGAGGAATAGGCAGGACGCTGCCAAGAGGAATCCTATATTGGACCCTATGTGGTCATTGAAATTCTTGAGCTGGTTGGCCAGTGGAATTCCATGTTAGACCTGGTAAGGTCTCTATCAAAGAAACTGTCTGGATGTGAAAATGACTCGGTTTGGTTGTGGAAACCAGTTCCCATGGGTTGGGAATTCTTTAGTCTATTGTGATTTTCATGGCTAAAGAAATTAACTAATCAGTTGTATGTAATGTTAAAAATAAATTCTATATATAGTTGGGTGAAATATGTTATGCACATTTAACAAGAAAATGAGCTTAGTGCCCAATAAGGAGTAAATGGAAATTTTAATCAATTTATTGTATTATTAAAGTTGTGAACATCTTAGTGGGAGCTAAGACAGTTTTTGCTTGATGCAGTGATTGACTGTTTTGATGATTAGAGAATTATGTGCTCTTTTGGTACTCCTCGAAGTACTTTGTGGAAGTCTTTGGTGAGAATTCGTTCAGTATGCACGTGGAACAGTGATTTATCATTTGATGATTAGTATTAGTGCTCTTTAAGTACTTGTAAAAGTACTGTGATTTAGAAAGCATCTAACATTGCACAATTGATTGCTAGTCAAAAGTATTCCATTTGACTCAAAATATAGTGACTAATGTGATTGAATTGTTAGTCATATATTACAGGAGTTACTTACCATGGAAGGTTGAAGAATTGTCCAACCACTATTAAATGTTTACATGAAGGTATTCATGATTTTCAAGAATAGATGGTAAGTAATGGTAAGTTGACACAGAGAATTGTTATCATGAATGAATAAGGGCCAAGTGGTGGCGATTAGAAGTTGCATATTTTTGAAATTACGAATGCTTATGACTATTGATGCTTAAACTAATGACAATTATTATGACTATATCATTACTATTTAGTTTGTCGTCTTTTCTTGGAATGAAATCATTGATTTCAAAGAGAAAGGATCACATTTTGTTTGGTTTAGATGGTAATACCATGAGTAAAATATCAAGTTCCGATGAAAGATGAACACCGAGGACGGTGTTCTTGTTAAGGGGGGGAGTATGTCATATTCCTCACGTAACGCAACATAAAATGAGTTATGAGTTAGTTACAATTCCTCACGTAACTCACAGTTGTGAATGGTTATTCAGTTTCGGAACTGATCCTTAACCTCCGGAACTGATTCTTGATGAGATCGAATATGGGAGGCATTACTACACATCTGGTTAATTTTCCATTACGAAATCGATGGAACGATTATTAATTGAATCTGTTTAACAGTATTGGGATGGAGTATGCGCAAAGAAAGGATACCATAGTCCCACGGGCCCATATGACAGTTAAGGGGTGGTTTGCGGGAGCGAATCATTGGGCATTGTCTGTTACTGCATGGTCAGTTATGTCGTTGATTCTCCTTGGCATATTATTCGGGTTTATCCATAATACAAGGGTTCCCCATTTTATTCAGGAGGGGACTGATACAAACAGAGAACAGAACAAACCAAAAACTCTGAACGAGGGGATGCCTGGTCTCGGTATTTTTTGATGGAAGAGCGTGAGGCTAAATATGATGGAAGGTCGCGTGTTCGATCTGTATCTTTGTTGGGAGATGTCTGAGTATATAATCGTTCGTTCGATCTGTATCTTTGTTGAGAGAGCGTCAGACGGACTATACGAAGGTTGTGTGATCTGTCTGTATTTTGATGGAAGAGCGTGCAATTTCATGGGATGGCATCGGGGCGCAATTATTATCCACAATAGACCGTATACAAGTTCTGAAAATCGCATTTGACTGCCGAAGCCACGGTTATCTCTATACTTCTTCCGCATGGAAGGATTCCTGTGCAGAGATTTATGGAGGCGACTCAACGGAGTATGAAGATTCCGAGATCAAACCATGGCAGTGAAACTCAGAGCAGAAAACAGATGGAGGCCATGAGAGTTGACAGGGGGGGTGACTGCCCCACGTTACTGTTCACATAATTTCATTATCTTGTTTGATTGCATGTGCCCTCTCATCGATGGTAATTATCGGGAGTTGGTAGAAGCTTTACGTCCATTTCAAACGCAGGCAGAGCGAACTACTGTATAATCGAACTGCATAGCGTTCGCATGAGTTATTAAGTGCATATAGGGTTTGCATCGAAGATTGATAGTAGAGGTGATGCCATTTAAAGACAGAGAAGTTTCATTATATTGGTGTGCAGACGTTAACGTATTGCAGGGATGTATGTGTTTATCTTGCTAGTTCTTGAAACGGTTTCCCTGGTTATGCATGTGAAGCTTTTACATGTGATTCTTGTGTCTTAAAAGCTAAAAAATAACTATGTGAAGGCTAGATTCACCTTTTTATGGTTTCTTGATGTTTACCCATAAATATAGGGTATCTTCAATAGTTTCTGGAAAGATAACTATGTGAAGGAATGTATGTGCAAAGGCACAGAACCAATAGTTTATTTCCTAGTATGTAAACTTAACCGTTGTGTTATATGTTTTAAAAAGAAACACGGACTTGTAAACTAGTGGTTAGATCTCTTAGAGAGAGATATGCACCAGTGTGAATAAGCTTTGGGTAAAGTAGAACAAGAAGTTACTTGAATAAAGGTACTAGTGAGTTTACGTTATGATTGCTCATGCAGATGAGTAGAAGATAAAAAGATCCTTTTTAAAGGTTGTTTAATGAATTATTGATAATGTATCTAATATTATTGCCAAGCTTGTTGTCAACAGCATTGACAGGAAACGATGGCGGTTGGTGCCAAAGGAAAGTGATGTTTAACATTATGGTAGGAAAAAGGATTACTCGTCCATGCAGATGAGTTCAAACTGCAGTATTGTCCATTGCTAGAATAATTATGCCACCAAGAATGTTGCATGTGGCGGTATGTAAGAGGAAGATTACATGGAAATTGTTTTAGCTTTTAGCTAGTTATGTGACAGCTTAATGATAATTCATTGTAATGATTTTAATAGCAATGGTTAAGGGATGGAATCCCTTATAAGCCATTGAGTGAGGGGTGAAAACCCTCACGAGAGTTTAATAATAAGATTAAACGTTTGTTGGTTTTCACCCTATGGGGTTTCCAGGGTATATCCGTGTTCAAATGGTGTGATTGTTGTGATTGCCTTATGTGTCCACTGATAATGATGGGTTTTTAATGATGATGGTTCTTTATTTGATGTGACAACCATAATTTCTTAGTACATGATTATCTAACATGGTTAAGGATATTAAGAAATGGATGCATGGATTCCTGAAACAGCTTATGTTATTACAGTGATGGTAAAGGTTATGCAATGGTTATGAAACTTACCATCCTTGATGGCAAATTACTTGATGTACTAATGAATAGTATATTTAATGGCTAGTGATGATTTGTGGAGTTGTGAATTGATTAATTACTTGTGGTAATTGTATAAAAATTCTAACTCCCTACTTTTACATGCGAGGTTACCGGGGTATATTACAAGTGGTATCAGAGCTAAAGGTTGCAGTACTGGCGCCTTTGGGAATTGGTAAGCGAAAAGGATATTGAGGTACGCCATGAGTAGGCATTAACTCAGGTATGAGTTTAATCATTCGCATATTCATTTATGTCATACACTACTTTTGGCATGGTAGATGTGATTCGTGTTTATAACTTCTTTGAGAAGTAAGTAATAAGTTGTTGTATAACTACGTTCATAACGTTGGATTCCTGATGAGGATAAAGGACAATGAAACTTTTGTCACACTTAAGAACAATATTGAACACTCATTGAGGGAAGTAACAATCAACTACCAAGTTTTGATTTGCAAATATGGCAATAACAATGATGAATTTAATGAACATGATTGAAGTTACAATGAACTAATTTTAATGAGTCAATGCATAAATGTAGAGTATGGGGAATGTCCTTGGATATGAGGATATAGTGTTAAAAAAAAAACATTGTAAGCACCCCTTAGACTTGAAAGTAAACAATGAGTCAAGTAGTGGGACTTGATTGTAATAACTAACTTTTGATTTAGCCTTGTCATGGATGCATGAAGATGATTGGTAGTTGAGATTGGTTAGTGTTGTATGACTAACCCATAGAACGTATATGCATTAATTGAATTGGACTAAGATTGCTACAATTCGTAAATAAGTGAAGTTGATTGATGTCACATGCATGGAATGTGTGTGTGAAGATTCTTACTCTCTCTGTGCTATAGTTCTAGTTGTTTATGAGAAGAGGTCTTAACTTTATTCACCATGAGAATGCATGATGAATAGTATATGCTCATGTCTTAATAGATTTAATGATGATTACCCTCTAATTAAGTGAAATCCATTAGCATGGTATGTGTTTATCATTACTTGTTGAGAGATAAAAACCATTGGAGCCTCGATTTAATGATGGTTGAATTTATCTCTACTATGGGAATGATGGATTTCTTATGCATGTTGCATTCCAATATGAACTTAATTGGAGAGGCATGTTCGGTGGGTAACATTTCTAGGATCCATTCATGTTATAATTACGTATGATAATTACTCATAAATAGACTACCTGTGTTAATACAGTTGTCAGTAAACTCTAACTACCTTCCCCAACTATAGATGCTTCCAAAGGAAATGGAAGCAAGGAGAAGGAAGAAGACCGTGCTGTAGGGACAGACGGAGATGGGAAAAAAGAGTCTGGGAATGACTAGATAGCGCTTGATGTGCATGTGAGTATTCCCTTGACCATGCTTAAGGAGTTGTAAAATGATAACTATAGTGTGTTGCTGTTAATGATTTTCGTAATGTCTCCTTGAAGTCATTATTCTGAAATGGATACATAGTAGTGTTATGATATTTGTTGCATCTAGCATCAAGTGGTAACTCTGGTGCATGTGTGACACTTAGGAGATTATGTTTCTAATTGCATAAGTAGAGAAATTGCTTCCGGTAAGGGTGGTTTAATTTGTTAGTTATGCATGTTGATCCAAGGATAAGATAAGTATCTTGCTCACTTTCTTGAAGAATACATATGAATGTTTATATGATTTCTTAGTAGAGAAAGTATTTGAATGCATGCAATGAAAGAATGGTTCTTTTCTAGATTTTCTTGGTAAAGAAAATGTGTTAATGCATGCAATTAAAGATTGATTATTTTGTATGCTTTCTTAATAAAGCAAATAAGTATTTCTTATTGGGAAAACTCCACGTGAGTCTTGTATGTGAAATGCTTGTCTCTTGTCTATAAAATCCTTGCTAAAAATGGCCAAAGTAACTTCTTGAGGAAAGAGTATATTACATATATACATAAATATAGTCTCATCCTAAGAGTATGCATACTTCATGTATGAAGATGCGGGATTTTATGAGAATTTTCTTGAAAATAAAAGTAGAGGTTCTTTCCTTAAAGACACATTAGAATAGTGTTCATACAAGAACCAAAATCCTTACTTGTTTCATGAAAAGAACTATGTGCATTGAAGTAAAGTAATTGTGTTAGGAGAACACATGTTGCATATTGGTAGCTATTGTGACTTTGGAATTATAAGTCTGTGTGTACTTAAAGAAAGTGGTCATGTTAGCTTCCTCGAAAAATAATAATCTCTTGGAGAGATTGTCTTGTTGGATGAGCTGTGTTGATTGCTTGATTTGATGCATAAACGATAAGTAAACCTTGTTTTTACATCTTGATTTTTATGCCTAAAGATAGATATCTTTAATCATTTCTTGAAAGGGAATCTTGAGAAACCCTCACATCGGAAGATAGAGAAATGAGGATTAAAATGACTTCCTTTAAGGAAGAGGTATGTGGTTTGTTGTATGAAATGATGGTAGTCTTCTAGTGAAGGGAATAAGTGTTGCATACATTAAAGAAGGGCTTATATGATAAGCAATGGTATGCACAAAGATTAGTCATTGTGACATAAGAGTTATGTTCCTGTATGTTAGAGAAAATTATGTTTAATTACACTAACGATGCATGACTAAACCTAGCCATAGTAAACGTAAGCTAATACTCCATTAATGATGATTTGAATTGGAACAACAGACTATGGCAAAATTGGAAATGTTTAGATTATTAACTCAACTGTTGTTGACATTTATACATTAATGAGTATTTTCATATGCTTTTATACATGACAATATTGTATGCATGAACATTCTTGGAAATGGAATACGTGTTAACTGATGCATATTTATAACTAACGTTGCTGATGGGATTAAGTAGTGGTAGCTTAATGGCAACAAGAAAACTCATCACATAAATTGCTGCAATGTGAAATGCAATTATAAATGAGAAAGAATGATGTTATATGATATGCATGAATTATGTTATTTGGAAAATTTGCATGCATACAACGTGTATGATGGATATGTTTCCCATCAATCTTGATGTTGTGGACCCATGATGAGGGATAAGTGTAAATGCATGGTGTACATGCATGTTTATTTTGTAATGATAATGATTATATGGTTCATTGTGTAATTACTTTGAGAAAGAGTAATAAAAGAGAAATTTAACATGCCAGACAGTTGCAGATAGTTGGTTTGATGGCAATTACCTGCCCGGAGGGGTTGATGGTACTTGTCTGCCCGGATATGCCTTGGGTTGATGGCAGTTACCTGCCCGGAGGGGTTGATGGTACTTGTCTGCCCGGATTTCCTCTCCCTAGAGATCAATGATCTCAGTAAGGGAAAAGAGTTTGCCAAGACGATGAAGAGGGTAAAAAGCCTGAGGCAGCTCTGTTGATTTGGAGCCTGTTGGAGGAGGCCCAAAATTCCTCATAGACGGGACGCTGTCAGAGGAATAGGCAGGACGCTGCCAAGAGGAATCCTATATTGGACCCTATGTGGTCATTGGAATTCTTGAGCTGGTTGGCCAGTGGAATTCCATGTTAGACCTGGTAAGGTCTCTATCAAAGAAACTGTCTGGATGTGAAAATGACTCGGTTTGGTTGTGGAAACCAGTTCCCATGGGTTGGGAATTCTTTAGTCTATTGTGATTTTCATGGCTAAAGAAATTAACTAATCAGTTGTATGTAATGTTAAAAATAAATTCTATATATAGTTGGGTGAAATATGTTATGCACATTTAACAAGAAAATGAGCTTAGTGCTCAATAAGGAGTAAATGGAAATTTTAATCCCTTTATTGTATTATTAAAGTTGTGAACATCTTAGTGGGAGCTAAGACAGTTTTTGCTTGATGCAGTGATTGACTGTTTTGATGATTAGAGAATTATGTGCTCTTTTGGTACTCCTCGAAGTACTTTGTCGAAGTCTTTGGTGAGAATTCGTTCGGTATGCACGTGGAACAGTGATTTATCATTTGATGATTAGTATTAGTGCTCTTTAAGTACTTGTAAAAGTACTGTGATTTAGAAAGCATCTAACATTGCACAATTGATTGCTAGTCAAAAGTATTCCATTTGACTCAAAATATAGTGACTAATGTGATTGAATTGTTAGTCATATATTACAGGAGTTACTTACCATGGAAGGTTGAAGAATTGTCCAACCACTATTAAATGTTTACATGAAGGTATTCATGATTTTCAAGAATAGATGGTAAGTAATGGTAAGTTGACACAGAGAATTGTTATCATGAATGAATAAGGGCCAAGTGGTGGCGATTAGAAGTTGCATATTTTTGAAATTACGAATGCTTATGACTATTGATGCTTAAACTAATGATAATTATTATGACTATATCATTACTATTTAGTTTGTCGTCTTTTCTTGGAATGAAATCGTTGATTTCAAAGAGAAAGGATCACATTTTGTGTGGTTTAGATGGTAATACCATGAGTAAAATATCAAGTTCCGATGAAAGATGAACACCGAGGACGGTGTTCTTGTTAAGGGGGGGAGTATGTCATATTCCTCACGTAACTCAACATAAAATGAGTTATGAGTTAGTTACAATTCCTCACGTAACTCACAGTTGTGAATGGTTATTCAGTTTCGGAACTGATCCTTAACCTCCGGAACTGATTCTTGATGAGATCGAATATGGGAGGCATTACTACACATCTGGTTAATTTTCCATTACGAAATCGATGGAACGATTATTAACTGAATCTGTTTAACAGTATTGGGATGGAGTATGCGCAAAGAAAGGATACCATAGTCCCACGGGCCCATATGGCAGTTAAGGGGTGGTTTGCGGGAGCGAATCATTGGGCATTGTCTGTTACTGCATGGTCAGTTATGTCGTTGATTCTCCTTGGCATATTATTCGGGTTTATCCATAATACAAGGGTTCCCCATTTTATTCTGGAGGGGACTGATACAAACGGAGAACAGAACGAACCAAAAACTCTGAACGAGGGGATGCCTGGTCTCGGTATTTTTGATGGAAGAGCGTGAGGCTAAATATGATTGAAGGTCGCGTGTTCGATCTGTATCTTTGTTGGGAGACGTCTGAGTATATAATCGTTCGTTCGATCTGTATCTTTGTTGAGAGAGCGTCAGACGGACTATACGAAGGTTGTGTGATCTGTCTGTATTTTGATGGAAGAGCGTGCAATTTCGTGGGATGGCATCGGGGCGCAATTATTATCCACAGTAGACCGCATACAAGTTCTGAAAATCGCATTTGACTGCCGAAGCCACGGTTATCTCTATACTTCTTCCGCATGGAAGGATTCCTGTGCAGAGATTTATGGAGGCGACTCAACGGAGTATGAAGATTCCGAGATCGAACCATGGCAGTGAAACTCAGAGCAGAAAACGGATGGAGGCCATGAGAGATGACAGGGGGGTGACTGCCCCACGTTACTGTTCACATAATTTCATTATCTTGTTTGATTGCATGTGCCCTCTCATCGATGGTAATTATCGGGAGTTGGTAGAAGCTTTACGTCCATTTCAAACGCAGGCAGAGCGAACTACTGTATAATCGAACTGCATAGCGTTCGCATGAGTTATTAAGTGCATATAGGGTTTGCATCGAAGATTGACAGTAGAGGTGATGCCATTTAAAGACAGAGAAGTTTCATTATATTGGTGTGTAGACGTTAACGTATTGCAGGGATGTATGTGTTTATCTTGCTAGTTCTTGAAACGGTTTCCCTGGTTATGCATGTGAAGCTTTTACATGTGATTCTTGTGTCTTAAAAGCTAAAAAATAACTATGTGAAGGCTAGATTCACCTTTTTATGATTTCTTGATGTTTACCCATAAATATAAGGTATCTTCAATAGTTTCTGGAAAGATAACTATGTGAAGGAATGTATGTCCATGCAGATGAGTTCAAACTGCAGTATTGTCCATTGCTAGAACAATTATGCCACCAGGAATGTTGCATGTGGCGGTATGTAAGAGGAAGATTACATGGAAATTGTTTTAGCTTTTAGCTAGTTATATGACAGCTTAATGATAATTCATTGTAATGATTTTAATAGCAATGGTTAAGGGATGGAATCCCTTATAAGCCATTGAGTGAGGGGTGAAAACCCTCACGAGCGTTTAATAATAAGATTAAACGTTTGCTGGTTTTCACCCTACAGGGTTTCCAGGGTATATCCGTGTTCAAATGGTGTGATTGTTGTGATTGCCTTATGTGTCCACTGATAATGATGGGTTCTTAATGATGATGGTTCTTTATTTGATGTGACAACCATAATGTCTTAGTACATGATTACCTAACATGGTTAAGGATATTAAGAAATGGATGCATGGATTCCTGAAACAACTTATGTTATTACAGTGATGGTAAAGGTTATGCAATGGTTATGAAATTTACCATCCTTGATGGCAAATGACTTGATGTACTAATGAATAGTATTTTTAATGGCTAGTGATGATTTGTGGAGTTGTGAATTGATTAATTACTTGTGTAATTGTATAAAAATTCTAACTCCCTACTTTTACATGCGAGGTTACCGGGGTATATTACATCTGTCATGTCATCCCTGTTTAGATTAATAGATCTCCTCAAGGGTAATTCTGTAATAGTCACTAAATACAAAGAAAAACATAATAAATATATTCAAGTTGATAATAAAGTATAGAAAATGTTAACACATTTGATAATTCCCATCTTCATCTTTAATTAGGAAGTAATTTTAAATATATTCTTGTTTCCAAATCTAATAAATTGAAAATAAATCTTCATATCATATATATATGTTATTTTTTTATACTACACATTTAAAATCAAATTATAATTTTATTTTTTATATTTAATTTTATGTTTTTTTAACGGTGTAGTATAAATTTATATCTACATTTTCATCTAAGATGACTTCTTTAGTCAATTAGTTTCCAACTCATTTTTAATGAAGCCAGAATTCTTTGAACACGTTATTTACCACCGAGTTTATCTAGCATCACTCCAGCAACATGGATGAAATCACGGGTCGGAAGATGCCATAATTTTGAGATGAGAAGTAATCCAAATTACAACTAAGATGTTAATGTCACTCTCACATTTATTAATTGCAATTTCTCTTCTACGTCTGTAATTATGAAGCGGTTATTTTAACCGTTCCAAAAATTCGGCATTCTCCAGAGTCATTCCTGTGTTATTCCTCCCTACTTCCTCAATACGAGGTCTTATCTTCTCGGTCATTTCCCTGTTAATCCTCTTCCATTCCGAAAGAGGAATATTTTAACGATACGAAATCTCGGTGGTCACAAGTTATAAGAATTTTACAATAAGAAACGTAGTCCTTCAATGCTCTTGCCAGGATTGTCGAGGGGTGCTTTTAGGGCTAGTAAATCTTTGGAAGATAACTGCACCCAACACTTCAGTCTGTTTCATTTATTTGATATATGTTTTGTGGCTATAAATCACTCGAGTATGTATTAATATCCCTCATTTGAGTATGTATTAATATCCATCATTTCTGGGCGCTTGCATTTCCAGTTCTTTCGAAATGGTACGAGGATGGAGGATGGCTCTATACCATTTGGCTAAATATTTCTATTGATAGTTTTATGTAGCAATCGTTAATGTTGGTTGATACTTCGGTTTTTATATGCTTTTGATTATGTAGGACTTTTATAGTATTCGATGATGATAGAGGGACATCTCTTTTTAGAGATCAGGTCATTGTATTGGGATGCAACTATCTACCGTGGACTTTAGAATGGCTATGGTTATATTTTTTTATGTTAGTTCATTAAGTCTGTAGATACAGCTTATGGCTGATGGTAACAATTATGGACTATATTACACCATGAAATGGTTTTCAATGTAATGAATATTAGTGTTTTTTTCTTTATAGAAAAAATGTATTAATATCCATCATCTATTTATTCTTCCTAAGAAGGAATTTTGGGGAATTTAGCTCCACCCAAAGAAACGGCTAATGATGCTAATACCATGGCACAAACTCCTCCTAATAGCCTGCACCTCCCTCTTCTTACCACTTATTCCTGCACAGGCCGATGAGGATCATCCACACACCACTTTCATCTTCGACGGATTTAACGGAACCCACCTGATCTTGGAAGAGGAGGCTTTTGTCATCGGCTCCAAATCTGTGCTTGCTCTCACAAAGCAATCACATTTTATGATCAGTCGTGCGCTCTATTCAATTCCCGTGCAGATGAAAAGAAATGAGACTCGTTTCTCCTTTAGCACTACCTTCGTTTTTTCCATTGTGCATCCTCCCTCTAACGACGGAGGACATGGACTAGCCTTCTTCATGATGCCCCACAGATCTCCCATTCGCGTTATGGCGTGCCAGTCTTTGGGCTTGTTAGACCTCACCAGCAATGGGCAGCCATACAATTACTTATTTGCAGTGGAGTTCGATACGACCAAGACTCTGGAATTCAATGATCCCGACAACAACCACGTGGGTGTAGACATCAACAACCTCATCTCGGAGAAGACCGTGCATGCCAGTTGTGAGGATGGTGTGGAAAGCTTCCATGGACTGAGCCTAAAGAATGGACAAAACGTACAGGCCTGGATCGATTACAATCATCCTCAAAGCCGCCTCAACATGACCATCACGTTGGTCGGCTTGCCGAGACCGCACAGGCCATTAATATCTATGAAAATTGATCTTCACAGTGTTCTAAAAGAGAAGATGTTAGTGGAAGGCCATTACGTTATGGTGTGGAGCTTCACCAACGAAGGCACGGCGCCGCCTGTCAATGTGTCGCGTCTCCCTTCACTTGCTAACATGTATTCCAAACGTCTGGACCCGAGATTCATAGCCGACGTCACTGTGGCCACCTTGGTTCTCTTCACGCTGGGGATTCATAGTCGGCGTCACCGTGGCCACCTTAGTTCTCAAAAGAGATAAAATAGGGAAACGATCGAAGAATGGGAGGAAGAGTACTGGCCCCATAGATTCACTTACAACGAGCTCAGCATCGCCACCAGCAGATTCCGGGGTGATAATGTTTTGGGACAAGGGGGTTTTGCCAAAGTTTACAAGGGCGTCCTCCCCAGCAGCAACCAAGAAGTCACAGTGAAGTGCATAACGAAGGAGTTCATGGAGGGAATGAAAGGGTTCGTCGTAGAGATCTCGAGCATGAGGCGTCTACAACACCGGAATATGGTCCATCTCCGAGGCTGGTGCTGGAGGGAAAAATAATTATTCATAGTTTACGACTATATGACTAACGAAAGCTTGGATAATTTGATATTTGGAAACCCAACCATAGTCTTGTCGTGGCCTCGGCGGTACGCGATCCTGAAAGGCGTGGTAGCAGGACTATTGTATATGCACGAGGGATGGGAGAAAATGGTCATCCACAGAGACATCAAGGCAAGCAACGTACTTCTGGATTCTGAGCTGAATGGGCCTCGCTCGACTGCATGATCAGAGCGAGAATCCTCGGACGACTCATGTGGTCGGAACATTGGGGTACATAGCGCCGGAGCTCATATACACGGGGAAGGCCACTCCCAGCTCAGATGTATTCAGTTTTGGGGTTCTTCTGTTGGAAGTGGCATGCAGGAGGAGGCCCGTGGATCTATCGAAGGACGCCAAGCAAACGATTTTAGTGGAATGGGCATGGGAGCTGTACAGCGAGGAGAGGCTGCTGGAGGCATCGGATACAAAGCTGGGGAAGGACAAATATGATGTGGGCGAGACGGAGAAGGTGTTGAAATTGGTGTTGTTGTGTTGTCACCCAGAGCTAGAGAACACGCTGCGCATGCGCCATGTTTGCCAAATACTGGAAGGTGAAGTGAATATATTCATCTTATAATAATAATTGAGTAATTTGAAACAAGTCCTTAGAACATCTCAAAGGGGAAGAAAAATTGGCTTGGTTGTCATTTAGATTCATTATGAATCATTTTACCCATGGAATGTATATATGAATGTATGTATCTATGCTAATGAAATTTTAAATTTAACAAATTTTCATCTATTCAAGATTTTTGAAATACCAAAACATTGTCAAATATATTAGATTAAATAGTTTCAATGTATCCACATGATTGTTAAATATGCATAGTTAACTTAGCATATTAGAAGTTAGCTACACAAGAATTATTGTTATATGTATAAAATATTAAATGATGCTTTTTCATTGGTTGGATTTGGAGTTTTGAATGATTTGATATACGCTAATGAAATCACATCAAAGCATGAAGAAGAATCTATGAAACTTTTTGTTTCCCAAAGATTATCATGCCAAAGGATTTCACAGTAAATGATTTGTGTTGTACCTTGAAGGATTGTAGAGACATGGATACCTTGAAGGTCCCCACATAGGCACAAGACCTATCTGACAAATGAGTGATTAGGGAAATCGATGAATATAATTAAATTTATAAGGTACTCTAGAGGAATTTAAATGCTCTTAAATTTCCACTTGATGTGAGAAAACCATTGGCAAGGTCTTTCACTCTAATATCTTATAATTACACCTACTATGGTCAGGTTTAGAGGTTATTTGTGGCCCAAAAAATGTGTAAATTTTGTGATTGTATTAATCTCTTCTTGATGATATTATCATTGAAAATTGATTACACTTTATTAAACATTGTATTGAGTGGAATTTTACTTTGAAGTAGGATGTTAAGACCCTAGCCAAGATTCCCTAGTTCTTGGCCCTTGGGTTTTACAAGGAAAATATTTTTTTTTTTTTTGTAAGTTTGGTAGGACTACATCTTCATGATGTCCAACTTCTCACCCTGATTGGGGGGATAACACAATTATTGAACCCAATGCTTATGGTTCTCTGAGACTTCATTTCCACGGCCATTGACAATTGAGCTAACCCAAATGGAAATTGAGGGTGTTACAGAGTCGTATCAGAGCATGGATCACCGCTTGGACTAGATGGGTGGTGTGTGTTGGTCATGCATACATGTTGATTACATATGTGTATCAGAGAAGGAAGAAATAAGGATTTTCAAAGAAGATAATGACCGAATCATTCAATCACAAGAGAGACTTACTAGGGCATGGGAGAAACAAGCAGAGGTTAATGCGGTGATCCTTTAGAGCTTGTCAGACTTGCAGAGACATGGACCACTTATAATCATTCACGATCACGAGGATAGGACTAATGGATCATATGGTAGCAAGCCACATGCTGGGAACAAGTTGGATAGCGATGACACGGTCAGATATGGAAGATTCTTGGATACACCCGATAGATGAGGATTTGACATGGGATTTACTCTAATTCTGGTTCAGACAGGTATCACATGGTCATCATCATTATCATCCTTAGAAGAGGACTCACAGGGGATATTTTCTGTATGGATTCAAGAAATAAAATCCACCTACATTTTATGGGGAAAGGAAGAAGTCACAGGATGCTGAAGCATGGTTGTTTGGGATGAACAAGTTCTTTAGGTTGCATGATTACTCAGCAAACATGAAGCCTAGGATAACGACATTAAGTCTTAAAGGTAAATTAAATATCTGGTGTGAATATGTAAATAATGTCAGAGGTATTCATGAAGAGGAGTTGACTTAAAGTGAGTTCGAGAGACTATTCAGGAAGAAGTATCTATTCAAGAGATACTATAACAACAGGGAAAAAGAATTCTCTGAGATAAAGATGGGATATATGACCAATGAGGTGTACACTAGAAAATTATTGGAGTTATTGAGGTATGTGCCTTATCTCAAGGAGGAGAAGGCCAAGATACAACGATTCATCGGGGGGTTGTTGGTAGCATTTGAGGACAAGATTGAGTTTGATGAGCTTAGATCATTCAAGGAGGCCATCCAGAAGCTACATAATTATATTGAGCAATCAAAGCATATATCTAAGACGATGCCAAACTAGAAAGCTAATGAAAATAATAAAGGAAAATGGGACAAGAAGCGAACAAGACCTTAATATACAAGTAACAAAGAGAATGCAACACCACATAATAAGTCCAATGCATCTAATACAGGACATGGATTTCGGTTTGAGGAGCATAATGAGGGTGAAGATTGGAAACCTTTACAGTGTTGGAATTGTGGTGGAGAGAATCGTAGGAGAGATTATCCACAAAATCAAGGTGGTAGACCACAGATCTATAGTGCACAATAAGTGCAGATAGTGGGGGATGTAGGAAAAATAATTCCATGGATCTATGCAACATTAGAGAACATGTAGGAAGATCACCAAGAGTCTATTATTGAGATGGACGGTAAGCTTTTTGATCAATTTGTTTTTCTTTTTATTGACCCTGGATCTAATTATAGGTATGTTAACCATGGCTTGGTGTATAAGTGTGGTTTGAATAAAGAAGTGCATGCAGAATCTTGGTTAGGGAAGTTGGCTATAGGCATAAAGAAGAGAGTTCATCATTGGGTAGGAGATTATGCATTTTAGTTGAGTGGTATCCCTACACCAACACATTTGAATGTACTGGCGTTGGGATCATATAATATGTTGTTGGGCATGGACTGCTTGTATCTTCATAGGACCAACGTGGATTGTTATGACAAGGCTATTGAGTGTTTAGATGACAATGGGGAACAAAGAGTCTTGTAGGGTAAGAAGAAGGCAACATCAATTAGAATGGTGACAAGTATGCAGGTGAAGCACAATTGTAGGAAAGGGTGTGTGTTATTCACAATGCATATTTCCAATGAAAAAGGTAGGTAATTTGAGGATACAAATGTCTTGAGCAGGTAGTCTGTTTTACAACAGTCTCGGGATGTGTTTCTGGAAGATATTTTAGAGTTTTTGCCTCATAGGGAAGTGGAATTTTCTATTGAGATGGTATCGGGGGAACCACCAACATTAAAGGCACCTTACAATATGAGCACACTAGAGTTGGTGGAGTTGAAGTTACAATTGAAAGAAATTCTTGACAAGGGATACATTAGGCCAAGTGTATTGCCTTTGGGTGGACCAGTGTTTCTTCTGAAGAAGAAGGATGTTTCTCTCAGGTTATGCATTGATTATAGGTAGTTTAATAGGGTGACCATAAAAAATAGTTATCTGTTGCTAAGGATTGATGATTTGTTTTACTAGTTGAAAGGAGATGCAGTGTTCTTGAAGATTGATCTAAGATCAGGATACCATCAGGTATGCATTAAGGAAGAGGACATCTACAAGACATCTTTCCAAACAACGTATGGGCATTATGAGTTTGTTGTAGTTCCATTTGGTTTGACTAATGCTACAACTATTTTTATGTGCCTGATGAATAGTGTGTTGCATCCTTATTTGGATAAGTTTGTTATTGTATTCAATGATAATATATTGGTATATTCTAAGAATGAAGAAGAACATGCCAAACATTTAGTATTATTGAGATTGTTGAGAGAGCATCAGTTACATTCTAAGCTTAACAAATGTGGTTTCTTCCAAATAGAGGTACATTACTCGGGACATGTGGTTTCCAAGGAAGGCGTAGCAGTGGATCTAAAAAAGATAAGAGCAATCATTCATGGGGTTAACAAGTTACTACAAGAGGTTCATGAGGAACTTCTGATAGATTTCTTATCTTATTATGTTGTTGCAAAGAAAAAGTAATAAATTTGAATGGACAAAGGAATGTGTAGCCAATTTTGAGCAGTTAAAGTAGTTGTTGACAAATTCTCCAGTTCTTAATATCGTAGATCCAAAAAAAGAGTTTGTGGTATGTATGGTTGCTTACAAGAGAGGGCTTAGTGGAGTCCTTATGCGGGAAGGACAAATAGTAAGCTATAAATCAAGGAAACTTAATGAGCACAAGTAGGATTATCCAAAACATGATCTCGAGTTGGCAACGATCATCCATGCTTTGAAGATATGGAGGCACTATCTTCTTGGTAGTCAATTTATCTTGATGAGTGATCACAGTGGATTGAGGTATCTATTTGACCAACTAAATCTGAATGCCAGACAAGCTAGATGGTTGGCCACAATCAATGAGTTCAACTTTGAGATCAAGTACATTAAAGGTAAAGATAACATGGTTGCAGATGCTCTTAGCAAGAAGATATAGGTAAATCACATAGCAACTATGAGTTCTTATGGGACATATTTATAGGATCAGATCTTGTAGGAAGGACACTAGGATGATTGGTATAGGGAGCTTATGCACATGTCATAATAGGGTATAGGTGATCAGGATGTGGACTATCATCTTACAGCAGATGGTTTGGTAAGATTTAGGCACAAGATATATGTGTCAAAAAATAGTGAGCTCAAGATTATTATCTTAAGGGAATTCCATGCTAAATCATATTCAGGTCACCCAAGATATCAAAAGACATTGATAACATTGAATAAGTTCTACTATTCGTTGAACTTGAAGAAGGAAGTGACAGATTTTGTGGCTAGATGCTTGGATTGTCAATATGTAAGAGCAAAGTGTAAGAATCCAGGTGGTCTACTACATCCGATTCTGATTCCAAAGTGGAAATGGGAGGTCATTTCCGTGGATTTCATTACAGTTTTTCTGAGGACATCTAGACAACATGATTCTAATATGGTTGTGGTTGACAGGTTGACAATGGTAGCGCACTTCATTGTAGTGAAGTTTACATATTCAGCTAATGATGTAGCACAAGTATTCATCAGTGATGCAGTGAGGTTACATGGTGTAGTGAATAAAATTGTGTGAAACAGGGATGTCAATTTCACTTCTAGATTATGGGAGGACTTACTTGCAGGTTTGGGTACAAATTTGGCATTCAGCACAACTTATCATCCAAAGATATATGGAAAGAGAGAGAGGGTCAATAGGATATTGGAGGATATGTTGAGGATGTATGTGATGCATCATCCACGGAAGTGGGAAGAGTATATTACAATATTTGAGTTTGCTTAAAACAATGGGTACCAAGAATATTTGAGGATGAGTCTGTTTGAGACATTGTGTGGGTGGAATTGTAGTAATCCCATAAGTTGGAGTGATCTAGTGAATAGGTTGTTGATTGGACCCGACATGTTGGTAGAGATGGAATATGAAATGCAGGTAATCAAGAAGAATCTTAAGGAAACATAGGACACATGAAGAGTTATGCAAATTAGAACAGGTTGTTTAAGGAGTTATAGGTTGGGGAATAGGTGTACTTGTACATCAAGCCCAAGAAGAACTCCTTGAGGATTGGATCATGTGCTAAGCTAGCACCTCGGTTTTATGGACCTTTCAATATTCTTAAGAGGATTGGACTAGTAGCCTATCAAATTTCACTGCCTCCGACATTGAAATTCCATGATGTTTTCCATGTCTCATTTCTTAAGAAGTATGTTAAATATGTTGCTCATGTGATGGACTAGTTTGTATTGCATGTGGAACTAGGAGGGGAATTTTAGTCGAAACCTTAGTGCATTTTTCAAACAAATATGTTCATCCTCCAGAACCCAAAACTCGAGTAGGTTAAAGTGCAGTGGAAGCACTTTAGTCCCGATGAAGTTACATGGGACATGATGGATCATATGCGGGCCATGTATCCTTCTCTATTCGCTGGTTGAGCGCATT